>CM062393.1:16749811-17269550 GCA_031304145.1 Cardiospermum halicacabum
ATTTGATCAAGTTGCTGATATTTTCACAAAACTTCTAGCATATGATGTTTTTCAAAAGATGCGAACATTGATTAGTGTGGAGAAATATAAAGATTAAGGGGGAGTGTTAATTTTAATTAATCTTTATGTATTTAGTAATTTATTTGAATGGTTTATATTTTATATTTAATTAAAACAATAGGTTATATGTATATGTTACTAAATTTAGCATAGAAATTTTATTATAAATTGAGTTGTTATCATTTGTAAAAGTCAAAAGAAAAGAATAAAAACCATTTTATATTTTATTCGAAAATTTATTCTTATTTAATTCTCAATTGATTTCTTCGTGTTTTAGCTCGTAAATTCTAATAAAAATGACCTTATAAATAAGGAAATACCTCAGAAAGAAGGGTTAGCTAAAACTCTGCAAAAATTCTCATCGAACTGGAAGCTCCGAAAGCACCACAAAACAAAGAAGAAATCTGTCTCATTGGAGTCTTCTGACTGTGGATTTTCTGTTCATCATATTCTTATTAGCAGGTCTCTCATGGTGATCAACAGTTCCATTTTTAGTGTAAACATCTTCTTCTTCTCATGTATCTCCTCAACAAAGCTTATTTTCTATCAGGGTATTCACTAAAAACAAAGAATTAACATCATAAATTATTAAATAAAATGAAAGCATAAGTGAATCATAAGACCTGGAATTCGATTGAATTACACATATAGTCAAGCTAACTATTTACATTATTCCAAAAATGTTAACCTTTAATATTTTACTTATAAGAGCTGTGTAAAAGTAAATAGAGAAAGTGACAGCTGGGAGTGAGTGATAAAATTCAGAGTTGTAAGTTTTAATGGGATGATGTAATGTAATGTAACAAGAAGAGAAAATCAGAGAAAACAAAAATGTGTAATTATAATTTGGTTTGTTTAAAATTGTCTGATCTTAATTTTTAAATTAAAAAATTGAAAAATTTGTAGTTGGAATTGATTTAACAAAATAATAAAAAAAAATAAAAAAATTTTTAAAATTTTAAATAAAAAAATTAAGTTCTCTCCCCCTGTTACAACTATATTTCTATCACAGGTTATATAAGACATTGAAAATTTGATTATATTAGTAGCTTTATCTTACAATCTTATTTTACAATCTTATGTTATTTGAAGGAGGCTTCTTTTCTTTGGATGTTGCTGCAATATTTGTGGAATCCTTTTACAATAGTAACTTGTAAGGGTTTATCCATATATCCACTAGAAAAATTTGTCATCATATTATAAATTTATGAAGGGAAAATTGTTGTGTCTAAGAAAAGAATCAATATTGTTGGTGTTGGGATGATTTTGGCTAATGATGTATTTGATAGTGAAGATTTGGTCGCCGGTTATTGTCTTTTATAATTTTATCTATATTTGGTTTTTAGTATTTGGTGTTGGATTAGTTTTTTTCATTATGCGATATATGTGAATTAAGTATGTGATATAAGACTATCAAAATGGGTCATATGACTCAATGGATTAACACAAACCTGTGAAAAATAAGTGGGTTGGGTTTAAACTAAATGGATTTTGACCTATTTATGACACAACACGTTTACTCTTCTTATAAACGAGTCGAGTCGGGTTTGACTAATAGGTTAACATGTCGACCCGCATAATTGGGGTCAAAATAAAATTTTATAATTTTGAAAGATTAAATAATAATTTTTAATAAATATACATATATATTATCAATCTAATAAAACTCTAACTTTTTAGAAAATTAGAAGCTATTTTGTCTATCTGCCTCCGCTCTCACCTTCAACCACATGGTACAGCTTCCTCTCCTCTACCTCATTTCTCATCATCAACCAATCATTACTCAAATATCACATACGGTGTTTCCTCTTCGTGATTTGCCTCAAACGAAATTCTTCTCGATGACTATCTATTGTTAGCGTTGTCAATAATCCCCGTCATCAATTTCTCGTGTGTTATGTTTTTTTCTAACATTAATAGTCTCAGTCCCTATTCTTTGATCGTTAGCTTAGGAGTCAGTGTCTCTCTTTGATTTGATATATTATTTCTAACTTTTATTAGTTTTAATTAAATTTGCAAGTGAATGCGTGTAGTTTTTGATTCAATGGGTTAAACGGGTAAATGGATAAACAAGTTAAATAGATTAAAACATAAATATTTTAAATAGATTAATGCAGAAACATGTTAACTGGGTTAATGCACAAACAGCTCAATAAGTACATATAAACAGGTTAAACGAGTAATCGAGTTGCACGATTACAAATTTTAAGTTATCTAACCAAATTATTCGTGTTGACACATTAACACCCGTATTAAACGAATTCGTGTCGAGATGAAAAATTATAATTAATTTATTAAACGTGTCGAATCGAATTAAACATAAATATAATCAAGCCGTGTCGAGTTCGGTCAAACCTGATTCGTTGATAAGGATAATTCAAACATATCTTTTCCTACGTTTCCAAACCATTCAAACAACACAACACGCACATACATTGCATGTACACCGGACCTAGTTATAAATAAATAAAATGTATAAAAAGAAAAATTTGAACAATAAATAAGAGATCTTTTGGAGAACTTCATTGTAGTAAAATGTTAGAGCATCTCCAATGCAGGTACAAATCTCTCTCTCCTAATTGACATTGACTTGAGACCTTGCAAAATGGAATTCCCCATTGGAGATATATAGAAAAGATGGGACCGTCCCAATTCAATGGGATGCCCCAAGTTCATTATTTTATTCCTTTTATACATTATCTCTCTTATTTTAAACTATTTTTATACTCTCTCACTCATTTTCTTCTATAATGTATTATTTTTATTCTCTCTTAAGTGCAACATTTTGTTGAGTTTTCAAAATAATAAAATAATTGTGAATTAATTTTTTTATATTTTATATTTTATTTTTTATTTTATTATATTTTAATTTATTTGTTTTGTATATTTTTTTCAACAAATGATTTTTAATTTTAATTTTATTTTTTTATTTTTCTAATAAGTATTTGTTATTTTTAAAAAAATTTTTTTTATCAATGGTAAATTTTATTACCATATATTTTTAATTAAATAAAAATAATAATGATGTAATTTTCAATATAAAAAACTATAAATTTAATTTTTTTAAATTTATTTTTATAATTTTAAATTAACAATAAATAAACTTATATTATATCATCTATATGTATAAAAAATATATAATATAATTAATAATATTTGATATTAAATAATAATAATAATTACTTGGACTCAAAATAAGATATTACATCCAAAATAAGAAGAATCCTAATTATATAACATGGCAAACAGTGACCAATGACACTCAAAATGGAACTTGCTTGGAAGATGCTCTTACCATCTCCAACGACTTGAAAAAACCGTTCCAGTCCCATGCGCATGCTGAGGTGGCGTCCTCACTTTCGTCCCAGCCATTAGATCAATATGGAAACGTCCCACGCTTCAGTTTAATTATTTTTTAAATTTTATTAAATTATAAATAATAATATATATTCTTTTAATTTTTCAACTATAAATTTATTTTTAGTTTAAAATTCAAAAATTATTTAATTAATTTAAATTAAAATTTAATGTCTTAATTCTATTAATGTATATATTTATTACAAATTTTATTTTTTAATTTTATTTTAAATTTTTTCCATTATAATATAAATTTCATATATTATCTAAATAATACATAAAATTATTTTTTTATTTAAATTATTTATGAAATTTGATATAATAATTTTTAAAATATATTTATTTATTATTTCAATACATTATTACAATATTTGTTTTAATTATACATTTTTTAATTGTAAATTTATTTATTAAAAAATTAATAATTTATTTTTGTATTAAAATTTATTATTACTTTCTAATTTTAAATATAAAATATTAATCTTATGAATTTATTATTACATATGGGACCAGCGACCACAGATGGGAACCAACCCTCCAGTTCCAAGTTCTGTGACGTGCCATCAAGTGGGGTCTCAGCTGCGATCTAGAAGCCCACCACCGGAGATACCCTAAGAAGGAATGGAATATGATCTCGAGAAAAGACAAAAATAACTTCAAAATACTTCCTCCGCTTTTTTTTATGTGCTACTTGAATAGTATTTACTATTTATTCATCAATTTTGTTTTTTATATTGTTACTTACGTATAAAAATAAATATATTCAAGTGGGATCTTGTTTTATTCATTTTAATGTCTACTTTTTAAATATAAAATATTTATAATTTTTAGTTGTATATAATTAAAAATATTTACCGTTAAAATTAGGTCTCGAATAGTGTGGAAACAGAAAGTGTAGCACATAAAAAAAAAAAAAACAGAGGAAATACATAATAACCGTTGTTAACGTAATTTCCAAATTATTAATATTCTGGGAATAACTTTCACATCATAATTCAAATCGGACATATCAGCCGACTGAGACTGACTAACAAGCACGACCATGACATCTAAAAGCTTGTAAGACCACCGTGTACGACCAAGTCATGACCCGTAACAAATTCAGATTCATGACTCGCGAGAAACGACACCGCATCAGCCACATGCTTGGCTTTCAAAGCCCCATGCCCATCCAAACAGTAAGTCCTCTCAAACGTCTTCTCAACTTCCTCCGCTCCCATCCCCAACATCCCACAAACCATCGGCGTCCCAACAGCCCACGGCGACACACTATTCACGCGTATTCCATACGCGCCCAATTGCTTACTCGCACACCTCATCAATCCCAACACCGCATGTTTCGACATCGTGTAGTCGGTATTCATCGGTGTCCCTATGCTCCCCACCACGCTCGCTGTGCATATTATGCTTCCTTTCACTTTCTTTTCCACCATAGACCTCGCCGCGTGCTTCACACTCGCTGCCATCCCGCGTACGTTGACGGCGAAGAGGCTTTCGTACTGGGAGAAGTCGAGGTCTAGAATGGTCTGATCGCTGAATAAGAGGCCGGCGTTGGAGAACATGATGTCGAGTTGACCGTAGGTGTGGACAGTGGTTTCGACGAGGGATTTGATGTGATCTTCGTTGGTTACGTCGCAGTGTGCGTAGAAGCAGCGGTCAGGGTGGATGGACTGGGCGAGTTGTTTGCCTCTTTCGTCTTGGACGTCGGCGATGATGACGGCTCGTGCAGAGTGTTTGATGAATTGGCGAGCTGCTGCTTCGCCGATGCCTCCGGCTCCTCCCGTGATGATGGCTACTTTTCCTTCTAGCTTCTTTGATATCTCAGCCATTGCTATTGCTATTCTGAAACTGCCACTTTGAATGGTGTCGTAGTCCTTTTATGGAGTTTTAGATTTGAAAAATAAAAAAAGGAGAAAAAAAGGAAAATAAGTAAAAAAAATTATATTAAATTAATATAATGTAAAATTAATTTAAACTAATAAGAGCCTATAAATAGGGATATGGGAATATAATATACTCCTATAGTTTAGAGTGACATTAAATTTTTATCATTTAATCTTATTTCATATATTGTGTTTTATGTTTAAAAAAATATATAGTCAAATTAGATATTATTTTATTTGTTTTAATATTTATTTTTTAAATGTAAAGTTACTATAAATTTTAATCGTATATAATTAAAGATATTTATCATTAAAATTATATATTGACAAATATATAAAAATGAAATGTTGTAAGATTAGCGGGACGGAGGGAATAAAATTATTTTAAACTAGTAAGAGTATCTAGAATAGAACGTGGATGTCAGATGATATGACTATGATGTGGCTGTGGAGAATAAAGGATGTGAATAATGACGTGGCTGAATATTTAAAAATAGACCGCGTCTATTTAAAATAATGATACAATAGTCACGGTTTAATATATATTTTTTATTTTTATAATTATTAAAATTTTTAATTAAATTAAATTTCTACCGCACAAAAAGAGGGATTATAAAATTAATTTAATAAAATAATATAATACTTCACATTAAAAATAAAATTAACCACCAAAAATTAATTTTTGAAAAAATTCACCACATCGCTGACGTGATTATAGAAAGATTCTTAATTCACGTGCTACTCCTGGAGATGCTCTAGGAGTACCAGTAGTACAGGCAGAGTTGGACATGTTTTGAAGATACTATTAAACCAACCAACAAAACCAACAATATTCCATTTGAGCAACCCATTCAAACTTTATTTCTCTTCCCTTACTGCGAGGTGAAGACCCAGGGGTGGACACAAAAGACGGATTGACAAATTGTAAGTTCAGAGTTTCTCTTTCCTTACTGCGAGGTGAAGACCCAAGGTAGGAGTGGGCATAAAAGATGGATTGACAAATGGTAGGTTCAGATATGCAAGTGGTTCCGATTCGATCCAAAAGGTTTAAACTAATTATTGGTTCAGTTTCATATAGCTGCTAACCGAATCAGAATAATAATTAAAAAATAATATATATTAAAAAAATATAAATAAAATATTTAAAATAAAAACAATTATATATATTTAAATTATAAATTATAATATAAACTAAATTTAATAGTATAGTAAAAGTTTTAATATTTATTTTAATATTTAATTATATTAATTTAAATTTATTAAATATGAAATTAATTTGAATGAATAAATATAATATTATAAATTAACAACATAAATATATCTAATTTGTATTATATATAATTTATATATAGTTTTTTAAAATTATTTTTTATAATATTTCTTTTAAAAAGAAATTAAAAACCCACCAAAATGCTTAACCTTTAGATTAATACAAAATCTTTAGATTGACAAATTAGTTAGTTTGGTGCCCACTCCTAATAGAAGGACTGGTTGAGAAGGGGTCATCTATATACATGCGTCGCCGGTAATGGATGAGGAGGAGGAAGAATGTTTTAGTGTTTTTTTTTTTTTTTTTAAAATTCTTTTTTAAATTTTTATTTACCAATTTATATATATTTTTAAAATTTAAAAAATAATAATTGTTTTATTATTATTATTATTATTATTATTAACTCTTTACACAAGTAATAGCCTTTATACTGAATTTTAATTGAGTTTATAATTTTTTTTAAATTAAAATTTTAAAAAATATTAAAGTGATTAACATATTTTGTATGTGTAGTTTATGAATATTTAAAAATTATAAAAAAGTCCAGTCCATTTTTTTAAAAAAAAAACATTAAATGAAGGTTATGTGAATTATTTTATTATTTTTATTTTTAAAAATATTTTTAAATTTTAACTATTTTAAAAATATTTTAAATTTGAGTGAAAAATAAATTTAATTTTATCCATAATATTAAATAATTTGGAATATAAAAAAAGTGAAAAAAAAAAAAAAAAATAAAAGAATTAATATAAATAATAAATTGATATTTTGAATTATAGAGTATTCAAAATATATGCAATAGACTGAAAACTAAACAGTTACATAGCATAGGATTTTATTAGATAAAAACTCATATAGAAATTCATCGAAAATTTTATATATATATATATATATATATATATATATATAAATAAAGTAAAAGTTTGTTGAAAGATTACTTTAGTCCATATCATACCAATTCATAAATTTTTAAATATTATATAAATTTATTTTGTAAATTTTATTTTAAAATTATTTCTATATACATAATGGGATATAGTAAAAAAAAAAAAATTATTTTAGAGTAGATTAACTGTGACTCGAAATGTATATTTGAGACTCCTAGTATTATATATATATATATATATATTTAAATATTTATATTTATAAATATTAAATATAAAGGTATTTTATATTTATTATACAACATAAGTATTTAAAATAATTATAAAATATAATTATTGTAATTATAATTATTTAAATAAATGTTAAATATAAAATTATAAAAAATTATTATAATTATTTTATTTATGTTTATTAATGTTAAATAAGAGTACTTTTAAAATTTTATAATAATAATTTGTGCAGTGTTTTAGAGAAAAATTATTTAAGAAATTATTTAAAGTAATATTTGTTAAATCGATATTTAAAATGTTAAATGTTATTTTAAAAAATCATTATTAAAATTTTAAAGAGAAAAATTTATTTAAATTATTATTCAAATAATTCAATACATTTAATTTAGTTTGAATTTGTAAAATTTTTGTTTTAAAAAATTAAAAAGAAAAAAAAAAAAAGAAGAAGAAGTTTGCTAGGGTGGGTGCTCCTATGGTGGCTACCTTTCCTCTTGTATATTGCTTAGAAGATTTATTTATTTTATTGTACTATGGATTTAATTTAATAAATAAAATGTTCAAACTTAGGCATTATAGTGCAGTATTTTAAGCATGATATTGTTGTAATTAATTTTTAAAAAGTCAAATTTAGATGATAATTACTTGATTATTTTATTCTTCTATTGGTACATCATAAGTTCAAGAAATAGTAATGGTAAACCATGTTACGTGGTTATAGTTTGGGTTATAGTTAGGCTCTCATTCAAACTCATTTAATAAATGAGTTCTCGTGCGAATTCATTAATCACGTGTTCAATATCTAAATTTTCAGATAGTAATTAAATTTTGCAAAGGTAATTTAACAAAAAAAAAAATAATAGTGATTAGTTTAGCGAATTTTAAACAACTGCAACAATAAAAAAAATATATTTTATTTTCAATAAATTATAAATAATAATTAAATTTTAATATTATTTTATTTGTTAATTGTGATTATAAATTTTAAATAACCTTTAAAATTTTATATATATATATATATATATCATTTAGTTGATGATTATAGTATTATTAGTTTTAAATTAAAAATTTTAAAAAATATTTAAAAAATAAATATTATCACTAAAAAGTAAAATAAATTATACTGTAAGTTAAAATATATATTAGTTATATATATTAGTTAGTTGGCTCGCACTTTGCGCGAGATATTATTATTTCAGCGTTTTTCTAGTTAGCATTTTCAGGAGTTTCAGAGATTTGACCAACATCAAACTCTAATTTTTTGAAAACAACTAGTTTAATTAATAACAACTTAATCAGCTGATTTGATTTAAAACGTTAATAGTATGAGCATGTGAGATGTTTTAAAATTAGAGATTTATTAAAAATACCAAATTATCTCATTTTTAATTACAATTATATTTATTATATGCTAATAAAATAATATATTCAATAGAGTGACGATGATGCTACCCCATTTTTCCTGTTTGTGCACTCCTTTAATTTATTCACCCACTTAAAATTTTTAAAATATTTAATTTGTATCTCAACCCCATTTAATTCCAATTATACTCTTTAACTTATATGTCAAGTGAATTTTCACACCCCAGATAAATTGAAGTACAAGATCGTGACCATCTTCCTCTCATTTGGAATGGAGAAGGAATGGAGAATGAATTGGGGACAAAACAAAAAGCTTATTCTTCTTCTCAATACCAATACCTAAAGCTTATTCGTCGATTTTAAATCACCACTAAAGACCCAGGTTCTGTACAATCGTCACACCCTGCATTAACCAGTTCAGATGGAGAAGAGACTTCCTGGATAAAAAAAATTCTTTTCTCCCTGATGATGGAGTCGATTTGTGCGATCACCGAACCGTCAGGCTAGAAGTTCCCGCCTTGAATCTGTTAGTTGATTGGACCGTTTTTTTAATATCTTAGCGCCATTAATATAAGTGCAAAGCTTGCGTGCTAATCTCCGATCGACCCCTACCCGGGAGGTTAGATCTTAGTAATTGTAGCAGTGGTGGCACCCCATTGAGGTAATCAAAGTTCACGCTTTCATCTGTAGATCGAAGCTCCATGGACTACGTTTGGAGGTTTACAGAATTCAACTCAATATCTCGTTAACCTAATTAAAAAGTTTAGGCTTGATATTATTATTTTGTTGTGTCGTGATGTTCGTTTCTTTATAATTTAGTTTACCACATCTGAGGTCCAGTTAGTTTAGTGTTATTGGAAGTATTATTTGAGAAATTGTAACTATATTCGAGATAAAAGTTCTTATGTAGGCAAGAATTAGAATGGTGTTTTTGTTCGTGTTTTAGGTACTTTGATTGGTTTGATTGAGATGGTTGGCAATCCGCACCAGCAATTCGGCGCTTATAGCTATGATCGCTGATGATGTATTAGATTATGTTTCTGTGAATTTTTGAATAAGTATTTAGAAATGTGTTTTAGTATGGTTTTTATGTAAAGTCATTGATTTGGTGCTTTGTAGGCCGGACCATAATGGGTTTAGTTATAATTGGATATATTATTTGTGCCAAATATTTTTTTCTAATGATTTATGGTGACCGTTAATTTGTTTAAAGGATGCAGTTCTTGCTTGCAATTTGGTAGTAGGGAGCATATAGGGTCATTAAGCTTGTGATATACGCTTATCTACTGGTTAATATCTTTTACCCCTACATTCAGTGATCCTGTTATTTGATGGAGACTTTTGTGTAATGTTGAATTGAGTATTTGTGGTGATATATGTTACTCGCAATAGCTTGGTCTTTTGACCAGATGTTTAATGCTAATAGTTTGGTTTTAGCTGCTATTATACACTAGATCTGTTGATGTTGGATGCCATTCTTCGTCTATTCACATAAAACCTTGTATTTGTTTTCTTCTTTGAAATGAATATCTTACAATTGCCCTATCTTTTAATACAAATTCGTGAGTTTTTTTCTTTTGCAATTTCTGAATTGTGCATTTATTTAATTACAAGTAGAGTATCTTCAAGAAAAGATCAAATTGGAATTTTCTTAGTTAGGGAATCCATATAATGAAGAAGTAGGTAGATCAAATGTTGAGAAGTGGCATGCAGATCCTACCCTAATGTTATGCCTACACAACATTATGATGCATGACATGTTCCTCCAATTAATAATCATTCTGGCAGCGTTTGGTATTGAGCACCTCACGCAGGTCCGCCAGGTGGACCATATGGATCTCCAGTGCCTCCAAGGGGCTTCCTAATGGAACCATTTCACTTTGTATAGCTACTTTTGGGCACATAGGGCAGTTGTATCATATAACCACTACTTTTTCAATATTTATAACAAAAAAGTGTAAACAAATGGCTTCAGAGAGTGGCATTTTAAGCTTCTGAGTCTTATCAGTTCTTAATATTGATATTATTATTCTTCCTTAATACAAAAGTAGGTGTGAACAAAAAGTAGAAAGTAATTAGATATTATATTGTATCTGAACCATGCTCTGTATCCTTAAGGCATCTGAAAGTGAATGATTGATCTCCGGTTAAAAGCAATTTTCCATGAAGTAAAAAGCATTATGAGAATACCATCAAAATCATAGTTACCGAGAATATCATAAATATTATAGTTAGACAAGAAAAAAAATAAAATAAAATCTTAAAAAAAATTAAGCCTAAACCACCGTTCTATTGCCGTTTGTTAATCTACTAATTTACTATCTAAAGATATATTTACATTTTGAGTACGATCATATACTAAATCTCTTAAAGCATTTACATTTGTTGTATATGGAGATGCCCATCCTTCCGCACAAGGATAATGATATTTCAACCAATTAATTGTTAGTGGAGACATCTGTGAACCTGGAGATATGAAAATCTGTATAAACAGAAAAAAATCAACATTATTATGAACCAAATATTATATATATATAAATAAAGCGAAACTCTTAGCGGACTCCACTAATCTGACGTGACACGCTGAGAGCTGAGCTTCTGGTTGAAAAACAAGTAAAATGAACGATTTTCAATTTCATTCATATTTTACCAAGTATGAAGTGATATGTGGCAATACACTCTCCTTCTTCTCTTATTAGTTTTCTACAAAATATTTTAAAAAGATGTTTTATCATTTAAGTATATTAATTAAATTAAATGTGATAGCCTTTTCATTGTCCATGTAACATTTTTCAACCTTATATATATTAGGCACATTGTGTTATACATCCGTGAAAATACAGTTAAAATCAAAATATATGTTTTTCTTTTTCATTTTTCCTCTTATTTGGAGTTCCTAGGTTAGGTTTTTCATATAGTATTTTTTATTTTAGAATTTTCATTTTGTTTATACTATTAGTTATTATTTTTAAATATTCATATTAATTTATTTTTATTGGATCTATTTTTATTACTTGAAAGTCTCTACTTCTTCTCACATATATCGGTAAGATTTGATTCATTATTATTTCTTAAAATCTTATCAAATTTTTTTTTTTACTAAGCCTACTTCTATATTATTGTTTCGTCTAATTCTTTTGTATATACTAACAAAAATATCACTCAGTCATTGTTGAGCATAATATATTCTTCTCTTAATTATATATATATATATATTTTTTCTTTTATTCTTATGATATATATGTATTAATTAATTTAAACTCATTATTTGTTTGTCTTTTATCTCTTCTAACATGTAGCCAATAATGACGAAAATAGCATAGAAATCAGAATTTAGAAAGTATCGCGAAAATCAAAGTCTCTTTTTCTTCCCGACTTCCTAAATCCAATTTGCATTTTTCTTTGCTTTTTTTTTTTTATTTTTACTAATGATATATATATATATATATATATATATAAATTTTTACAATTTCTTTATTATGATTTAATTCATATATCACAAACCTAGATTCATGATTTAATCTAAAAATAAGTAAATAATTATTGGTTATTGAAATCAATATATTTTATTATTCGAAGATTCTCTCTGTTGGACTAAATTCTTATTTATAAGTGAGATTATGTACATAACACAATTTTGTTGTTTTTTTTAATCGCAGTATATTAAAAAAAATTTATATCAATAATTCAACTTTTATGACTTCTATTCTATTCTATTAAACTAATACATTGTATTCTTATTATATTCCATAATTATAAATTAATATTGATTTTATATTGTATTTTATATATAATATCTTAATAACATTTATTATTTAATTTATTAATTTAAATTAATTAAAACACAATCAAATTAATCTCTCATTTAAATCAATTAATCAAAATATTAACAAAAATCTTTTCAAATTTTGTATCAGTTTCTTTCAATTTCAATTAATTTTATTTATTACTATTTATTAACTTATAATTTTGTGTTTTCCCTATCATATTAAATTGATATCATTTCTAATATTTATTTTAATTTTAAAAAATGATAGAGTAAAATCACTATTCACTCAAGAAAACTAATTTTCTATGCTGTTAATTATATCATTAATAATTAGTTATAACATCTTTAATGAATAGTTGACTCTCAATATATTAGGAAAAGGATAAGGTGAAATATAAAATTAATTTCCATTGGAGTGTCGACTGGGTAGAGTCTTTCAATCCTGCCAATTCAACTAAATTTTGAATGTATTTTGGTTAGCTCAGTAAAATACCTTGGGGTTGATGATGCACTTCTAATCCCAGAGTGAAATGACCAAGGTCTTTTATATGAAAAGTTGAATTCAACAAATTTTGAACTTCAGAGATGATAGAAGGATCCGAACCAGAAATTATAATGTCATCTACATAAACAAGTAGAACAACTATACCAGTACTGATTTTGCGTTGAAACAGGGAGGAATCATATTGACTTTGTGTGAAGGAGAAACTGAGCAAAGTATTTTGAAAATTTTCAAACCATGCTCTAGGTGCCTGCTTGAGGCCATAAAGAGAACGTTTCAGTTTGCAAACATTAGTAGAAGAAGAAGTTGGCATACCAGAGGGAAGTTTCATATAGACTTCTTCCTTGATATCACCGTGCAAAAATGCGTTCTTAACGTCCATTTGATATAAGGTCCAAGATTGAGAGGCAGCAAGAGCTAGTATAGTCCGCACTGTAGTCATTTTGGCAACTGGCGCAAATGTCTCATCATAATCTATACTATATACTTACTTATTTCTAAGAACAACCAAGCGAGCCTTGTAACAATCGAAAGAACCATTGGAATGAAGCTTGACAGAGAATACCCACTTACCGCCAACAAATTTCACATAAGGGGGACACAGTACAACATCCTAAGTTTGATTTTCTTCTAGTGCGAGTAGTTCAGTTTCAATAGCTTTTCGCTAACTCTCATGCTCTATTGCCTTTTTATATGATGATGGAATAAGAATAGAAGACAAAGTGGTTGCTAATGATAAATAAGTAGTGAAACCAAACCTATTTGGTGGTCAACAAACTTAAGTACTTCGTCGAAGACGATTGGGAGGAGTTATAGGGACAAAATCAACAGTCCTTAGATGAGTGGGAGGGGGCTCATCAGTTATTGGAGTCTCGGTACGAGGATGTCCTTGGTACACTATTAAAGGTTTAGATGTAGTCGAATCTGCAGACGTATCAATAAACAGTGGTAAAGATGCAAATGACTCAGAATTACTAGGAGGATCTAGATGTGTGGTGAAAAATATTGATTTTCAAAAAAGACAACATTTCTAGAAATTCGAATACGATGCAAATTCCGATCATAACATAAATAAACCTCTTTATGCACAAAATATCCTAGAAAGACCTATTGAACTAACTGAGCACTCAATTTTGTACGCTCATGAGTAGGAAGATGAACAAAACACACACAATCAAAAGTACAAAGATTAGAATAATAGGGAGAATGCCCAAACAATTTAGTAAAAGGAGACACATGATTCAAAACAGAAGAAGGCAACCTATTAATAAGGTGAACCAGTAGTGGAAAGAGCTTCTTACCATAATCGAGAAGGTACAGATGACTCTAACAGAAGTGTATGAACAACATCAATATGATGGAATGTCCTGAGATGGTTTTGGACTGAGTCTCTTGGGGCCTGGTGAGTTGTTTTCTTGGCCGAAATGCATTAGGTTGAACTGCCTTGATCTTGGGATCCGATCCATTTTGCATGTAATTTTCTGGAACCTTGGTCTTTTTGGGTTTTCATAACCTTACCTTCGACCTATAAGGGTCTTAAGTCATTTTCCCACCACAATTTTTAAATTTTATTTTTATTTAATTTCGTTTCATATGCTTAAAGTTTTACTTAAGTAGCTATACCTGTTGTTCATTTTTGTTTTGTTGATTTCTTGATGGGTTTGTTTCTATCATTTTGTTTATAGCTTTAGTGTCTAGTTGTGGTTGTCCAACTTCAATTCTCCGTTTGCTAATACTTTGATTTCTTAAAGAGGTTATCAGAATTCACTTGTTGCACTATAGGCTGGTTGTGTTTGTGCAAAAGAGATGTCTTATCCAGACTTGCATGTTGGTTTTTACTTACCGTTAACTAGATCATACAAATGATCTCAGGTTGTTATATGTTATAGTTCTACTTTTTAATTGCTTTCTTAGGAATTACTGTAAAAATCAGTAGCTATTAAGTGTTGTTTGGAAAGCAAATCAAGTGAGCTATATATTCAGATGTATTTCATTTTTAAATGTTGAGTATATACTTCTTCCAGTTCCAAGTGGGTTTTTAAATGTTGATGTCTAATTTTTAAACTCTATAACTTAATATTAAATTTGTTTTTCATTTTTTGTCGTTATTTTCATTTAATTCTATAGTTATTTTATTTATAAGAAAATTAATCATATTCTCCATTATCGGCCTGTAAAAAAGTTTATCTTTCTTTTTATGCTCATGAGCTCTTTTCTTCATTTGAGTGATTATTAAGATATCCCAAAACATAATTTATTATGCAAATCTTTATGTTCTTTTGATAATTTTGTTTCCCTCCTTTAATATATTTTTTTAATTTTTTTTTATCATATTTCTTTTATAGGAAAATGATATCCAAAAGAAATACTCCAAGCCTTACAATCCTTTCTCTCCTAGATAGTGTAATCGATACAATAATAGAGAAAACAATAAAATTTGATGAATAAACATTTCATTCTATTAGTTTAGTGTAAGTTAAGTTTTTAATTTCAAAATTTATTAATGTTAATTTTTAGAATTACTTATTATTTTCATATTATAAAGTGTAAGAAACTTTCAAATTATGCGTACAAGCCTCATATTTTGAAGATATTGAATTTACGCAACATTGAATTTAAATTACCATCAATCCAAGAAATCTAATTTAATTTTTAGTAAAATTATATATGGCTACAACTGTGAAAGGAATGTTATTGTAGGCACATATGGTTTTTTCAAAATGTGAATGGGCGAAACATTAGTAGTACTGAAGAAAGTGCATTGCAATTCGTCTCCGTAATCAGTCTATAATTATGGAATAACTTTGATTTGTAATAAAAAAATAACTGTAGGAATTTATTTGCTTTACTCATTGCTAGATGAAAATGAAAAAAGATAAACTCTATTGCAATTTCTATCAATATCCATAAATATGGTTGGCCCAATTGGAGGAAGCATGATCAAAGTGATAAAATGTTGCAATTTGATAGGTCCTAATCACTGGTTTCCAAAGACTTTATCCACAATTTTCGTTGATGATGAATTAAAGTGAAATGTCCTTTTTGTGCCATAGATTTTGAAACAACAAAATTAAAGAAACATTTGGATTTAAACAAAAGATTTGACCCAAGGGGAAGATTTGAATGATTTTATGAAGACTGTTGGGTTATAAATCTAAGAATTATGCTAATGTATTTTATGTTATTTTATTTTAAAATTGTTGTAATATTTATAATAAATTTATATATTGCTATAAATCATTTTTGAATGATGTGTTTATATTTAACATTTTTACTTATGACATTTATATTTAATTTATTAAAAATTGAAATTACAATCCTTAATTTTTAAAATTAATACCAAATAATATTAAAACAACTATGAACATATGGACATAAAATATATTTTCTCATTAATTCAATTGTACAAAAGTTTAAAAGTTAAATACAATGGTAATAAAAAAGTTAAATGCATATACCAATTAATATAAGAGGAAATTGTCATATCTAGTACTATTGTTTTTTTTTTTTTAATTTGATAACTAACACTAATGCTACTTTTTTTTTTTTTTTTTAGTTTCAATAAAATTTGTAGCATTAAATAACCGAAACACCCTTATATAAAACAAAATTTGGAAACGAGTATTATTCACATTTCGATCTCCTTCACTTAATCGACTTATTCAACCCAACACGGTAGAGGGTCAACAAGCTTCAAAGGCTCAACGGCAGATTCTGACTCTCCTATATTACGATCTAAGGTAACAATTCTAGTATTTGTGGCATTTAAACTTATGACATCGTTTTTCAAACACGTTATTTGAAAATGCAGTTTGTTTTCTTAAAATATAAATGAAAAGAGTTGTAATTGGCATAGCCAGTAGGATTTGGTTTGTTTTTATTATTTCCTAATTTGATTTTCGGTATTGGAGTTGCAGTGTACAAATAAGGGGTTGTCATGCATTTATCTGCATATCGATAACTTAGTTTGTATCGCTACTTTATTAGTATTAATCGCATTCGAGATGTCCAAATGATGTGCAAAGAGGTGTAAAGTGTTATCTGCGTACCCTATTTAGTAAAATAGTTTGTATAACTTATTTAGTATTATTTGTTGCGTTGGAGATGTCTGAATGATGTGCCAAATGGTGTGAACTGGTATCGTGTACACTGTTTGGTGTGTTCATCCATGTGCCTTTTGTGTTTTATAAGTGTGACGTAATGGTTACTTTTTGATCAGCCTGCCTTTGGTTTGGTAATAAGAAAATTGAAACCTGAAAATGTAAACATGGTATGATATTTAGTTCAATAAACACAATTTCTTTAATACGTGACCATCTGTAACCAACCATGTTGATAAACGTGTCATTGTGTAAACATGAGTTTATTGTAATGTAGTAATACTATCACTGATGGTGGTACGATGATATTGGTTTCTAATCCTTCATTCTGAACACGGAGTTATTACAGCCGAGGTAAGTATTTAATTATATATGAGTTATGTAAGGTTATCACACATCTTGTATTTTTATATATACATGGTGGTTAACCTGTTTAATTTGGTGCAACACCACGTGGTCTGTGGCATATGATTATTAAGTATACCTTGCAACATATGAATGTATTATTCTACTGGCTACGTTTAGACTCACTCAGAAGTAAGACAAAAAACATAATCAAAGCAACCACAATCGACACTGTCTTCAAGGCACGTTATATGGTTTGGGCCATTAGGAGCCTAACTAAAAACTATTTTGTGCTATATATATTTATTCACATATAATAGATATACTGACTATTTCATACTGATCATGGTTAGGATAACGTATGGGAAAAATACATTAACTTACAAAAAAAAGAATCATCTGTGGGTAAAGAATGACCCATTTTTTGCATGCGTTAGTGGAGCTTTTCGTTGTGGGGCAGGCTGGAATGGACTTGATATGGTAGCATTTACATATGCGTGATTGATTTTTTGTTTACACCGATATTAAAATGGGCATTTGATCATTTTGAAGCCGATGGAATTGAGTATAAGAACATTTTCTCCAATACAAGTAAATGTGGAACTCTAACAGATTCAATATGTTATTTGTTAATGCATATACTAATACTGTTTAGATATCGTGGAGGACACTGGACAATTGTGGCAGTCTAACCGTATAAGAAGTCAATGACATTATACGATCTATATCAGTTCAAACTTTTCGATTGCAAAAAATTCATTCTTCCATTATAATTCATACTACCACAACTAATGAATGTGATGGGTGAGTGGGAATAACTTTTATATAATAACCCTATCATGTTGAAGAGGAAATTGAGCATAAAATCAATCCAGCCTATGGCCTGGGTAAAAAGATATGTGAATTAAATGTACTAGTTTTTACGTATAGTATTATATTGTGGTATGTATAGGTCATTTCCCTGCGTAGTTACATTTTGTTGAAGCTTACTTATTCATTAAAAAAAACATAAAGCTTTGTAAACAACTTCCTAATATTTTAGATCAGGAGATAGTTTGCATCAGTTGCTCTCGGGCCTTGATAACTAGGAGGTAAAAGCTCGTTTTAAATGCTTCTTGATCAATAATATCGAAAAGCACCTAAAATAAATTAAATGAAATATATAATTAACCACTTCCTATATAAATCAATTTGAAAAATAAATTAAAATCAAGTAGGAACTCAAAACTAAAATCTTATAATAGGTAAATTGAAGAAACTAACTACATAAATGTATATTACATCACATTTAAATACTCATACAAGTGAGATATAAATATTCAAAGATGGATTATTATCTTTTTTTCCTTTGCCAGCTTCTTATAAAATACTTCCAAATGATCAATCCTCTAACCATTATTATTGACTTTATTGAGGATTTTGTTCGGAAACCCAATAATAATTCCATACTTATAAATGTTCCCTTCTCTTCTATCTTGTGCAGTCTCATTCTCTCCATCCTCATCCACGTCCTCTTTTCCATCTTCCCCATAATACAAGTTCGAATAGTTAGGAAATTATGCATCATTGAGTGCTGGATCATCCTACCCTAATTTAGCAGGGTTATTTATAATAGCTCTCAACTATGGATTTGCCAAAGAGACATAATATGTTTTTCCGTTCTCTTCTATTGTAACTTCTAATTTTTCCTTTCTAAGTTTGATTAGACATACACACACTAAAAAAAAGGGTATTAGTGACGGAATTTTTGTGACGGACGTATTCCGTCACTAATTTTTCCTAATTTGTGATGGATTAGTGACAGAAAATAAGTTGTATTTTGCATCGTCAAATAGTGACGAATTTGTGACGGTCTAATGTGTCACTATATGAATCTGTCACTATTCCGTCACATTTTGAGCGAGAATATTTACCCGCCAAAATCTTTCAACATTGTAGAGTCAATTTTGTGACGGATTAGGTTCTGTCACTACTGTTCCGTAATAAATCCGTCACTAAACTTTCTATTAATATTTTGATCATATTTAGTGACAGATGTCTCTGTCACAAAATATATAGTCACTAATTCATCATTGATATAAAAATTTATTTTTACATTATGTTATGTATTTAGTGATAGATTGATTTTCGTCACGGTTAGGTATATTACATGGTCATGATTCCATCACTTTTGGGTCACTGGTTTATTAAAATAATTTCATATATTTTAACTTAAAATCCACTCATTCATGTTTATATTGTTTATGATTGATATTCAAGGATAAATTTCAATAAGTTCAAAATAATACTCACACAAACAAATTTCACTCTCGCCAAAATCACATTTTAGAGACAAAATCACGTTTCCTTATAAATAAAATAAAATTAGATAATGCTACTGGAGAATTAACGTGTCCCGGTCTCATCCCGAATTTTAATCGAGATGCAATTTTGCATCCCATTTCCAATCTCGAATTTTAACGTACCAATTTTGCCCCATCCCAAAATTTTTGAATTGAGACCGAAATGACTTCAAAATTTTCAATAATTAAACGCAAAGAGAATCAGGTGGAAGTATATTATATATATATATATATATATATATCCCCAACAAAGAGGAAAATAGAAAAAACATGTAACTGTCCAGATCATTAATCTAAGCAATTTAATAATTATTTACAACATTACTAATGTCTAGGGTTAAAGGTTAAGAAAATTTTTAGATAGTTTTATAAAATCGATTTATTATAATATTTTAATTTTTAAAAATTTGGGATAAGTTTGGTGATTCCCGATTATGAAAGATCTATCCCGATTCTGGCCCGATTTAAATCTAAGAATGAAATATTTATTTTCTTCCTATCCCGAATAAAAATTGGGTATAATTCTCATCCCGAATTTTTGGGTCAAGTTAAAAATTTTGGGATGTCCTGAACCGTGCACACCCTTATTAGATATTACCCTAAGATAAAATGTCTGTTTTTTTTTATTGATTGGTAAAATGGAATGTTCGTTAAATATTATATATGGATGGAATATGAAATCAATAATATATTATAATATATTACATTTAAATGTGAAGATTATAATTAGTTATATATATATATAAAATCTAAGATTTTATTTTTAATACATCTTTTATTATTAATTTTTTAAAATAATTATTTTTTTTAAATATTTATCTATAATTAAAAATTTTAATCTATATTTAATATTATCAATAATAATCATTATTTATTAATAAATTTATAATCATAATTAATATGATTAATAATAATCATTATTTATTAATAAATTTATAAATCTTTTATTATTATTATTATTATGTAATATATATATATATATTAAAAATATTAAAACCTTATACCTTATACCGTATAAACCTTATACCTTGTGGAATTTGCCGTCACTAAAGCCCTTTTTTCTCGTGGTGACAAACAATTAAAAATTATACTAAAATTTCAAGATGAACATAATTGAACAAGTCAAAAATACTGAATAACAATCTTCTCACTTTATTAAGTTATATATTAGATTCCATATTAGAATAATCCTTCAGCCTCCATTTCAAGCATCTTAGATACTTTGGTATATTTTTATTGACTTAAGCATTAAGAAATTTATCCCTACTTGGAGGGATCTCCAATAGTCACCACATTAAACTTAAATTTGAAATGAAATTAAGTAAGTTTACGTCTTAAACCATTAAGTAAAACATAGTAGATACAAATGCCTATCACTGTCGCTGAAAGGCAGTTGTATGAGTTAAACATCTTCACACTATTTTTCTTGCAATAGATGGCATTCTAGAGCCAAAAGTGTATGAATAAGCAAATGTTCCCATGGAAATTAGTAGCACCATTCAAAGTCCTCTATCTTGTGCCATGATAACTTTTCCCTTCTAGGCCTATCAAGAAATTATCTATGCACGATGCATAGATATCTTTATGCATCCTGTTTATCTATATCATCTACTATTTGATTTTAAAACCAACTAGACACCTCCACTACATATGGTGAGGACAAAGAATGAATTAGTCAACTATATACATTAGAATTGCTTTCAAGACCAATGTTTATTTTCATGGGCTTTTAAGAAACCATTCCAAATATTTATTAAGTAATAAGCACAAAATCTTCTCAACCAAATCGGATAACCTTACTACAAATCCCAAATCATAATTTATTAGACTTGCACTTATTTTCCTCCAAATCCCTTAAAATCACCCACCATATAAAATTGTTCAAATACGATCCCTTCTTCTAATATATATATATATATATATATATATATATATATATATATATATATATCAAGAAAGCAATCAAAAGGTCCTATCCACAAATCAATTATTAGGCTTAATCTCTCTAACCCCATTATTATAATATCTATTATAGAGTGGTTCCTCGTTCGTACTAATATTTACTTTTGAGAAGTCCCTCAACTTGTAGTTATAACATATTCCCTCTTTCAAAATTTCTCTTTAGAAGACCATGAAAAAAAGGTTAGCAGATACTAACATTAAATAACAATAAATAAGAACGGAAGAAAGTAACATATATTTGCTTCATGGTTTCCCATGTTTGAGAAGCCATATGTTTCAAATTTTGTTCCCGATCACATGAACTGGGAAACACAAATAGTAATATGTTTTATGCGCCTCTCTGACCATGAAGTAGTACGATTCTAAGTCAGCTTCTTAGTCAAACATTCGGGAAGCAAACTTAACAAAGTGATTTCACTCTACCTATCAGGAAAGAAATATGATTATAAATCTACTTCCTAATAAAAAAAATAATGGTTTGGAAGTTTAAAATTAGACTTCTTAGTATCAATGGTTGGTAATCAATCTTATTATATAACTACTTACAAGTTTTAAATACAGAAAAGTATTATAGCGTTATACTTTTTGAAGTTTAAATCAGGAAGTTGTATTAGGTTTAAAATAATGGTGCTTCTCAATAGTTATGACCAGAAAGAAACACGCTGTAAATACTTGACCGACCACTGACTCTTTTGACTAGAAAGTAGTAATTATATTATGTTGCTTCTTGGTCCTAACGACCAAGAACTTGGAGATTACAAATGTTGAACAAAATAGTATGTACATTCATCACTAATTCATTTAAATTTACATAATATATCACATAATTGCCATCAATATGTAACTAAACAACATGAAAAGCAATACTTACTCAAAAATTGCCAAAATAACACAAAAATTGAAATAAAAACACTAACCTTTCTTACCTGAAAGTCAAGTTCAGAGATGTTTGCTTATAAGTTTTAGTATTCTTCTCCAACTTACTAGGGTTTTGAAATGCCTTAGAACTAGTTTTAAATCTATTTTCTTGTTTTGATAAATTATTGTCATGGAGATAAAGTTTTTACCAAAAAGAAGATGAATGTAAAATATGAAGATGACGATGTAGACTATAATAACGATGCCTAGCGAGGCAACAACTATAAGAAAGAAAGAGCAGGACCGACCATTTGGATACAAGAAGAAAGTGATGAGAGGAGTCATGAATGAAGTATTAAATGCTAATTATCATTATTATTTTGTGAATGCATTGGTTTAGACATTGCTGATAAAGAAAATACTTTTTTTTTTAAGATAGGGGTGAATTAAACAAGAAGAAAAGAGAAGTCATAAAAAGGACAGAAGTTTAATTTCTTAAATAGTTGGGTGAGTGAGAAGGTTAGTTTATGATTTTCAATAAAAACAATATTTTTATTTTTATTTTTATTTTTAATGTGATGGATAGTGAGCCATTTTTTGTTTAATAGATGAAAAAACTTTTGTTAGTTTTGTAGAAATTTTAATATTTGGCTAAAACTAATTTTTTGGACTTGACTTGGCTTAAATCTACAAATTATCACTATATGTATATGTATATATTTATAATTTTATAATATTTAAATATAGTGAAAGCTCATTGTAATGATGTCGTTGTTTGACAATTGTTTTCCTAGACCGTATGTATTTTTCACAAGTTAGTTTACTCATTATCAAACTTGCAATTGAGATAACAAACTAGTACACTTTAGTTAAAACTTAACTCTTTTGTGAAGAAATTCAAATCAACTCATTAATTTGATTAATATGTTATTCAAACCCTTGAAAGGAAGTACACAAAATAGGAGCGAGGATCTCTAGCCCATTTTTTTCTTTACTTATTTATACTTCACTTTTATGAAATGTTGACGTGTGACAATTTTTATAATTCAAAAGTTACAACATTTTAGTTGTAATTCAATTGGCCATGCAATTCAATCAAAAGAAACTTATAAAGTAAAAAAGTAGGGTATAGTTGGATAGAGAACAGAAATAAGTTGAGGACTTTAATCCACCAAAAAGATATTAAAAGAGAATACATCGCTATTTTTTTTTTTGTCAATCTATATTTGAGAGTATCTTTATGAATACAGGGTCACTATAAATGATACATTATCAATCTAAATTTGGAAATGCTTTGAAATAACCCAATACACCAACAAAAGGAGCATTTATATATGTTATTGGCTCTGTCTGCTCAATAACTTCTCTTGAGTTATTAAACTTATCATTAGCATCTGGTCCTCCAAGAATAGCTCCAGTCAACTCATTCATGTTCGGATTCGGACTAGAGAAATACTTATCCCCATCTCGACATTTCAATTTTTCTGGGTATTGAACAATAGAAGGTAGGGTGGAGCCACGGTGGTGGTATTTAGTAGGAAATTGCTTACCATATCCAACCATGTAGGACATGTTTAAAGGATTATTTCCAAGCAAATAATCAACCTGTATTAAAGTAATTAAATGATGAATTCAGAATTAGCTGCGTAGAGACCAATAATATATTCAAGTAAAATATTGTTTATTCATATTAACATGTTACATCAAATAACTAATAAACTTTATATCTAGCCAGATGTATAAATATATATATAAAAAGAGTAATACATGGTTAAATAGCAAATAAGTTATTATTTTTAATTTATATAAAAAGTTCTAACCGTTATAAATAAATTAGAATATTATCGGTAGCATGGTGTGTGGGATCCATTGTTTAGAATTTTAAAAACCTATTTGTATGTAGAAACTTCAAACCTTTTAACACTTTTTTAGAATTTTAAAAACCTATCAGTAGGTAGAAACTACAAACCTTTTAATATTTTAAAACTAATTTTTAGTTTAAATTTTAAGATACTTACTCTAAATAAGCTTAATGAATAAAAGAGATGAGTTTATTAGCTTATACCTGAGATTTGACCCATTTAAGGAGTCTAGATGAAGTAACGATAACGTTAGCTCCACAATCGATAGTTCTGTTATGGGCTCTTTCCATGTAACGAGAGTAAACAAGAACGAGGAATGAGAGAGCTGTTACACGTTGTGCATTGCTTGGTCCAGGTTTTATTAACAATCCACCTGATATAATTGTATTAAAAGATTTTTCTTTTTCAATTAGATAAGTTACGAAAACAACTAAGTATATATTTGGAGTTACTTCTATTAAATGAAATCTCCCGTATATTTCTTTACCTTTATTCTAATTTTACATTAAATGCACGTAAATATAGAATGAGATCGGATATGATTAAAATTTCACCCGGATTATTAAAATTTTAACCATATAAAGAATTATAAATACCAGGAGAATAGATGACGGATTTAGAGGGTGATTCCGGCAGCAAAGAGCATATAAATTTGTCAGCGTACTCTACAAATAAATCAGGAGCAGGAGCTGCCATCTGTGCTCCCATCAGTGTCTGCAGAAATCAAGTTACAACATAAACCAAAAGATATTAATGATTTTTTATTTTTATTTTTTAAGATGAAAAGTATAATCAATTAGTACATTGATTATTCATTTTCATTACCCTGGAAATAAGCACATTGATTCCTGCATTTTTAGTGTCCCATCCAAATTCAGTGAAAGTACCACCTAAATACCCAGGATCTTTCCATTCGAAAAGATCATATAGTTTCAAGTCTTTACTGTTTTCTATAATATAGTTCCAGTATTTGTTATCATTGGTGGCTTTGTGTAACCAGACTGCTCCCCATATCAAATCATCCTGATCCAGACCGAAGAATTAGAAAATAGTACCCAGTAGAAGTTATAATAACATATTAATGAACCAACATACCATATATCCACTGCCATCGCAATAAAACGGACACACAATATTTCCCAAACTGAAATTATAACTGCCCCGATATTGATCTGCAAATTGAAACACCTATTTCCACCAACAAATTAAATTAAGCTGTTAATGAAAGCTTAATTTGACATGGACTTGAAACCAATACCTGAGCGGCTCTATCAATAAGCCAATTGGCATAAGTGGAATCTTTGTCACTGAAGACCATGTAAGAGGCAGCTAAGGCAGCGGCTATCTCAGCAGAGACTTCAGAACCAGGATGTGTTGAATTTATGACATAAGAGGTTCTCGCAGTGTCCATGTCTTCAGGTCTTTCCCAGCAGTCGTGGTCACTGTACGGGTCTCCTACTACGACCACCACCTTGGTGGGGTCATTGGTGGCCTTTAGGAGATAGTCCGTGCCCCATTTTAATGCATTTATCGCATTGCCTTCTTCCCACTTCATATGTCGTCCGAACTCAAGTATACTCCATGCTAGCATCGTTGTCGTGAATGCCATTGGGTAATGGAATTTTACATTGTCTCCCGCATCGTAATACCCTCCCTCCAAGTCCATCTGTAAAGTCATCAACATATCATTAATTTTGATATAAAATTTTAAAAAATAAAAAAGTAAGGAAAGACATACACCAATGTCAGAACCATCTTTGAGAGCAGAGTCTTTTCTCCAAGTCATTCTCTGGTCAGGAGGTAATTTTCCAGATCTTTGGCCTTCAAAGAACAATATACACTTTGACAACGCTTCACCATAATTCTGATCACCTTTAACCTCCATCATCATCAACAACATCACAGCTCCCGGTAACAACATTGTCACCCTCTATACCTGGTATAGTTTCTTTTGGCAGTGTTGGATTTTATATATATATATATATATATATATATATATATATATATATATATATATATATATAATGTTAACAACTAGAGAAATTTTACAGAATCTTTTAATGGATTAGATAGGAATGTCTGAAATAAGGAAAAACCACTGGTAAAGAATATTCTATATTCTTCAATTGAAGAAATAGGACTGTCTTCCATTATTATAAGCATTCTTACTTATTTTTAATATATGAACTATTAATATATTAACTTTTCATTTTAAATATAAGGTTACTAATTAAATTAATGTATATCATAACATTTTATTTCCAAATTTAAAATATATTTTCTATTTTTTAAAGTTCACCCTGCTCTCCTTTGTACAGGCTTAATTAAAATTTTTAATTAATTTTTAAATTATTATTTAAATTTTAAATTAAATTAAAAAAATTATCTATATATAATTAATGTTTAATCAATTTTTAATATACCATTTTTAAAAGTTATTAAACTTTTAAAACAGTGTTTCCAAAAGTTAAAAATATAACTTTTGGCTTATTAAAGTTTCACAATTAACTTACTGAATTGGTGACTAATTCACCAGCTAATTCTCTTTCGTAAACTTATTTGGTAATTAACAAATGAAATTAGCTTCTTGACCAACAAGCTAATTGTTGCCAAAATCTTAAAAGAAATATTTAACTTTCATGAAAAATTAACTAATTTATTAAATACTATTTAATAAATTTTTATTTATTTTATTTTATTTGCCAACAAGCATTGTTTTTCTACCCCTATATTAATAATGTCTTATAAGTATTATATATATAAAACTTTTATAAGTATTATATATATATATATATATATGGATATTTTCATTTTATCACCGCAGGTTTAGAATATTAGAAAAAAAATCCTCCATTGTTTTTTTTACTAACACTTTTTAACATTTTCTATCAGTTTTACTGTTCATCTGTCGTGGATAAACAGTAATCGGGGGCGTTTTCGTAATTTTTCAATTTTTAAAAAATTTTCTTAAATTATTTTTAAAAAAATAATTTTTGAAATTATCAAAATACCCTTGGTTACTGTTCTTCCATCAACGGATGAACAGTAAAACTGACAGAATATTCTAAAAAGTAGTTTTTTGGCTAAAAATAAACAGTGCAATTTTCTTTTTTAACTAATATTACAAACCTACGGTGGAAATATCTCATATATTAACAATGTCTTATATTATTATAAGTTATGGTTATCTTTTACGAGTAATGTTATTCTACCATATAATATAATATAATATAATATAATATAATATAATATAATATAATGTTAATTATTTAAATATTTATATTAATTAAAACTATAACAAAATTATATAGTTTATACGATATTCTATAATAGTAAACTTAAAACTTTATAGATATGGAACTGTTAACGACTTTTATAATAATAATAATAATTATTATTATTATTATTATTATTACAAACAGAATCTCATTCTCCTGAATTTAACTATATTTTTCAAGTTAACTTTTCAAATTTTTGAATAAATCAATTTAGTCTCTAAATTTTTAAATTTTAAATTTGTTAATTTTTTTTTTTAAGTGGAGGACTTATTTAACATTTTTAAGTATTTTTTTTTCTAGTAGCTCAACCTTTACATACCTTATGCCTAATAATATGGAGTAATATTTTTAAACAATACCATCATCTAATTTTGGTCAAACAAGTTATTCAATTAATTATCCACTAATTTCAATAACCTAACAGCTAATTGACAAACAGACGAATATTGACTTGCTTTATTATTCTTCCACCTATAATTTATTACATTATTACCTTTTATATTTTATTAAAATTTATTATAAATTTTTACTAACTTTACATCTAATAGCTAATTTTAAAATTAAAATTAATATAAAATATTTTATTCAAACGCTGGTCTATAGGGGTGAGCGGGATCGGTATGGATACCGGATCCTTCAAGGAACCGGTACAGGAATTAAATTACCGGTTCCTAAACTATTTAGACCCAGTATCGATTTCGGTGTCGATTCTAGTTCGGTTTTTGTTCCAATGGTATCAATTATTCAAGTACAGTTCTAGTATTGGTTCTGAAAAAATAATTAAACTTTTTACAATTAATCCAATTATTAAAAAAACTCATCCGAAATCACTATTTGTCAAATTTACATTTACAAAATACTTATTCCAAAACAAATATAATAAAACAAACCTATACATATGATAAAGTTACTAATGTTCTCATTATTATAATCAATTTGTTAAATTGGTTCTCAAGTTGCATACCAACAAACTCCAAAAAGCTACTAATAAACTTAAACTTGATACTTAGACAAAGAAAATAAGTTTAAAAGCTCTTTAACTTTATAAATAAGTTTTTGCATAATTTTAAATAATAATAATAATAATAATAATAATAATTTCAAATGTTTTGCAAGCTTGAGTCTAAACCCCATAATCTTCCATATTCTGCATTTTAATTTTTTTTAAATTAATTAGTTAACATACACTTAGTAATTAACATAATTTAGTTGTAGCATTAAAAAAAAATAAAAATTAATATACCAGGTAGATTACTCAACTCCTGAAACAATATTCTGCAAAACTTCAAGATTATTTCTAATTTTTAAATGTATTTCTAATATATATATATATATATAAAAGTGTTGGAACAATTTGATGGTACAGAAATAAAAATAATTAGATTAAAATATTTTTTAGAATTATTTATATAAAAGTTACAACCGCGATATATAATTCAAACATAAAAAAGAAATTGTGAGAGAAGAGAATGATATATATAATTTTTTTACTTAGAAAGAAATTCACCAAAAGCGACTATATTTTAATTTTATTTTTTAAATAACTGGTTCCTTTACCGGTTCCAGTTTGATTCCCGTACCAATTTTGGTTCTAGTCTGGTTCAAATCAAGGATCCAGATTTAGTAAAAAAAATATAATTTTCGGTACCAATTCCGATACGGTTCTAAAATGACCGACTTTTTTTCAGTTTTATTACCGAATTAAGTCGAGTTTTTGGTTCTGAAGCAGTTTTAGAAGGAATCATGCACAACCCTACTGGTCTATATATTACTTTTAAAGTAAATACAATAGTTATTCTCATCTAATTGTTAATTGGAAACTAAATACCAATTGAGGATTGCAATAGGTGCAAGTGGTGCGAGTTTGGTTATATCCACTTTTTCATCCACAAAGAAAAATCGCATCCAAACCCTCTTCCATATATACTTAAGTTCGCAATGTGGGGATGGGGATTCAAAATTGCGGGTGCGGGTGTACCCATATCAACAAATACAAGCCCGCGTTATTAAAATCATTACAATAATAATAAAGTAAGTAATATCGAATAATTTTTTTTAAACAATATCATCAATTAATTTTGGTCAAACAACTTATTCAATCAATTAACCATTAATTTCAATTACCCAATAGCTAATTGACAAACAAGGCGAATTTTAATTACTTTATTATCCTTTCATTTATAACTAATTACATAATTACCTTTAATATTTTATTTAAATTTATTATAAATTTTTAGTAAGTTTACATCAAATAGTTAATTTAAATTTAAAATTTATATCAAACAATTTATTCAAGCACTAACCTAATTGTTAGTGTTGTAATTGATACAACAATTAACAACTCAATCAGCATGAATCAAAAACTAAAAACATCACAATAACAAGCATCAAACAAATCACACACCCGTTTTACATAGTTCCACCTAGTTGCTCAAAAGAACCTCCTAAAAGGTGTACATCCATAAGGTTTGCCTCAATGACTGGTTGTTCTATGGTGGTGAATTACAAGAGTGAAGAAACACAAAGCCCTCACAAAGATCCAAATGGGAGAAATCACAGGAACCCTAATTCACCAAGTAAAATAGTAGAAGAAGAGAGAACAATACAGTTTGTCTTCTATAGTAGATGAGAAAATAAAGATATACACTTAGGTTAAAAAGTGGACTAGGTTGAGTCAGATGAGCAACATATGATACAAAACATAACAAAACATCCCCTTTTGGATCATAAAAATACAACATATAAATTTATACAAGCAATTTACATAACACCAGCAAGCCACCAGTGCCTTCCTAGACTATTATCATCGCCTAGCGCCCAGCATTAAGCCTCCTATAATAGCTCAATGTTAAGATCTCTGCAAAATAAAAATTTCTTCATAGAAAGTACCTTAGTTCCCATATCAGCAGAATTCGGATCAATAGAAATATTTCCCATATTCATAGTATCATTCAAGACATGTAACTTGATAAACTTGTACTCAACATCTATGTGTTTCGTTCGGTCATGATACATGGGATTTCAGCTTAACTGAAACGCGTCCTAGCTATCTGTTAAAATAGAAGCGGTTCCTTTTAGGAGCTTCAATTCCCTGAGCAAACATTGGATCCACATAAGTTCCTTAATTTCCACATATAGTAAAATAATAAGATAAAGTAGATCTTCTAAATTCTATTTCCTTAGCATAATCAGAATCATAATAGCCAGTTACAGAAATAGAATCAGTATACTTACAATACACCAAACCGATGTTCATAATACCTCTAATGTACCTTAACATCCCTTTCATTGCTTTCCAATGAATTGTTTTAGGCTTCATCATAAAGCGACTTAGAACACTTACGTAATAGGCCAAATCAGGTATTGTATAAATCATTGCATACATAAAATACCCAACTTTTTCAGCATATAGAACATAATCAAGAATATCATTTGAATAAGAATTTTTAGTATCTAAACCGTTACCAGCAGCTAAAGGCAGAGTAGAGGTTTAAGAGTCTAGCATGTTAAAATTTTTAAGAATATTTTCAATGTAATTTTTCTGAACAATACATAGTAGGTGTGAATTTTTATTCCTAACAATGTTCATCTGCAAGATTTTAGAGGTATTACCAAAAACTATTCAAGTGTTGCTTAACATATTTCAGTCTATTAAAATTAGGTCCAATCAACAATACATCATCACATATAGAAGCAGAAATACAAGAGAATTATCATCTAAGTTGTAATTCAAATAGGCATCAAACATGCTTTTTTTTAAACCAGTGGATGTAATGAATTTATGAAATCTGTCATTCAATTGTCTTGGTGACTGTTTCAGCCTATACAAGGAATGTTTTAATAAACAGGCTTTACTTTCATCACCATTTTTACAAAATCCTTCGGGTTGTGCCATAAAGATCTCTTAAAAAAAACCATATAAGAAAGTAATTTTCATGTTCATTTGTTCTGATTCCCAATCAAAGAAAGAATTTAAATCAAGCATGGTCCTATTAATATAGGAAAAAATTTCATTAAAATCAACTATAGATTTATGAGTAAAGCCTTTAGCTACCAACCTAACTTAATACCTGATAGGATCAGATAAGGGGAGATTTTTTTCTTTTTTTCTTTTTTTTTAAAATCTTAAAACCCACTTGCAAGCAACTAAATTACCAACAGGTTTCTAAACCAATTTCTAAGTCTGGTTTTTCAGAAGACAATTATACTTCTCTTTCATAGCAAACCACCAATTATCAGCATGCTTACAATTCACAACATCAGAGCATGAAATATGCACAAATTCATTAGATTTAGCAGTAATTAGAGCACAAATCACCATATTAATATCTAAGTATCTAGATGGGGTTCTAATTACTCTTCTAAGTCTATTTCTTCTGACTTTAATATTGGTCTTCACATCCATATTTCCAATATTCAAGAATTGATCATATTCCAGATCATTAGTGTCAATTTTCAATTTCAGATGATCTAGGAACAATTTCAGGCATTTCAAACATAGGTTGAACATGATTAGTGGTATTATCAAAATTACTATTTATATCATCATTAGAACTAATATTAGATTCACAATTAATATTATAACTTGATAAAGTAAAACTAGGTATAACGTCAATAGAATTAGAATTATCGAGACAAGACTAGGAAATTCTGACTCTTTAAAGACAACATCCCTGCTAATTATGAACTTATAAGATGAATCCTCTCTATAGAACAATCTCATACCTTTGGTACCAACGGAGAAGCCCATAAAAGACATTTTATAGACGTAGGTTCTAACTTACCAATTGAGTGTCTACAACTAAATATTCTAACATGCTTTAAAATAGGTATTTAATCAAAATACATCTCAAAAGGAGTTTTCTAATCAATTTATTGAAGAGGTATATCTATTTCCGACATACAAGACAATAGTCAAAGCTTCTCCCCGGAATGTGTAAGGTAGCTTAGCCTTAAATAACATGTTCGTCACTTTTTCAAGAAAGGTTCTATTAAGACGTTCAACTATTCCATTCTGTTAGGGAGTATGCCTATTATGCCTAACAGTTCTATACCGATTAATCCTATTTTCAGCACAAAATAAATCAAACAATTTATTACAAAACTGAAGACCATTATCAGTTCTTAGAGTTTTAACCTTACAATTAGATTCAGTTTCAACATGCATCTTCCAAATTTTAAATTTATAAAAAGCTTCATCTTTACTCCTTAACAAATACATTTAAGAAAACATAGAATAATCATCAATTGTATATGTAAAGTGGACACTCTTACTAAAAGTTTTGGTCTTTGAAAGACCCCACAATTCAGCATGTACATATTGAAAAATAGAACTTGCTCTAAAATCAGATTTAGTGAAAGACATTCTAGTTTGTTTACCAAGAATACAATACTCACAGATTTAGCGAAAAACATTTTAGTTTGTTTACCAAAAATACAATGCTCAGATATTTAGTGAAAGACATTCTAGTTTGTTTAACTGCACCACACTATTTTTTCTTTACATTTTGCACCTTCTATTTTCACCCCTATATCTGGTATAGTTTCTTTTGGCAGTGTCAGATTTTATATATAAAAGGTTAACCACTAAACAATTTTTACACATTGTATTTAATGGATTTCATAGAAATATCTAAAATAAGGAAACACATTGGATAAAATATCAAAGAAATAGGACTGGCTTCCCATTATTATAAACATTCATACTTAGTTTTAGTATATAAACTATTAATATATTAATTTTTTATTTTAAATATATGGTTATTAATTAAAATATTATTTATCATAGTATTTTATTTCCAAATGTAAAAATATATATTTTTATTTTTTTTAAAGTTCACGAAGCTCTACCTTGTATATATTTAATAAATTTTTCTAATTAATTTTTATAATAGCATTTCAATTTAAAATTAAATTTAAAATTTATTTATATAAAAATTAGCTTTTAATCAACTTTTAATATATTTTAAAAAACCACTTTTTAAAGTTATTAAATTTAACATTCAACTTTTAAAATCGTGTTTGCGAAAGTTAAAAGATTTACTTTCACTAAAATCTTATTGTTTTGCAAGTAATTTACTAGATTGGTAACTAATTCACTAGCTAATTCTTTTCAATAAACTTATTTGGAAATTAACAGATAAATTAGCTTCTCTGGCCAACAAGCTAATTATTAAGAAATTAAACAGAGAAACATTTGACTTTCTTGAAAAATTAGCTTGTCTACTATTTAATACATTTTTTATTTTATTTTATTGCCACTGTATAAGTAATATTTTTCTACAATATATTAACAATGTCTTATAAGTATTATATATATATATATATATAATAAACCATTCACATATTATATTATATATATATATTCATATTATGTATATATATATATTACAATGTTAATTGTTTAAATATTTTATAAGTATATTGAATTTAAGAGAAAATTAATAAAATGAATCAAATAAAATTTAAAAATTCAAAACTAAACTAACAAAACTTTATTTATATTTTTTAGCCATTCAAATTTTGGTTTTCAAAAATAAATTTTCCGACCTTCACAAATCCTCTTCATAGACCATTTTCACATTTTCACATATCAGTGTAAAAAGTCTTCATATAAGGGTAAAATAGTCAATTTGGTTCGTTTTTTATTGTAAAAATTTAAAAAATTATTTTTATAAAATTTTTAAAGTTCGACTATATAATGTAAATAAAAGTTATAAAAAACAAAAATGAAAATAACCCTAATATATGGCAACATACCGATATTATAAAACTGTTAACTTAAAACTTTATAAATATCAAACCGTTAGTCGCTCTTTTAATAATAATAATAATAATATTATTATTATTATTATTATGGTATAAAGGTTTCGTAGCCCCTAAAGTTAAATATATTTTTCAAATTAATTCTTCAACTTTATGAATTGGTCAATTTAACTCGTTAATTTTTTTAATTTTATGTCAGTTGAATTTTTTTTTAGATGTGGTGCGCTTATTTGACATTTTCAAGTTTTTTTTTTTTTCTAGTAGCGCAACCTCCACATACCCTTGTGTCTATCAAATATTTTTTTTTAAAACAATATCATCGTCAAACAACTTATTCAACCAATTAACCACCAATTTCAATGATCTAACAGCTAATTGGCAAATTGGGCGAATATTGAATTACTTTATTATTCTTTCACTGATTGAGCGCAAAATAGACATTATTTTACACTACATTATTTTATTATTTTAGAACTTTATTGGAGATTTGCTATTAATTTGCCTATTTTCGTTATTATGGATAGTGTGGAGGCAATTTTACAAATATGAAAAATTTCAGGGATTAAAGATACAAATTGCCAATTTGAAGACAAAGTCAACATCTCATTAGAAAACTTAAGTGCCGTTTGTTTTTTAAGAAAAAGTCTTTTTACATATAATATCTATTTTTTTAAACATTTCAATTCGTTTGTTTTTTCGATTTTTGTCTACTGTCTACTTAAATAAAACTTTTTAAAAAGTTAAATTTAACCACTTATTCTAAATAGATAAGACTTATCAATTCATTATTTTTGTAGGACAATTTTACCCTTCTTACAAAATGAATTGTAAATCTTTAAATTTAAACTATTTTCTCGATTTGATTTCATCACTCCTTTCAATGAGTTATGTCAGACATATCACATGTCTCATGTGAGTTAAAAATGAAAATTCCTTTAATTTTTTTTTTAAAAATAATATATGGTACATGCTTTAATATTCTTAACTCATAAATAAGGTAGATTGTGATGGTATAATTCATAGTATTTTTTTTTTAAAAAAAAAGTTGTAATTTTGCCATAATTGATATTGATGGCATATCTTGTAATATATATATATATATATATATATATATATAGAATTTTTGAAAGCCATAATTTATATTGATTGAATATCTAGTAAATTGTGTGTATATATGAAATATATTGATTACCAAATTTGTCATGTATTGATTCATTTTAATTTATATATATTATTTTAATAGATTAAATATTAATTTAATTTTAATTATTGTATTAAATAATAATAACAATATACTTATAATTGACAAATATTATCATTAAAAAATAAATGAATTTTAAAAATGTAATTAATAAATGTTTTTTTCTATAAGAAAAATCTTTTATATTTTTAGAAATTGATAATTTTTTAAATGAGTTAAAAAATTATCTTAAAATTAAATTAATTTATAACATATTTCAATATAGAATTGAATGAGAGGAACACATAGAGGGTAAAATAGTGATAAGCCTATAAGTGTAATAGATCTAAAATGTGGAAAAATGAAAAAAAAAATAGAGCGTAAATATTAAAATAAAAAGAATATTGAGAGTAGATTTTTTTATACTAAATAGACTACAGATGAAAAATAAATTGGACCTTAATCAACAAGCAAATAGAGTGATATCATTTTTAATTTTTCAATTTATATTGAAGTAAATATTTTTAGAGTTAAAAGAGAGTTTAGAAATATTTTATTCTTTCTTTAGATTTCTTCTGAGGATATAAATTAAGAATAGAATTGTAATTTAGTGGAAGTTTTTGGTTTGGAATTAAAAAACTCTATTTTGTTCATTCTTTGTACGATCAATGATGATGTTCAAAGGGGTGCTAAACTAGTCTCATCCAACTAAGCCCCTGTTTGTTTTTTCCACTAAAAACTTAGTAGCACTTAAATTAAGTGCTAATTACAATAAGTTTTAATCTAATTAAGATCTTACCTATTTGTTTTTTCTATATTTGATGTAACTTAAAATAAGTTATTTTATTATATTTTGACTATTTTACCCCTAAAATACCTTTTATTGTATTTATAAAAGTTTTGCATATTATTTTTAGTAATGATATTTTTTTTATTTATTGTTTTCTCATTATAAAATACTTCACGAATATTTTTATAATTTCAAATTTAAATATAAAAATATATAATATATATAAAATAAAAATTATTTATTCTACATAATATTTTTCTAACACTAATAATTATTTATGATATGTTATTTAAAAGTAAAAATATACCTATTTGATTTTTTATATTTGATCTAACTTAAAATAACTCAATCTCTTTATAATTTTACTATTTTAGCCTTAAAACATATTTTATTGTATTTATAATAGTTTTATATATTATATTCACTCGTAATTTTTTTTAAGTATATATTACTTTATGAATAACTTTATAGTATGAAATTTGAAAATAAAGATATATAATAAATATATAGTGCTTAATTAATACGTTGCTAGCAATTCATTTTTTCATTTGATAAACAACTTAAAATAAGTTATTAGGTTGCCGATTTACAATTTTGTCCTTGTATTAATTTCTATTATTTTATAATATTTGATAATTTAATAATTTTTTTTAAAAAAAATTAATATTAAGTATAAATTATCATAATTCATATAAATATTTATATTTTTAATATTTTAATAATTATGAACTTAAATAAAAATAAATATCATTAATAATAATCAATTATTAAATTGATGCGTAGATTGTAATTAATATAAATAATTTTCAATTTTTTAAAATATAAAAATAAAGTAAAACAATCATTAAATATGAACATTTATTATATTTCACTGAAATTTGCAATCTCTTATTCAATAATAGAATGACACAATTTGCTATTCGATATTCGTATATTTGCAATTAATGACATATAATAACAAAATTTATTTTCACACACACATACATATATATATATATATATATATTGATTGACATATTAATATAGAATGACACAATAACCGATAAAATATATATAATTCAATTCAATTCACATGTTGATATGGAATGAACAAGGATATTTATGTAAATTTATACACAATTGAATTCAGTACTTTTCCAATCAGATTTTAGCGAAAATTTTTATCTGAATCAATCAGAGCCAAATCACTTAATTTCAGATCTTTTTCTGAAAAAACAAATCCTTTAAAATCACTTAATTTAAGTGTTAAGATGCATTCAGCGTTGAGTAGTAAAAAACAAACAGGCCCTAAGTCACTTAAGATTATGTTTTGTGAGAATTGTATTTTGATTGGTATACTTATTTAACATTTGTGTGATCTATGTGGGCACAACTAAGTGAACATGCTAGTCTATTTTGTTGATTAAGTGCGCAATTGATTAATTGATTAGGTTAATACATTGTATGTCAAATGATTCTTAATTAACTTGACATGTGAACCATATAAATAATAGGCAAAGTCTTGGGTGTTTCTGAAACACAATAAATTATTGTGTTTCAGAAACACACACGCGTGAAACATAACTGTAACTTGATCATTGTTCTCTCTCTCTATGGGCGACAAGGAGAGATCGGATCCAGTCACGAGATTCTCAAGCGACGACACCTCCTGAACTCTCGCCGACCACGATTTCTTCAACCACCACCGGTCAATTCCGCTTTGGGGCCACCCCTTACTCTACCATTATTATAGGGGTATGGGGTTCGAGACAAAGAAAGATCAAGGCAGCATATCAGTTTTTCCTTTATATTTTACTTGGATCTGTTTTTATGCTATTAGCTATTCTGTTGATTCTTCTCCAAACAGGAACCACCGATTTACAAATCTCATTAACCACAGAATTTAGTGAGCGGCGCCAAATCTTTCTATGGATTGCTTCTTTCGCCTCTTTCGCCGTCAAAGTGCCTATGGTACCCGTTCATATTTGGTTACCCGAAGCTCATGTAGAGGCACCTACGGCGGGATCCGTCATCTTGGCAGGAATTCCTTCAAAATTAGGAACTCTCGCAGATAATAACCTCAACAGATACATATAAGATTTGCACAGACACAGATACATAAATCACAGATACAGATAAGAATTGCACAGACACAAATATATAAATCACAGACACAGATAATAACCTCACAGACACATATAGCATCTCAACAGATATATATAGGAATTGCATAGACATAGATACACTGGCACAGATAATAACCTTACAGGCACAAAAAATAACCACACAGGTACAATTAATATCTCAACAGATACATATAAGAATTGCACAGACACAGATACATAAATCACAGACACAGATAATAACCTCGCAGACACAAAAAATCATTCAGGTACAATTAGCATCTCAACAGATACATATAATAATTGTACAGACACAGATATATATTCATGGATGAACCAACCTCAGGTTTAGATGCCAGAGCAGCTGCAATCGTCATGCGAGTGGTAAAGAATATTGTTCTTACGCAAAGGACTATTGTATGCACCATTCATCAGCCTAGTATTGATATATTTGAAACTTTTGATGAGGTAATGAACCTGAACCTGAACTTGAAATTGCTACATTGCCTTTGAAACAGATGATGTAAAATTGATGCATTTTGCAGCTGATTTTAATGAAAAGAGGAGGACAGATGATATATTCTGGAGAGCTGGGTCAGCATTCAAGCAAGCTCATTGAATACTTTGAAGTAAGTTCACATGCTAGAAATCCAATACATAATGCACCTTTACATGCTACTCCAACTTGCTTCTGTAATGCAGGTTATTGCAGGGGTGCCTAAAATCAAAGAAAATTACAATCCAGCAACATGGATGCTGGAGGTGACAAGTCCTTCATCAGAAGCTCAACTTGGTGTGAATTTTGCCCAACTCTACAACCATTCTTCTTTATACCAGTAAGTAATTTATATGCTTCTATGTTTATAATTACCTACCTAACACTCTTTAACTCAACATTCATCATCGTATATATACACAGGAAAAACAAAGAACTAGTGAAAGAATTGAGCATTCCATCAGAGAATTCAAAGGAACTGAGTTTCTCAACTCTCTTTGCACAAAACCTGTGGGAGCAATTCAAAGCATGCCTTTGGAAGAACCATCTTACATACTGGAGAAGTCCAAAATACAACCTGGTTCGATTACTCCAAACTATCCTCTCTTGCTTCATATTTGGAGCCATTTTTTGGCAAAAAGGACAAACAATAAACAACCAACAGGACTTCATCACTATAATGGGATCAGTATTCATATTCCAGCAAACCATAGGAGTAAGCCACTGTGCAGCTATCATTCCCTTCATTTCAAGAGAACGCAGTGTGCTTTACAGAGAGAGGTTTGCAGGAATGTACTCCTCCTTAGCATATGCATTTGCACAGGTCACAATCGAAATACCATACTCATTCTTACAAGCAGTTCTGTATTCCATCATCACATACACATTTATACAATTCTACCGGTCACCCTACAAAGTACTCATGTACTTGTACACAACATTCTGCACCTTCCTCTTCTTCAATTACTTCGGAATGCTTCTCGTTTCATTGACCCCAACTTACCAAGTTGCTGTAGTATGTTCAAATTTTGGCTACACGATGTTCAACCTATTCGCAAGCTTCTTCATACCTGGACCAGTACGTATATATTCATATTGCTATTATGCAGAAACTTTAACTTCATTTACACGGTTTAAAACAACTAATAAGGATGTGTTGGTTTCTCACTGCAATATCATCATTTTTCATTGTCAGTTGCTTCTCATGAAAATTCTAAATTAGTTTATAATAAATTCGCAGGCACAAACAATAACCGCACAGGTACATATAGTATCTCAACATATATATATATAAGAATTGTCAGACACAGATACATGAAACACAGGCACAGATAATAACCTCGCAGACACAACAAACAACCAAACAGGTACATATAGCATCTCAACAGATACACAAATACCTATAAGAAAAAGATAGGCAAACCAGTTTTCTCATCAGGAATGGTTTCACACGTGTGAAACTTGTAACACAATAAAATAGTGTGTTACATGTAACACCTAAGACGCTCTCTAAATAATATATGATAAGGGTATATTTGTGAATGCACATAGATACACATAGACACATTCTTGTAACCTTAATTGTATATATATTATATTTACAGTTAAGGGATATTAACTTTGTAGTCCCAATCAATTTCTCTCTACTTATCTGACATGATATCAGAGCACAAATATTGATTACAGAGGATTATCGTTCTTTTATTTGACTTTCTACCTTTTCCAATTCTGATTTGGAATAGTTTGTTCTATTATTCTCTATTCTGTTTCTCCATGACTTCTGATAAAGAAGATTATCTCACAGTTCAGTTTGATGGTAGCAACTATGGGATTTGGAGATTTCATTTTGAGTATTTTGTTCAAGGAAAGGGGCTTTGGGGTCACATTGGTGGGTCGATTCCAAAACCTGCTGTTGCTGGAAAAGAATTAATAGAATGACAGACAAATGACGCGCGAGTTATTTTGTGGATTTTGAGTTCTTTGGATATTAACATTTGTTCCTCTCTTCGTGGTTTGGGCTCGGAAAAATGAATGTGGGATGCTATAGCCAATATCTATCAACAGAGTAACTTTGCTAGAAAATTTCAAATTGATCATGATATCTTCTAGTACTCACAGGGAGATAAACATGTTCATGATTACTATACAGGTTTTCTAACATTGTGGACTAATCTTGAAGATGCAGGTACTTCTAATGTGAAAACCAATTGTTGTGATGCTTAAGAGGTTTAAATTGATTAAGCATCCGCTTAGGACAATGATTGCTAGTGAAGAATGAGATTCTTATAGGGAAGATGACTTGGAAAAGGCTAGATTTGTTAAGGAGAATATCAATGATGATGATTTGTGGCAACAAGTTACATTCTTGATTTTACCGCACCTATTTATGATATGATTAGAACATGTGAAACGAATTAACCAACTCTTCATTTGGTTTATGAAATGTGGGATTTAATGATTGAGAAACTAAAGTCTGCTATTTACAAAAAAGAATGTTGTCCTCTAGATCAAGTAAGTCCATTTTATGATATAGTGTATAGAATTCTAATTTCTCGATGGAATAAAAGTAGTTCACCACTTCATTGTTTAGCTCACTCATTAAATCCATGGTATTATAATGCTCATTTAATATTTATTTTTGCAATATTTCATATTTGTCACTATGTATATGTTTGGGGCTGCTTGTGATTGTAAAATAATCACTTATAGGGTGGTGAAATCCCAAACATCTCCCTCCTCCATCTTAAATTTACATATAGAACAATAATATATGAATGTAAACTTGTGATGGATAAAGGGTATGTTTGACATTTTACTACCTAATAAGTGATTATTTGATAATCACAAGCAACCCCAAACGTACACTATAACTCCTTTTCTTTTTAACTTTTATTCGAAGGTTTTACAATGATGAATGATTGAATGAAGATCCGGCTGATTGGCTTCTCATAGCGATGCAAAAATCTATCAAGAAATAATGAAATGTTTTTGAAGGCTTTTTCCAAGTGATGATGATTATGATAAAGTATTGGATGAATATGCTAATTTTTCATTAAATTTGGGGCATTTTACAGACTACAGTTCTATTGCTAAGCGAGACACGACTGAGCCTTGGAGTTGGTGGGTTAATTTTGGCTCCAGTTCTCCATTTCTACAAAGATTGGCTTTCCGGTTACTAGGGCAACCTACATCCTCCTCTTGTTGTGAACATAATTGGAGTACTTACTGTTTCATTCATTCACTAAAAAGAAATAGGTTAACCCCTAAGCGTGCGGAAGACTTGGTTTATGTCCACAACAGCTTACGTTTTTTATCAAGAAATTCTAAAGATTATAAAGAAGATTGAAAGACAAAGACGTGGGATGTTGGTAGGGATACTTTTGATTTCTTGGAGGATTCAGGATTTTTGCAATTTGCAGAGTTATCACTTGATGAGCCGGAATAGGAGACCGTTTTATTTTCCAAAAATAATTAGTAGTTTATTTTAATTTGTTTCTTTTTGCGAACTTATTATTTTGGTGGACTTGTTGATGTTATGTTAAGAATATTTTGTAGTTATTTTGTATTTAAATAGTTAGTAATTAAATTTTCTTTATTAATAATTTTTTACTATTATAATTTATTTTTTTTAAAAAAAATTATTTTCAGCCGTCCCACTTCCATAAAATTTTTATTTTTTGTCGTTTTCCATCCCTGTCCCCGTCTCCATTCCCATTTCCGAATAGGGACGCAATCACGCTTCAGTGCAACATAGGTTGTATTGGTTGTACTTTCATGTTACCATATACTATATGGTCATGTAAGACATAAATCAAAGAAATAAGTGTGTGCATGCAAAAATTCCTTTCGTGCTTCTTGACATTTGTATCTATGTTATGCATGCATTTTTGGTTAACATGTTATCTTTTTTTTTTTCCTTAGTTATGTCGATTGTGAAGACATGAGATATGGTCATTATCACGTCCGTAATTTGGGGCTATTCGTCTGTTTATTTTGAAATTTTATTTAATTTTTGGTATATTTATCGTTCAAGAGTAAAATGGGCATTTCTGAAAAATGTTGACTTATCCGATTTGACCAAATGATTTGACTAAGTTAATTTTTGGGTTGGTCTTGAAAATAATTTGATAATTGAGTTAGTTTTGTAATTATTTCTAAAATGGGGTTGATTTTCAATTAATTTGTAACATATGGGTTGGTGGTGATATTTACCACCCATATAAATATGAAAAGAAAGCTTTTGGATCCATTTGTCACCAAAACCTAGAAAATTGAAATTCACGTGTTCTTATTTTTCTCTCAAACCAAAAATCACTTTACGAATTCCTAAACTCTATTTGCTAAGGATTTCACTTGGGATTTTGCACTTATCTTGGGTCCTTCACATTCTAGGTATTGATTCCTTCTCTTTTTGCTTTAAATAGATTTTTATTCAATTTGGGGATTTTGGACATGAACTAGGGTTTAATGATTTGAAGTGGTTTTCTACAAATTGATTTGGAGTTTATACTTCTAATGGATTGGGTTTTGAAACCTTGTAGTCAATTTCATGATTTGGGTTATATTGGGTCTCAATTGATTTTAATTGCTTTTTGGGATATAAACCCTAATAATTGTGAATTAGGGATTTATGATTTATTCTTGATTTGGTGTAGACCAAGTTGAGGATCGTCGATCGGAGTAGACTCGGTTGATTTGGATTAGCGAATAAGGTTAGTAGCTGTGTTTACACCCTCACGTTTGTCTGTTTTTGTTTGTTGCTTGTATGTAAATTGATAACAAATATATACAAGATGAATTTTGGTTGAAATAGTTGAGATTGCTGCATTTGCAAATATTAACTGTTTGGGTATATTGCCGCCATATTATCTGTTCATGATCGGACGTGTAAATTAGTGTCCATATTTGTCTGGTATCTGTCTGAAATTTGGAATCTGAATTTTGTAATCCGTTTAAGTTCTGTCCTAAGGTTAATACAATAAGACCAGCATGCTGTTAGGGAAAACTAGATGTATACATCGATGCGCGAAAGCGTATATGGCATTGATTGCCAACCACTTTCTGGATGCGACGGCATCATTTCTAGAGCTTCGCTCATTTCTAGATGCGACGACATCTTTTCTGGGATCTTTGATCTATCTCTGAGGGTTTAACCCTATCTGTCTGTTTCTGTTCCCGATTTTGTTATTAGACTAAGGACAGGCCTGGTAAGTTAAACACCTAAATAATTGGGTAATCTGAAACTCTATGATAATGATATGTTTCTACTTCTGGTTATGTGTTGGATATGTTTTGGTTTGATTCTTGCTGATGCTAGTTGTTTTCTTTTATGTTCTAACTTTGGGTAGAGTTAATTGTGACTCCTAACTGGCTGTAAGTGTTAGAATTAGACCCAATTGGATAGCTAGACTTTGATTGGCGAATAACATAATTGGAATTAGGCTAAAAATGTGCCCAGTGTCCGTAACCGGACTGTATACCGAATTAGGTACCGAATTGTCACTTAAAACTGAAAAACAGGACGTAGGATGGTCTCTGGCCGAACTCCTTACCAAGATGGTTACCGAAATACAATTCGGTCAGCCATGAGATCATTAGATTCACTCTCTAGACGAACTCCTAACCGAACTAGCTACCGAACTGTAGTTCGGTATGAACCTCCGAAGATTGTTCAACCTCTCAAACCGAGCTCTTCACCGAGCTAGGTACCGAATTACAATTCGGCATGTCTGGGAGACTTGAAACTCTCTGACCGAGCTTCATACCGGAATAGGAACTGAACTGTCACTTAAACCTTCCTTGGAGTCGTATAATTGCTCTTTGATCGAGCTACCTACCGGACTGCCTCTCGAATTACAACTCGGTAAGTCTAGTAATGCTCTCTGACCGAATAGTCTACCGGACTGCATACCGAACTCCTAATTCGGTATTGGTCTTCCTTCTGAAAATAATTTGACAACTGCAAAGCCTTTCTCAGATGGTAAATGCAATAATGTGTAATCACCTATCCTAGATCACTTAAAGGGGATTATATTTGGGATAACTTGATTTGATAATCAACCTGTTTGTTTCTATTTGTACCCCCTTTGGTTGTTAACTAACCTGCATTGTGTGTGACATACTAATCTGTTTAATAAGACGCATTCTGTATGTGTTTGTTGGGCATTGGCTTACTAACCAGACATCGATAATTTGACCCTTCATTATTTTTATTTTTGTTTGTATATTTGAACCCCTTTTGGGAATGGAAATTGCTGAGTTCAGACAGTCAGGTGGGATAGCAGGATATCACTAGCATCGAGCATTCACATGGCATCCTCTTCAGATATGGATTTCATTGTTGTTTTATTTTATTGGACTTATATTGTATTTGAACCTGTTGCACTGTGTTTTGGATTGATTTTTAGATTAAGTACTCTTGGGATATTTTTCTGTGATTTCCTTTCATTTGGAACTTTTAGTGAAATTACTATTTGGTTTTGGATTTGTTTCGAACTATTTAAATTTGGATTTATAATAACTGTCTTTCAGTTTTGATTATGATCTGTATATCTGTTTTTGTATCTGCATATATATGATTATTTATCTTCCGCACTGTAGCATTCGAATTCCGCGTTCCCTTTCCGTCGGGGCGGGGGTTCGGGTGTTAGTCATGTTCCCGGAGATCCAAGATAAATTTTCTGATTCGACTACTGTAGCTAGCTGGGCTTAAAAACTGATGTTGGATGAGTAATACTCTATTTTTCAGGCTTATATGGTGGAGTCACTGGCCTACAAATTTCCAAAGAGATAGCAGAAATAAATTCTATGAGCTATATTTTGTTTAACACTAGAAACTACAATAGTTGTGTTATGGTGAACTCATAATATACAAGTAAGGATTAATTGGCATATGAATCGTGTTTATAAATTTATTTTGAAAAAAAAGTGTGTATAGATACCTTAAAAATGAATGAGTCAAAAAATGTGTAGCACCGCACCTTTTATTTGTCTTTATACGTGTGCAGATTTAACATTGTAGTCTTGTCATATCATAAAACATAAAGATTTTAATTTTAGTGTCTCTGTGATGTAGCACTTCTTCTCTTCACTTCTAATCAATCTCTTTTCCCTTTTTCTCCACCTCATAAATCAAGCTCTCCCCATCTTTACCTATCATCATAATTTCCAGCTATTCAAAGGTATATTATAATATTTTTCCAATTGTTTTTCATTTTACATGGAAGGGGCTTTCTACCTATCTGGCTAGCAAGTTCATTCTTTGTTTATTCGGCCCTAATAATTTCATTCTTTGTTTAATTAGAAGGAATGAGAGTCATAATATGTCTGTTTAGTTGACTAGCCACCATTAGAGATTGTGGTACAAACTCCAAAAACTCTAATTTTCATTTTGAATTAGATTTTGCTTTTGATGTCTCATTTGATTTTTAGCCACCTCATTTGTTCGAAAGCTTTGAAGTCACCTAATATATTTAAAGTGTTTTGCATATAATGTTTATTAATTTAACATTCGCTTCTTATTAGAATGAATTGAAGTGTATAGTTGGTGTTTTTCGGCCATCAATGACGGAGGAATTAACCATAAATAACTTATTGGCCGATGGAATAAATTTCCTATCTATTGAAGCTTCATCTAGCTACTTCTTTAGTATCCGCTAATAGGTTTTGGAAATGTGGAAGGTGGATGTTGTAGTCTTATGTAGTTACTTTAAAGTGTTAGTCGAACTGAAATGATTTAAAATTTGGTTGGTTTGCTTAGGATAATGAGTCTAGAGGAGAGGTTTCGAATTGTGCCGGAGTGTTGGGGAGGACAACTAGGGTGGGAATAGGCCAGGCGGCCTTTTAGGGACCTACAGCCTGGCCTACATAAGGCCTGGCGTATTTAATAAATAGGCTAGTTTCAAACTTTTTCAAAAGCCTATTTAATTAATAAGGTCAGGCTCAGTCTATGGTAAAAACCTTCATAACTTAACAGGTCGGCCCATATATTATTTATATGCACTTTTATTTATTAAATCTATTAGCATGTTTGTTTATAAATTTAAAATCCAACATTTTGTTTATAAATATAAAGCCCAATACTTTATTTATAAATATTACTAGTTATTTATAGGCTTTTAAACAGACTTTCAGGCCTAACAAGCTTTTAAACAGATTAATCCAGACATATAATACAAGTTTGTCATAGCCTTGTAGGCTAGACTTAAGCCAGAATATTAAAATATAGGCCGGGCCTGTTTAACCAAAAGTCTAGCTTGCCCTGTCCTATTCCCTTCTCTAAGGATAGCATACAGGAGGATGAGTTGTTTAACCCTTTTGACTAAAAAGCATCAGCCAATTTGTTGTGATGGCTTTGAATCTTTTGGTAGAATGCACATTTAATGTGTCTCTTTTTCTATATATTGTTGTATTTATGTTTAATGTCGACTCACTCTGACTTTATAGTATTATTTTATTTCCTTTGCTGAAGTAAGTTGTTTTTATTTCTTGTTAATAGGGTGTTATGAAGGCATTCGGTTTGAATAAACTTATATATGCTGGTTGCATACTGAAAATTTGGGTTACCGATTAGTTTGCAACTAAACAATAAAATAGAGGAAATTTGAGCAAAATCCACATGCACCTTTTTTAAGGTACTTAATTTTTTTTTAAAATTTTATTAGTTTCACAAGAATGTATTATTGAGGTACGCTTAGGGCTCATATGGATCATTGTATATGATAAACATAGTATAGTATAAGGAAACGGATTAGGATAAAAGTTTTGTATAATGATTAAGTTATTCATAAATTATATTTTTCTGGTTATCGTATAACAATATGAATGACCAAAATACACAAAAACTTGACTAATAATAATACAGTTATTTACGAATTAAAAATAAATACGTAATAAAATATAATAAAATAAAATGTAATAAAAATATATCAATATTTTTTTAAATAAAAATAAGTATTACGAATAATCCAAAAAAAACCTATGAGGATTTTAGAAATTTCTCAAAAAAACTCCGTAATTTTTTCCCAATTTGCCACTTTGTTATCAGTCAACATCCAATTACTATCCTTTACTATTTTGATTTTTTTTTTCTACAAATTTTGGAAGTGTAATTTGGTCATTTCAGTTTTTAATTTTTAAAAAAAAATTAAAAAAAGTAATTAAAAATAAAATTTAAAAAAGTAATAAAAATAAAATTAAAAAATAGAAATTTAAAATAATATTAAAAATTTTGAAAGGGTAATTTGGTCATTTTAATTTAAAAAAAAAAAATTGAAACCCTCACGGAGTTTTTGGAATTATCCCAAAATTTTATTTAAATTTTTATTTTTTAGTTTTATTAAAGGATAATTTAGTAATAACATGATGAACATCTAATACGAAAAGTACGTGATAAAGTTATCAGAGCATTCAGTAGTGATAAAGTTATCAGAGCATTCATTAATGATAAAGTTATCCTATATATATATCGTGTAAAATAATTGTAAGTATTATTTTATCCTATTCTAAATCGCAACCAAATACTTAAATATATAAACCGTATTAAGTTATACTACCTTATTTCTTATCCTATAAACCATGTGAGCCCTTAATGAATATGTGAACTATGTATTATATATATCGAAATAAAATGACATATCTGTCATATGGATAAATTATTTGTCAAAATTTATTTGGTTATATGAATCAGATAAACTACCTGTATTGAAGGTTATGATTTTCAGTTCTATTGTAATGGTTTTCAGTCTACTATCTTTTTAATTTTATTAACTGTGTTGTATTAATTTTCAATGTGGAAAGCCTTCAGCTGTAGTAACCTACAGTACCATGATTTTTATAAAAATCATTGTGACAGAATTACTGCTACAGGTGTCTCTAAATTTGTCCAAACAAGGCCAGTCTTTGGAGACACTATAAATCGGGTACTAATTGTTTCTTCTCAAATAATAGTAAATAATTTGTCTTTTAAAAGTGTTGTTGAGCTTCGTGTCTACTACTGGAGGCTCGAAAGAGAAGAATCACAAATGGATTAAGCATCGGTGCTGGCAGAGAAGAGGCATTTTCAGTGGTACTCCAGGAATTAGAGAGAATACTTGGTCTTGCACTATCCTTACCTTTACTTTTTTTGACTCTGTGCTAATCTCTACGTAATTGAATTAAAAAATGACATATATCTATGGACTCGGGAGGGGTCTCCTCACGTGAAAGTTTAATGAAAAATTAAACTAATTCGTTGATGTAAGTTGCCTTAAATCCATATCGTATCATTATTTAAATAGTTTTACTTCCTTCTAACAAAGTATCATTATTTGCATTCTTACCGACATTTGCCTCTAGGTATATAAATATTTAATCTCTTAAAATTTACTTCATTAACTATTTTATCACATGAATTTATTAAATTACAATTTATTTACTACGGTGAAAAGAAAAAAAAAAGAAAAAAATCCTATAATATTAAAAAAATATATTATATTTTTGCGTTTTATTATTATTTTTCCTTTGTATTTAATTATCTATATATTTTGGCTTAGAAAATACACTTTCTTAAATAAATATTATTTTATCACTATTACTATTATTCTTGCCAGTAGAAATGGAATCTATATTGGGCAGAATAAGAGATTAGAAATTGCTCAAACTTTAAATTTTTGTTACCGGAATCGAAGCTTTTAATAAAAAAATTTAAGAAAATACCCACTATAATAGTTACACACCCCACAACCACCACTAAATACCATAGCTCAGTCCCAACCACCCGCATAAATCGACTGACGACCTTAATAATCCCATAAGCCACTAAATTTATTTATTATATATTTTGAAAATGAAAGTAATAACATTAGAGACATCAGCTCCTACAATGCGCGGGCTTTTCACTGGTTCAATTATATTGCACATATTTTGATGAACCTATAATATTGGAATCAGGATTTATGCTGTCGAATTGTTTCATTCGATGGAAAGATTTTTTATATAGATTGTCGGAATGAAAAGCAAGTTAGAGAAAGTGCATCATCAGGCTGATAAAGTCCTTTCAAATATTATCGAGTAACATAAAACAAATAGGGATGATGTGAGAGATAAGAAGGACGGGGTGCTTCACATATTTGTTTGAAGATTCAAGAGAATAGTAATCAAGATTTCAATTTCATTTCTATTAATGTCAAAACTATAATCTGGGTAAATTTGAAAGTTTATTATTCAATATTTTCAATTTAGAATTCTTATGAATATCTTTTATTTCACATGTTAATCTTATATCTTTTAGTTTGGCTAGGATGAGGTGCACAAGTAACGTCCCGATTTTGGGCTAAACGATTTAACATTTTCGAACCGATTTTTTACTTTCAATATTATGAATATTTTCGATTATTATTGAACATTTGAGAGCATTGGAAATGATATATTGCTTATGGAATTGATCTAAGATTGTCTATCAATGTTATTTTGGCCTCACATCCAAAACGAAACTAAACAAAGGAAACGAACGGTAGTGTTCGGCACTGTAGGTGCTGGCGACATAGCCCCTTGTTGCCAACCATGTTGCCAACACACGTTTTCATGCCAAATCGAGAGACACAGTACTGTAGATGCTGGCGACAGACTTTATGTCACCAGTCACCGATTTCAAGGGAATCGAAGTGGTGAGATATTGTAGCCTCTAGCGACATAGGCCTTATGTCGCCAGAGATGGAATCGAGCTATTTTGAAGATTAACCTACCGAATGACTCTTATTCTCTACACTTGTTTTAAACTCTCGAATCGCACAATTGCTCTCTCTCTCTCTCGAACCCCTCTATACCTCTCCATCGGCGTGACTCCTGTAAGTCATCTATCAAACCTAGATTACTTCTCTCTTGGTTTAAGCATGTTGGTTATGGGGTGTTGAGGATTATTATTGTTGATTTAGGGTTGAATAGTTATCGGTTTGGTTTGATTAGGGTTCTGATAGGAACCCTAGCTTTTAGGGGAAATCGGATGGGTCATGGAATTGATTTGGGTTTTGGGTTGTATCGCTAGTATTCCATCTATCGTTCCCTAGATTGTTGTTTTATAAGCAATTAGAATAGGTTTTCCTATTCGCGCACCAAGTGTTTGACGAAAGATCTTAATGAACTCTTGTTCTTTGTTAGGCGAAGTAGACGGTGCCTAGGATCTTACCGGTGATGCTAGCTTATTGTCAACGGAAAAAAGGTTAGCAACCTCGTCTTATATGCCATATCGGTTATTGGTTCTTCTGTATTTGTGCATTGAACCGAATAAAGGCATTCCACCTTAAATTGATTAAATAGAACTAATATGTAATTGAATTGAACAAAATTGTATTACTGATGTGTTTTGGCTATTCTTATATGAGTTGCTTAAATGTGTATATGATTCTACAGGAAATATTGCATGTTAGACTTAGGCTTTGGTTAGCTAAAGTTGGAGATACACCTATCATTGATGATTGGAAGCCAATGATTGTTAAATTGTTCAAATGAATGTTAAATTTTCATGTGTGCATTGCATAAACTAATTTAATTAACTAAAGATTGCCCTAGTCATGGTTGAAATAGTGATGGAATGACATGTTATTAGTGGTTCCCGAGATATTTCAACCTATTGGAAACATAGGTCTTTTGGTTTAGCTAACCACCATTGGAACTGAGGGATGAATCCTATTAGGTGTGCTGACACCACCACCTGCTGGCCTATTGTGTTGTGGTCTTTGGACCTAATTGATGGAAAGCTAGTTGTTCGTCCCGAGGGGGAATAAACTGTGCTACGGATTTCAGTCTTTAGACCATATTGTGTGGCTTCGGCCTAATTGATCCTGTTTCATTATCAAAACTAGATTAGTGGCAGTCTAAATAAAAATGGAACTACTCATGTGAATGTAATGGAATGATGATTGTAATGCTTGGGGTTTTAAATGACGACTAATGTACCTGTTTAGACACTAATTGATGATATAAGAAAATAATTGAGCATAATTGGAACTTAGGGTAAATAAAGGAATGTTAGACATTTATTGTATAGACTTCACGATTGGGTGGGTTTGATTGCTCACATGATTGGTTGCTAGTTTAGGTGCATATGAGTGCCACCTACACTTTAAATGTTTAATAGACGCATTTGCTTGTGCTTGTTGGAGCGTGAGTTGCTAACCAGACATCGATAGCTTGATGTTTTTTATTTTCCCCTTTTCTTGTCTCTCCTATTGGAAGTGTAAAATAGGTGATCGAGCATATAATAGTGTTTAAGCAGATCATTTGAAGCATGTCCAATTTTCATGATTTTGGAACACTTTTTAGAATTGTTACTTACTGTTTGGATTATTTTTTAAAGGGATTGTAAACTGTTTTATTATTTCGAGTTTGTGACTTTTTAAAGGGTTTATTTTGGAATTGTAAGTTATTGTCGAACACTTTATTATTATTATTATTGACTGCGAGATAGATTCATGATTTTTATCTTATTTTATGATTGAACCATCTACGCCTTATATTTATTTCTACAAATATTAACGATTGAAAAAATGTAATGTTACGCTCCGATCTCCATTCATGACTCCACCGTGGCCACGTATTGGACGTTACAACACATTTGCTACGTGTAATTGTAATATTACCAAAAAAAAAAAAAGTAGGTGAATAGATGTTGATTTTTAGTTATTTTATATATTTATATAATGACAAATGAGGAAATAAAATAATTATTTACATAACAAATTTATTATTTATACAAATTTAGTACATAATTTTAAGTAGAAATTTATTTTGTTAAATACATATGGTCATCCTTATTTTATTTTTGACTATTTTATTTTTATTCTTTTACAAATTTTATCATTAAATAATTTACTTTAAAAAAATTAGCATATAATTTCATAATAAAATTGAGAATATTCCCCGGTACACTTATAAAGCAACACAGTTCAAAACTCAAAAAAAAATTGTGAAAAGTTAAAAATGAGTTGCTAGATATCTAAAATCCAACATGCATGCACATAGTTAAAGTAGCAAAAATGATTAGTCTTACAATAAACTAAAAACCACAAATTCCTAAACAAAAGTGCAAGATTCAGCTGCAAATCCAAGCTTAGAGTTTTTGGTATCATAAACAACTCTCTGGTTCCTCTGTTGATGATTCCCGATAATCCCAATCTCTTCTTCACTAGAAAGACTCGCTAACGCCAAACACACCTGCGACGCATCAGATTTAGCAAAATAAAACACTCCACTCACATCAATCTCCATCCCACCACCTCCTTCAAACTCAAATTTCATAACAGGAACATTCACTTCTTCATACCCACTAAGGTCGAAACACCTCTCCAGAATCGAATAACTTGGAGCTGAAGGAAACCCAGAAAATTGCTTCAAGAACTCCTCTTCCACTGCTCTGTACATCTCTATCGGAAGCCGCGAAATCACAGTCCCTGAATCGATCAAAAACTGATAACCTCCTCTGTTTCCAAACCTCACTCCACCCACACTCATACCAGTCACGTTGAGGAAATAGAAAGTCGGGAGATTTGGGTTCCGAAGCATTTTGGTGTCCGTGAACGGTGTTATGTTTTTATAGAACGAATATTTTCCCAACACTAATGACCCGGATTGGCTTATTTCGGGCAAACAATAAGAGAAAACACCACCGAATGTTGTTGTTTGCGAAACTAATGAAAGATCACTTCTTCCTAAACCAATCAATCCGGAAGTGCCACCGAATACACCCTTATTGTCTCTACCGCACCCAAATGCGAATTCTTTAATCGAAATATTTCCGAGAGTAAGAGTCTCTTTACCCATTTCACCAATTGAATAAGACCCGTCGCCGTAGCTCATGAAATAGTTACAGGTTTTGTTGTTTTGACCACTGCAGACGCCTGAATTACCGGTGGCGGAGAGGAGTGATCGACATATTGGAGATTTGCATTGGACCCTTTTGTATGTAGAGGAGGTTGATGTGTTGGAAAGGCATTGAACCCATGTTAGGTCGCTGCCTGTGTCGACTATGACTGTGAACTGTGATTTGCCCAGCTGTATTGTGACGATGTAGTTGAGGATTTGGAGTTTTGCGCCGGAATTTAGAGGGGTTTGGGTGCTTTTGGTGAGTTGGTTGTTGATGTATTTGGATTGGAGATGTTGGACGCGTTGTTTGTCTGTTAGGAGACCATTGATGATGGTTTTGGTTGAGCAGTCATCTTTGTGCTTCATTTCTAACACTATTGCTCCTCTCTGTGCTCCTGAAATTATATAATTCGACTGAATTTATTATCAATTTAATTTTTTTTATCAAAAATTCATTAGACTAAATAAATAGAGTTCATTCCACCATTCACAGACAGATAGGCATATTACTCATTTTCAAAGCCAATTTTATAATTATTTTTATTTTTTTAAAAAATCTAGTTCTAGTTTGTGTAAACTTATTTTGTCAACTGCATGTTAATTTTAAAAAATTAGGAATATTTTTTAATTGGATTTGCAAAAATTTAATTTAAAATAATAATTTTACATAATATTTAAAAAATTGATGAAATAGAATTAATTTACTAATTTTGGACTTTTTTTTTTTTAGTTTTATTGAAATTTCTTACCCTCTAAATTTGTAATTTATTATTAACTTAAATTTTATATTTGATATATAATACTTAATAAAAAATTTAATTATTTTAAAAAGATCTAAATATAGTGACGCTTTTCTATAATAGTCATTCATTAATTATTATTATTATTATTTTCTTACAAAACCATCCTAAAATATAATTTTAAAATTTATTTTCACAATTCATTAAAATAATAATAATAATAATAATAATAATAATAATAATAATAATAATAATAATAATGTTACAGTCATCACTGTTATCAAGAGATTCCACATCAATTTATTAAAACAATTAAAAATTTTCAGCACATTATAAAAACAATTAAAATCATATTAAATAAATAAATAAATATTCAAAATGTTGATTAACTAATAATAATAATATTTAATTAATTTTTCTGTAATAAACTATAAATCAAGTTATTTAAAATATTTTTAATTTTTTAATTTAATTTATTTTAGATATCTTTCACTGTAGGAATGTGAAAATATATTTCTATTTTGCCGGGAGGTAAAAAAGAAGATGAGGTGATGTACCGGGCTTTCAGCATTGATTTTGGGTATGGAATTTAGGGCCCAAATTTGACAGGTTGAAGCGTTTGAAGGTACTCATCGGTCACCTGTTCGGAATTTTGGAATGAAGATCAAGATTCCTGAGTTTGAAGGTAAGACTCATCCTGATGAGTTTATCGATTGGTTGCGCACTGTGGAGAGGGTTTTTGATATTAAGGACTTCACTGAGGAAGAGAAGGTTAAAATTGTGGCGATAAAGTTGCGACAACATGCCTCGATTTGGTGGGAACACGTTAAAAAAAAGCGTGCTAAGGAAGGAAAATCGAAGGTTAAACGATGGGACAAGATGAAGAAATTGCTGCAAAGAAAGTTCTTACCTTGTCATTACCGGCAAGAGGCGTTTATCGAGTATCACAATGTCAAACAGCGCAATTCGACAGTGGAGGAGTATACCGAGGAGTTTGATCGGTTGCGAATGCGTTGTGATGTGGATGAGGAAGAAGAGCAGACTGTGGCTCGGGTTCTGGCTGGTCTACGAACAGATATTTCTGACGTTGTCCATTTGCAACAGTATTGGACGTATGAGGATGTCTGTCGATTGGCCTTAAAGGTGGAGTCGCAATGCAAAAGAACAGGCAATGAATCCAAATTTTAGAATCGATGGTCTGGTAAAGGTTTTCGAGGGAAAAGAGAGAGTTCCGCAATAAAATCGACACCAATCGTTGTTAAGGGTGCGAGTTCTGAACCTGCAGCGAAAAGGGAACAGAGCAACGCGGAAAATAGCAGGGGAGGGGCTGCTGCTAAGCGTTGTTTCAAGTGTTAGGGGTTGGGACACTTTGCTGCAGATTGTCCTAATCGTCAGATTGTGACGTTGGTTGAAAATCCAAACTATGACGGAGAACCAACTTATGATGAATCTGATGGTGAACCAGAGGATGCGGGGCCAGAACAGGACGAAGTGATTTATGCAGATTCTGGTGAGTCTTTAGTCGTTCGTCGAGTTTTAAATATTGCTATTACGGAAGATGAGTCGTGGCTTAGGCATAATATCTTTCATACTAAGTGCACTAGTGGTGGAAAAGTATGTACTGTGATCATAGATGGGGGAAGTTGCGAGAACGTAGTTTTCGCTACTATGGTGGAGAAGTTGAGGCTGAAAACAGAGGACCACCCTCGACCGTATAAGCTGTCGTGGCTTAAAAAGGGGAGCGAGGTGAAAGTTAGTAAGAAATGTCTTGTGCAGTTTTCGATTGGCGAGAAATATGCTGATGAGGTGTGGTGTGATGTGATTCCCATGGACGCCTGCCATATCTTGTTGGGAAGGCCATGGCAATTTGACAGAAAAACGCAGCATGATGGGTTTAGAAATACCTACAGTTTCAAGAAGGATGGTAGAGCTATTACCCTGGGCCCTACCGATTTGAGAAAAGAAGTGCAGAATAATCTGTTGTCCAGATCAGAATTCCGGAAGGAGGCGGTGCGTGCCCCTGAACTTTTTACTGTTGTAGTTGAAGAGCCAAATACTGCGGGTCCTGAAGTCCCTTCATAAGTCAGGTCCTTACTTTAGGAGTTTGTTGACGTTGTACCGGAGGAGTTGCCGCCTGGGTTGCCACCAATGAGAGACATTCAGCATCATATGGACTTCATCCCAGGAGCTGTTATTCCTAATAAGGCGGCATACAGAATGAGCCCTAAGGAACATGAAGAGCTGCAGCGGCAAGTGCAGGAGTTGCTGGAAAAGGGTGCGATCAGGGAGAGTATGAGTCCTTGTGCCGTGCCGGCATTATTAGTCCTTAAGAAAGACGGAACATGGAGAATGTGTATAGATAGCAGAGCTGTCAATAAAATTACAATCAAGTATCGTTTTCCCATTCCGCGATTTGACGATTTGATTGATTAGTTACATGGGGCTACTGTCTTTTCGAAGATAGACTCGAGGAGTGGGTATCATCAAATCAGAATGCGAACTGGAGATGAGTGGAAAACAGCATTCAAGACTAGAGATGGCCTGTACGAGTGGATGGTGATGCCATTCGGATTGTCTAACGCGCCGAGCACTTTTATGAGACCGATGAATCAGGTTTTTCGTTCTTTTATTGGCAAATTCGTTGTCGTATATTTTGATGATATCCTGATTTATAGTGCTTCAATTGTGACGCATTTACAGCATCTACGAGCAGTGTTTGAGGCCTTGAGGGAGCAGAAGTTATATGTCAATCTGAAGAAGTGTCACTTTTTAACTAATCATGTGACTTTTTTGGGATATATAGTATCGCAGGAAGGCATTCAGGTAGACCCGATGAAGATTGAGGCCATTACAAGTTGGGGAACTCCGAAAAATATCCATGAGGTACGCAACTTTCATGGGTTAGCATCTTTTTATCGGATGTTTGTCCGAGATTTTATCACTATCATTGCACCTCTTACGGATTGTCTAAAGGGGGGTAAGTTTACATGGACCAAAGAGGCAGAAGCGGCATTCCTGTTGCTGAAAAAGAAGATAATTGAAGCCCCGATTTTGGTTCTTCCTGATTTTCATGAGGTTTTTGAAGTACATTGTGATGCTTCAGGCGTGGGTATTGGGGGTGTACTGAGTCAGAAAAATAAACCGGTGACATTTTTCAGTGAGAAGTTGAATGAAGCAAAGAAGAAGTATTCGACGTATGATAGAGAATTCTATGCCATAGTACGGAGCTTAGAGCATTGGCGTCATTATCTTATTTCGAGGGAGTTTATTTTATATTCTGACCATGAAGCCCTGAAATATATTAATGCGCAGCAGAAACTGAATGCTAGGCACGCGAAGTGGGTGGAGCTGCTTCAGGTTTTCAGTTTCGTGATTAAGCATAAAGTTGGAGTGATGAACAAGGTGGCAGATGCATTAAGTAGAAAACATTCCCTGTTGTCTACAATGCAGGTAAAAGTTTTGGGCTTTGACTCTTTTAAGGAATTATATATTGATGATCCGTATTTCGGAGATGTCTGGAAGAAGTGTCAAACAGGTCCGTTCCAACAGTTTTTGTTAGTGGCTGATTTTCTCTTCAAGGAAAATAGGTTGTGTATCCCTATTGTTCTTTTAGGAAGTCCATTATTACTGAGAGTCATGCAGGGGGCTTAGCTGGACACTTTGGAACTGATAAGACGATGGCCTTGCTGTGTGAGCATTTCTACTGGCCTCGAATGGAGCGTGATGTGGCACATTTTGTGGAGAAGTGCCGAGTATGTCACGTGGCCAAAATGAAGGGTACTAATGCTGGATTATACATGCCTTTACCTGTTCCGCTTGCACCGGGGGAAGATGTCAGTCTTGATTTTATGTTGGGGTTGCCGAGGACACAGCGGAGATTCCATAATGGTGGTGGTCGACAGATTCTCCAAGATGGCCCACTTTATTCCCTGTAACAAGACCTTTGATGCTTCACAGGTTGCTCGTTTATTTTTGTAGGAGATTGTCAAGCTGCATGGAGTCCCTAAAACTATGACCTCAGTTCGTGATGTGAAGTTTGTAAGTCACTTTTGGCGTACTCTGTGGCGGCATATGGGAACCAAGTTGCAATTTAGCTCATCTCATCATCCCCAGACCGATGGGCAAATAGAAGTTGTCAACCGAAGCTTGGGAAATTTACTGCGAAGTCTGGTTGGTGATAATCCACGACAGTGGGACGTGGTGCTACCTCGGCAGAGTTTGCTTATAACCGGTCACAGAACCGAACAACGGGCAAGAGTCCTTTCGAGATAGTCTATGGGCGTAATCCAATTACTCCTCTGGATCTCGCGCCTTTACCCTTAGTCAAGCAGTTCAGTTCTGATGCAGATGAACACGCAAAACAGATTAAGGAGCTGCATTCCGAAATTCATGACAGAATTACTAAGCAGAACATGAAGTACAAACAGAGGGTGGATATGCGACGGAAGAGAGTGGTCTTTAAAGAGGGTGATCTCGTGTAGATTCACCTCAGAAAAGAACGATTCCCAGCTGGCAGGTTTGGCAAATTACATCCTCGAGCTGATGGTCCATTCAAGGTTCTAAAGCGAATAAATGACAATGCGTACAAGATCGAGCTGCCGGGTAAGTACAATGTATCCGGGACTTTTAATGTAGCAGATTTATCGCCCTATCATACAGACGCAGAAGAACTTGGAGAGCTTGCTGTTGGTGAAGATGAATTAGATTCGAGGACGAATCTTCTTTCTAGCAGGGTAGAATATGATGCACCGGGCTTTCGGCATTGATTTTGGGTATGGAATTTAAGGCCCAAATTGGAGAGGTTGAAGCGAAACGGCGATCTGAATCAAACTCATTGCCTTTGGCAATGAACTACGATGCATTTCGGTGTTTCAGGATCGTTTAGAGGGGTTTTTTGAACTTTTATTATTTTAAGATTTTTTCGTAATTTTGGAATTATTTTGTTAGGGTTAAGAGTAACGCCTTATAAAAGGGGTGTTTAGGGTTTTTAAGAGGCAGACTTGATATTATATTTTTCTGTAAATCAATTGAGCGAACGAATTGTTCCTCTTATTCAATTCGCAATACTCTTTCAGCCAATTTCATAAGGTTTCACTAAAACTAGGTGGATGATTTTGTCTATATTCTATCTTAATTTGTCATGTGTATACTATATATTATTAAATTTATACAAACTATTAAGGTAACTTTGAAAATGAGGGTACTTTTCAATAATATTATAGTTTAAAAATATATTACAGCGCCTATATATAGAATTTATGGATACAAGTAAGAATAAAAAATATAACAACATTATTATATATTTTTTACATTAATGATAACTTACCACATAATAAATTTTTAAAATTTATTTTTTACAATTATTCATTGAAGCTGAAGAGAAGATTTATTATTTTTTTTCCCATATGATACATACCGCAATTTATACGTTTAATATAAAATTATACATTTTGAAGGAGCTCATAAATCAACGATGCAGGTATCAAAAAAAGCTAATAATTAAAAAATTAAAAACAATAACAAAAAATAATTAATAATAGAAGAATTATATATATATATATATATATATATATATTATTTAGAACTCACTTGATCTTGGATGAGAGACACATGTTGAGCGTGTAGATTGAATATTGGTATGAAGAGTCAGAGACTTGGTGTAGCGATATTGATGATCAAAACACCTTGGTGTATTTCTTATGCAAAGAAGCAGAAAAGCAAAAAAGAGCAGAGTGAGGTTATTAGTGTTGTTCACCATTGATAAATGAATGGAGAAGAAGAAGCTGTAAGAGAATTGGCCTTTGTGAAGACAACGAAAACCGATAGAAGAGTGCATCGGAATGAATTATCACGTGCACTTATACTGCTAACAATTAATTTTATTTTATTATTATTATTATTATTATTATTTTTATCATATATAATGAAATGCAACTATCACATAAATTATCATTAGAATTAATTTGGTTCGTGTGAAAGGAGATAGAAATCTATTTATTTTTGGGATTTACAAAAGATTCAAAGTTATATAATAATGCAATTTGATTAAGTATAGTCAACTGTAGTTCCTTTTATTCATGCATTATTAAAGACTTACAGCGTAGACAATTAATCCGGATCAAATGAAGTTTTAAAAAATAAAAAGTTTTTTATATTCTTATTTAATGATTCAATTGTTTTTATTATTATTTTTTAAATTATTTAAATCTATTTAGATTTATTTATTTATATTTAAAGCATACATGGTATCTAACAAAAACTAGACATACATTCTTTTAACATATAATTGGATCATAATTAAATTAGCTTTAAATAATAAATTTAATGAATTTTGTATGTAAGTAAACAGTATTTATACACATATTAAATGATCAAATAGAGAGATTAGTAATACATTAAATTTTATTAATTTTTATGTTATTAAGGGTATAATAGACAAAACTCAATGGCACTAAGGTTGTGTTTGGCGTGAGTAGTGTTTTTTAATAGCGTTTAGCGTTTAGAAATTTTTTTTTTAATTGTTTAGTTTTTTTTAATAGCGGTTAGTGTTTAGCATTTTAATTAGTATTTTTAATAAATATTGTTTGGTAAATTAGCGTTTTATTTATCTAATAAAGTTCAAATGACGTAAAAGGACATAATATAAAAAATAATTATTTTTATGTTTAAAATAAAATTTTATTATAAATTGTTTTCTCAGTAAGTAACAAAATTAAATAATAAATTTATAAAAAATCAACTTTTATATTTTGATAAAAAAATATTTAATTTATTGTAAATAAAATTAAGATAAATAATAAAAAATATTATGAAATAAAATAATGAAAAGAAAGTAATTTAAAACTAATAATTTCGAATTTTGAATTTGGAAATTTTTGGAAATCTCTCACTAAAACACTAAACGTTGCATCCAGGAACTTTTTAAAAACTCTCTAAAAAATACTCATATTAGATTATAAGCTGTTGATCCAAACAAAGATTTTTTTTTTCTTTAGGCTTTGCTTGGATGACTGGTACTACTGTATCGTTCAGTATAGTTCAGTTCAGTATTGTTTCGTATAGTACTAAAATCTTGTTTGGATAGATGGTGCAATTCTGTACAGTAAAGTCAATCTTTTTGTTTGGATTGATGGTATGGTATGAGTTAAAAAGATATAAATTGACCACAATACCCTTATGTATAGTATTCACACTAATTATTATTTTTAGATGGTCTAATTTATTTCTTTAGTTTTACCATATTATGTTTTTTTTTAACTAATTTGATTAAGTATAAAATTAAGGTGTCATTTATTTTTATTTTTAATATTTTTTCTATATTTTAGTTATTTTGATTTTTATATACATTTATTTTATTTTAAGTACTAAAAAGATAATTTTTTAAATATATACATATATATTCAATTATTCTAATTAGATTAGACATATTTAAATACTACTCATTGTATTTCCATATTAATCCATTTTTACAAAATAAAATTGAAAAAATTCTTAAAATTTATTTTTAAATTTTTAATAAAAATATTAAATCAATAAAAAATAATTTCAGCCAATTTTTTAAATATTAAATTTACAGATTCGATTTATTTTATATTTTAATAAAAAATATTTTAAAAAAATTTATTAAAGGGTAAAATAGTAATAAAAATATATTATATTACTAGAATAAAAAAAACACTTACTTATATCAAAAGACTTAATATTTAAAATTTATGTGAAAATAATGGAACCTAACTAAATATTAATATTTGAATTTACTTGATTAAGTTTAATATTTTATTGAGAACCATATAAATAGATTGAAAAACAAAAATTAATAAAATAAAATAAAACGATATTTGAAGATAAACCACAACTATCTCAAATAACCAAATAAAATATATTCAAAAAATAGTTAAATCAAATAAATAACCAAAACGCTATCTCGAACAACCAAATTAAATAAAAAAAATACAAATTAATTAAATAAAATTAAACACTCCCAAAATAAAGAGAAAAAGTCAATATAGTGAAAATTCATCTATTATGTTTACACCTTTATATATATATTTGTAATTTTCCTAATATTAGAAGGATAAATTTGAAAAATAAAAAGTATAACCCATGGTAACACCCCCAATTGGTGGGTTGCAAATCTCATTCAAATCAACCCATACATAACTAAATTACTAAACCATGCCAACCTAACCTATAATCCAAACAAGGTATATCTTATTAATAACCTAAATCATGCCATACAAAACCATAATCCAAACATAGCTTTAGAGTTTTTACCGAGCCAAAACATTAAACTCTAACAACAAAAGCTTATAACAAACATAGTCTAAATGAAAAAATTCAATTGATCTGGATCAATTTGATTCATAAAGGGATTTTGTTTTAAAAAATATCTTGTCTCTCTGTCAATTGCTTTAAACTCTTGGTATGGATGATTGACTTTCTGACATTATAAAAGACACTTAGGTACCAGTATAAAAATTTTGTTCGACACGGTCATTGGTAACTGTAAAATTATGGTTTTACTGGCACGGTGGACTTAATCAAATGAACGTAAGTTCGTATAAAATTATGGGCTAGTATGGACGGACGAGAAGTTGATAGTATTACACTTGAGGATGTTGTATTCGGTCTCTTGACTGACTTAGCTCCCAGACATTGAACACCGGCTATCGAGCTGAACAACCCCTGTTATAGTGTAAACAACACAAGTAGGGGGGCTAGGTGAATTTCTGTTTTTATTGCGAACTCTGCATTTCACAGTATATATTCCTAAACTAACCCAATCCAGAAATTTTAATTACAAAAATGCCATTATTTTATATATTGTTAAAATGAAAAATAAAGATATATGATTAAAGACTAAAATACCCTTATTATAAAATATTGAAAGAAAGAAATAAAACGTTCAACTTCTTCGGATTCGTAAACCACCATAACACTACTACATCAGGACTTCAGCAGGACTTCAATAGGACTTCACCACGACTTCAGATTTGCGCCGGACCGTTGAAGCACCATAAAGGAGGTCGATTTGTTGAGCACCCTACTTCACCTGGATTGTTAAAGCTTCCATTGGCTGCAAAAAACCCTAAGCGACGGACGAATCTAGTTTTGGTTTCCTCGTTTTGGCGAGGTAAGTTTGTAATTAGGTTTTTGAACTGTTAGCGATGGAATGTTGTGGTTGTATTGAAATGAGTTTTGGCTGGATAATGTGAATGGGTCTGTTTTAGGAGTCATTACACAGTTATTCGATATGGTAGGTTAATGGGAAATCGAATTGGGATATGGTAGGTTAATGGGTAATCGAATTGGGTCTGCGTTGTTTATTCATGTGGTCGGCTTTGGTTCTGGTTGATGTTAGTTTTATGAAATTGGGATGTTTTCAATTTAGATTAAGTTTGGTTGGTGTATAGGTCAGACCACTATCTCGCCCTTTGCTTCATTTATCTTAACTAATGCTTCCATGGTAATTTGATAGTTTAGGGTGGTTTTTATGGTAGGTCAGATTCAAGTAATGTGCTTATTTGAATGTAATTTGAAGTCAGTGGGAACCATAATAGTTATGTATATCTCATTGGGTTAAAATACTCTGTTTCTAGCTATCGAAAGTGTCTGTGGTGGTGTTGTGGTTGTGTTGGTATCTGTAGGCTTTACATACAAAGTTGTTTCATATGAATGTAGTACGTAGATGAAATTCAGTGTGGGTCAGTTGGTGCTGAAAAAAACTATATTAATGTTAAATATGAGTCATATGACTAAATGTTATTTACCTTACTGGTTTATGTATGAGGTGGTGCTATGTTTTTGGGCATCATCTGTGTTGCCTTGTGTTATTATTGAAGAAATTTATCTGCAGTACAATAGATGGGTAGGAGGACAGGTTGATTGTCTTTATGATTGGTTTTTATTATTATTTAACATGGTGTATAGGTTCTGGAGTGAGAAAATTCTAACATAGGAAATTCTAAGGGTGTTTGGTGATGGTTATGTACTGAATTTGATATTAAATTGCTGATATTGTAAATATTTTTCAGGTTGTAGACATTTGAATAATCTTATCACGTGTAGATGGGTGAGGAACAGGTTAGTTATACCCATTTGATTTGAATAATTCAATGTAGATGACTTAGTGGTTGTTATGTATTATTCTGAGATTATTTGTTTTTGTTTGTTAATTGCTATTAGGGGGATATTGAAGTTAATTATCGGTGGGACGAACCTAGAGTTATAACCAAGCAGAAGATAAACAATATTTGTAGGCTTAATGAGCTTGTAGACATTCTCAATGGACCGGTTCGTAGGTATAAGCTGCAAACCTTCATCAAGAAGTCTCCCTTTCGGTAGTTTTTTGAACTGGTGGAGCGATCGAGATTTAAAGACCAAGTATTCAATGGGAAATTAGTGTTAAGGGTGCTTGCAGTGGAACTAGTTTTTCATAATCAGCCTATAGATGAAATGTGGTTTAAGGTTGATGGATCTCTTCACCGATTTGGGAGGCAGGAGTTTGCACTAGTAACCGGTTTGAGAATTAGTAAGATTCAAAAGTCAGATCTAAAGTTGGACAATGAAGTACTGAGAAGAGATAATATATGTAGGAGATTGTGACCTTCGAAACAAGGACGTGTAAACATTATCGATGTTTTGAAGTGTTGGGAAGGAGAAGACTTAAGGTAGATGATGCTAAAAGGTTGATATTAGTAGTCACAGTGCATGTTGTGTTGCTTGGGTATGGGGAGAGCAAGGTAGTTTCGAATATGTTATGAATTCTAGTTGAAGATATGTATCGTTTTTAGAGATTTCCATTGGGCACATATGCATTTTCAAATACACTATGTCTGCTTCAGAAATTGATGACGCGAGAGGTTTTAGATAATCCTAAAATGGGAAGGACAGGAAAAGGATGCCTATTAGCATTTATGGTATGTTTTATTGCTGGTTATATTACAATTAGGTTGTACTATATATTTGAAAGTTAATTGATTTGTTTTTGTTTCAGTGGTGGCTGGTTGAAGCTTTCCCTCATATGAGGGAAATTTTGAAGGCTAGGGAATTGAACAGAATTCCTCTACTTGAACCACGGTGTCTGAGATGGTCATTGGATGATATTGGTTGGAAGGAGTTTGATGATGCTTTGAAGGTAACATATAAATGGAATTTTGTTTTTGTAATTATTTCAATAATTGTATTAGGGTAGTTTGTTAACATTTGACATGTGATAGGTGAGGGGTATTCGTACACTAGAACCATTGGCCGAGGAGAAGGAAATTTGGTATTTGAGGCACTTTTTGGCAAATGCAGATATGGTTATTGATCCAGATAAATTGGGGGAGGAGGTTGTAGAAGAAGAACCTGAGAGTGATTGGGAGCCTTTGGTCGATGAGATGTTAAAAGATGGACCAATGCCCTCTTCCAATATTGCTAGTAAACGAGGCCGGAAGTCATCAACATCAACACCTAATTCTGGTGTTGGACTGGTAAGATTAAATGAATTGTGATTTATAAGTTTGAGAATTTTCTTAATATGTTTGTTGTATGCATGCTTATTATATTAAATTGTGTTATGAAAAAATAAATAGGTTGGAAATGAGCAGAATATTGCCATGGATGAGATGTTGAAATGGAAGGAAGCCGAGGAAAAGCGATGGAATCAAGTTCTAGAGTGAAAGAGGGAACAAGATGAGAAATTGAAGCAACAAATGGAATGGAATGAACAACAGAACGAGTTTTGAAGGATTCAGTTGGCGACTGAAGTTGATAATAAGTTTAGATTGCAACGGTTGGAGGAAAATGCTGGAATTGTAGCATCTACATACACTCCATTTCAAGATAGACTTGATGAGGTTGAAAAAGTGTACCATGGGAAAGACATTGGTGCGTCTGAAGCACCTGCAATTGGGGACAATATAGGTGGAATGCTCAATAAGGTTGCAGTGGAAATGAGCAAGCATGAGGGTGTAGAAGATAGGCCAGTTGGTGGAATTGATAGTAACATTGGTGCTAACAAGGAAGTACAGTTTGGTGCAAGAGGTGTGCAAGGGCTTGGTAGATTGTTGGATTTGAATGAAAGTGCTGCAGAGAGGGAAACTTATGGTGGCAATGTTCCTCATGTTATGGGTGGATAACAGAGCCATAAGGAGGAGTCTGAAGAAGTAGGTTACTTTTATAATTGTGGTTATAAGATGGAATACCAAAATGATTCTGTGTGTAGGTTACTTTTCCAGCAAACGTGTGGAGAACTCATTGGGTTGCTGTACTCTTAGACTTGCGTGCAGAGCGGGTGATTATCATTGATCCTATTGTTGAAAGAAATAGTGAAACAGCTTTGCCTGATAAATGCGCTTGCATTTCTTACATCATTCTAAGATTGTTGAAAGAATGCGGGTGCTACAAAGCATGGGGTTTAAGGCCAAGTTGAAAGGGTGACATTTGGTCATTACACTATGCACATGAACAACTGATACCCACACAACCTGACTCGTAAGTGCAGATTTAAGGTTTTCATTAGTAAAATAGAAAATGCAACATCAAGTATAGTTTGGTTAACTATGTTTCAATTTTTTTTACATATGTAGGAACTCTTGTGGACCATATGTTTGTAAGTTTATACAAGATATTGCTTTGCGGAGGAGATGTTGGAGTATATCTAAAAGAGACCCTGCCTGGCCTAAACATCTGCATCGTGATATAGTCCGTACAATTTTTAATAACACCTTCTCCTGAAGTTAGAATATTTTGGATTTGGTGTACATATTATTGTGGTTAACTTTTGTTTAGGGCAAAATGATTATCTATGTATGTCATATGGATGTTAGATTAGCTATGGATTTTGGATTAGGTATGTAATATGGAGGTTGGATTCCATAGATTAGAATAAGAAAGCATATGTTTCTCAAGTGGTGTAAAACTCCTTATAAATTAGATGGTAGTGGTGTAAAGCATTGTGTTGTTCTGTATATGGAGTAGTGATGTTCAGTATATGGAGTAGCCCTTTTGGTCAAGCTCCAGTATAATTGTGTTTTGCCAAACCAGAATTAATTTCAAACATGTAGGTAATTTCAGAATGGCATGCCTTACAAAGGAAAATGGAGAGCATGACAGACCTTACAAAGGAAAATGGATTGTTCTATTTCTAAATGGAGAGTATGACAGACCTTAAACTTGTTATATATTTATAACATCCAGTTGCCTTACAAAGGAAAATGGAGAGTATGGCAGACTTCTATTCCAGTTGGAAAATGGAGGCTGGGCTAAAATTAAAAGTTCACATGGAAAGCACACAATCTGAGCAAACAAATCGAACAAAAATAGTAGAAAAGGACAATCAACTACTCACAAGGTAGTAACATCTATATGTATAACAAACAACTTGACATACTGACTAACAAACAACAATTATAGCAAACAAAAATTAATCAGAGGTTGTCCAGACAAACAAACAAACATACTCTCCAGTTTACAAACAAACAAAATTACTGTCATATATATCCAGTTTCGATGCTAACAAAGGTTAAAAAGTAGCTCAGGGCAATAACAACTTCACATACAAAATTGTTACCATATATCCCCCAGTACCCAGGAACTGTCTAGGAAAGAAACACCTAAAATTGACACAAATAAAAAACAAGAAACACTACTTCATAATCCATACATACAGAAGACCCATCATCAGAAGACAAACAAACCCACTAAAAACCCATTTCAGAGTAGCCCTCATATTCTCCATCTCTTCCACCATCCTTCTTTCCAACCTTTTCCCTGATGCATCACTTTCAACAGCCTTAGTTATCTTCACTAGTATCTTGTTCATACCATGGATCTCTTTGACAATCTGGACCATACGCGTGCTCATCCACTCATCTTGCCACACATCGTAACCGCAGTTGTACTCTTGTCAATAAACAAAGAAAATATTTAAAATAACATGTTGTTGAAATGGATTAATTTCTAGGGTTTCAATTTACTGACCTCATTCCCACAAATCCAAAAGTAGCGACATTCGTAGACACCTTCATCTTTTATACATAGTTTTGGTTTCTTCCCACAGTTGCACTGATGGCCATTGGAGAAATACTCGTCATAGCTGAACAGCTCGCAGTCCTGGACCCACTCATAGAACATTCGGTCCTCTATTTCCCCACTTGAAGTTGCTGATGAGCTCATTTGGGTTTCTCTGTTAGCTGGACTGGTTTTAGGTTAAGTGAGAACCTGAGTATCACGATTGGTGTTCAAATAGGGTACTTGTTTTATTTGGTTATATATTAGTCATTGTATTATTAGGTTACAAATTAGACCTCAGGTTTGTTGGTAATTACATATGTTCCAAAATAACTTACCTAAGGCCCCCGAATAAAAAAAAGTCCTTCAAATAAAAATAAACCTCTTTCACATAAAAATAAACTTCCTTAAAAAAAACTAAACTTGTTACACATTTGTCTCCATTTTTAAAAAAAGATACCTAAAAAAAAGGTCCTTCAAATAAAAATAAACCTCCTTCACATAAAAATAAACTTCCTTAAAAAAAACTAAACTTATTACTAGATTTGTCTCAATTTTTCAAAAAACATACCTAAAATAAAAGGTTCTTCATATAAAAATAAACCTCCTTCACATAGAAATAAACTTCCTTAAAAAATAACTAAACTTATTACCAGATTTGTCTCCATTTTTTAAAAAAATATACCTAAAAAAAAAGTCCTTCAAATAAAAATAAACCTCCTTCACATAAAAATAAACTTCATTCAAAACAAACTAAACTTATTATCAGATTTGTCTCCATTTTTAAAAAAACATACTTAAAAAAAAAAAAATTCTTCAAATAAAAATAAACCTCTTTCACATAAAAATAATCTTCCTTCAAAACAAACTAAACTTATTACCAGATTTGTCTCCATTTTTAAAAAAACATACTTAAAAAAAATTCCTTAAAACAAAAATAAACCTCCTTCACATAAAAATAAACTTTCTTAAAAAAAACTAAACTTATTACCAGATTTGTCTCCATTTTTTTAAAAACATACCTAAAAAAAAATATTCCTTCAAATAAAAATAAACCTCCTTCACATAAAAATAACCCCTCTTCACAAACATGCTTCACAACCTTTAGAAACATCATTCACAACCTTCACATTGTCGATACATACCTTCAAATAAAATATACCATCCTTCACCGGATAGAAGGAAAGTGCAAATTGAGCCAATTTCGATTTAGATGTAATTAATAACATGTGAAATAACAACTTAATTGCAAAAATACTATTTCCAAAAAATTGGAAAAACGACCTTAACCATAGTATGAACAAGTGCATAGTATATGAAGTAAATAAATTAATACAACCAAGCACAAATTTTTGTTACAAATTGTATAACAATTTGAATATACGGACATTTTGTTTATATTTCATTATTGTAATAACAATAATCGGTTTTCCAAATGTTGATACATCTTTTGCTGGTACTCAATTAAGGCCTAACTGTGATTATGCCCCTATTTCATCCAAAAAAAATAAAACTCCCATACCTCCCAATTGAAATATTTTAGTACCACCTCCACCCTTGACACTCCAATTAGTACCATGTGGATTGTTATTTAAGAAATAGTGTCGAAATTAAGGCATCATAAGTTAATTAATTGTGCTAACCCTCATTAATGAGCACAAGACGATGTCAACTTTTAAGGTCAGCACGTCAAACAACTCTGACCAAATATACCCTAATAAAACAAGTAGCTGACAATTTAAGTACAATATGCCACGTCAAACATACTTTAGTGGATTCCATTGATACACATAAAACTACACCGTTTTGGATGAATAAATTCAAATTAGGCTAGCGCATTAGTTGAAATCAAACCAAACTCATTTATAGTGTTGGTTGCCGGTTGTAACTCAACTATCAAAGATTAGAAGTCTCCGAATTGCAGACCACGGTTCGTCTCTTCCATTTCAATCAACTGTCTAAATAGAGGGTTTAAGATCTCGAAGAGGTAATAACCTTGTTGATATGCTTTGCTACTTTGTATATTATAGTACTACCTAGGGTATGGTCGCGTTTAGGGTTAAAAGTCTTGTAGGAACTTAGTGAGTCTAAAGTAAATAGATTTGTATGTTTCAACTAAGTGATTATGGTGAACTGTTGTATATTGCGAACACCTTTTCAATTTTTGGGATTTTGTCTTGGATTATTTTGTATAACCCGATAGATTGTGAACTGTTGTGTATCTTGAATTGTTGTAGATTGTGGCATAACCCGGTTGGAAGATTTTGTATAATCAATACTTAACCTTGTGGAATAAACAACAATGAATCATGAAGAACATTTTAATTGCAGGTGCAGATAGGAAGCAGAAGACACTAATTGTTCAGATGAGCAACAAGCACCGAAAATCAGACAGGTTAGCTACAAAAAATGAAAAGGTCGAAGCTGGAAATTCCGGAGTCAAGAAAAGCGATAATAAGAGAAAACGTGCATGAGGTGGAGGCCAAAATGGTGGGGGAGAGTCGGGGCCATCAAATGATTTGAATATGAGATCTTTTAAAACCTTGAAGATAATTAAAGAAGAACACATTGCAGTGGAGGAATTGGAGGACACACCTGTTCCTACTCAGATTGAAGAGATGGGTTGGTCTAAACTTGTCACCAAAAAGGCTGAAATAAACATTAGTATGGTGTATGAATTTTACCATGGTATATACTCTGAGTCATTCATGCAAAAGGGTGTTGTAGTGCGGGGTGTTAAAGTAGAATTCAATCCACAGACACTCAACAACTTATTTGGAACTAGTAGACTTGAAAATCATTTCCAAGGATTCCCCCCTCTTGATGACTTTTATGAGCAAAACATATCTGTAAAAGTTTCCGAGGAGCTGCATCATTACCCAATAGGCAGATGGAGAGGAGAAGAACAGAAGATCGATCATCGTGAACTCAGTGGTCACCTAGCCTTCTGGAATGTATTTCTGAGTAGGGCAGTCTCACCTAGGCTGCGACATCAAACTCTTCGGAAAGACCATCCTTTCATGATTTTATGCATCAACAGGGCTGAGAAAATGGATATAGGGGTAATCATGTGTAGGAGTTTGGAATGATACTTAACTAGTGCAAAGCAGATTGTATTCCCTTCGACTATTACGGCTCTGTGTAAACTTGCTGGAATTCCATTAAGGGATGACGACAAACTCATACGACCAGGGACAGCTTAGGGAGCATATGCTTATAACAAAATCGCTCTTTCAAAGGGAGAGCCAAAAATATGGACTGCTGATGATGACCAATATGCAGGATCGAGTGATGATTCGGACAATAGGAATGAACAGAGTAAGGGAAAGAGAGGACGATTGCGAGATGATATAGTTGAAATTAAGAACACACAATACGAGATTCTGAATGTATTGTAGTCATGTGCAGCTAGGTTGTCAGTTATAAAAGTACATCTGAATATAAGTGTTGAACCACCAGATCAACTATTGACTATTACAGCAAGAGCTAGTGAAGATTGCTATAAGAAAGGCGATGTTGTTCATTCTTCACCTACCCATGGTCGTCGCTCATACAACAATGATGTCTCTAACCCTGTTAGCCCGATAGAAGACAATGTGAATGTGGAAAATAATTGTTTTGGGAAGGCGACTGGAGTTGATGTCAAAGCTCTCTCAACAGAAGAAATCGTACATATGCAAGATGTTGTTAATGATATTGCTGAAACTGGTAGGCTTTAGAATGATGATCATATTTAAAATTAAATGAATGCTTGCTGGAATGTGCTGATTTTCATGTTTCTATTAGGGTATGTGTAGGATCTATCAAATTAACTTTGGTTCTACGGTGTATCTTGCTTTTTTGGAATGTTAAGTTCAAACTAGTGGTGTAATTAGTTGGTATTTTGGTTCATGGGTTCGTCTCTGAAATGGAGAACTTGTTTTACCCCATGGAATTTGACAAGCTGTCTGCAACTAATGTATTTTCCTTTAAGTTATATATCATTTGGCATAATACTATTTTCTGTAACTTGAGATACTTCCAACTCAATTTGTACTAAACAAGATTTATTAAGTTAGCAGTGTGTAAATGCTTCTCAGGTGGCATCCATGTTTGGATGCCACCTGAGAAGCATTTACACACTGCCAACTTAATTTCCAGAAAATAACATTTTCCAAGGTTGACAGTGTGTAAATTTTCCAAGGTTGATAGTGTGTAAATACTTCTTAGGTGGCATTCAAACATAGATGCCACCTGAGAAGCATTTACACGCTGTCAACTTAATTTTTAGCATACAAGATTTTTTAAGTTGGCAGTTTGTAAATGCTTCTCAGGTGGCATCCAAACATGGATGCCATCTGAGAAGCATTTACACACTGCCAACTTAATTTTTATCAGGCAAGATAAATTAAGTTGACAGTGTGTGAATGCTTCTAAGGTGGCGTCCAAACATGGAAGCCACCTGAGAAGCATTTACACACTGTCAACTTAATTTATCAAAAAATCAACATTTTTAAGTTGACAGTGTGTAAATTCTTCTCAGGTGGCGTCCACGTTTGGATGCCACCTGAGAAGCATTTACACACTGTTAACTTAATACCAAACTGCAAACACAACCTTGTCAGCTGTTATGTTTCCAACTACATTGAAGTCAAGCAATTGCCAACAACAATTGGTCCATCAAAGAAATAAATTAGTCTAGAAACTCCTTTAACCAATCCATGCAATTGTAAGCAAGAATAATAGTAAATTGAAATTAAAACATGAAATAGTATGTATTGATTAAACATCATGTAAATCTTCATGTTGATTTCCATCGATATGTGAGGACCTCTCCAAATTGATTTCTGTGTCTCCAGGATCCTCGCCCACTGGTTCGGCATTAGGGACGGAGCTGCACACCTCGGAACATGTTCGAACGGTATGACCCGCCCCGCCCAACGTCTATAGTGCATTACTCTACGCCTTTTTGATGACACACCAACATCACATCCTTGAGCAGATGTACTTCCAATGGAAGACCGAATCGTCATGTTTTGACAATTTTCTCCGGCATGCCCTTCAATTCATTGTAGGGCCTTTACAATCCTCGATACGATGACCCATTACTCCACACTTACCACAAATCAAAGGTGGATTTCTACAGGTTATTCGAGAATGACCAAGTAAACTGCAATTTCCACATTTCTTTCTACGATGGAACTCACCTGCTGAAGGAATACGTTTTTTCTTTGAGCGACCTGCTTGTTTCTCCATTACCATTGGCAATACTATAGTCCTCACAGCAGCATCAGCTTCCAACCATGCTCTCTTATCAGGCAACGGTATTATAGGACGCGAATAAGCTCCCTGAAGGAACTCCTTACTGTAGAATGGATGACACAAGTGGCTAATGGATACACGTGAAAACCTGAGGAGATATAACTCAAATAGTAAGTACAATAATATTTATAAACATAATAAGGAATCTGTTGTTGTCTACAAAACACATCTTGCATATGCCATTGCATGAACATAAGGTACTCCATCCAAATCCCATCTAAGACACGTACAAGACTTCTCCTCCACATTTATGATGCCATCACCAAGCTCCTCATTTGTCACTTGATACCTCACACTGTCTTGAATTGGGTATACTTTGCACATCACAATTTGCTCTTCCCATTGTGCAACATGTGCCTTAACGGCATCCATTGTCGATGAATCAAGCTTGGCTGCCGCTAAGCTCCTACTACTAAACCATCTTTACAACAACCCTCTAAGAAACTCATGTGACGCCGTTATGGGAAGCTTCCGAGCTGGTAATATTACTCTATTCAATGACTCGGCGATGCCGGTTGTCATTATAGACCATCTTTTCCGGGGACAGAAGGCACGCGACCACTTTACCTTTCCAAGCTTCAATAGCTCCACATGCATCTTCGGACAAATTGTTGCTAGACTATCTAACAATTGTGAGCACTCTTCCTTCTTGTAAGAGTAAGCTGCATGCCATAACACATGCCATAACACATCCCTCACGTAACTTCTGCCTTTGCATAGATTATCTAGATTGTTCTTCAAATGAAAATAGCAATTTACGTGTGGAACATCTGGATATACTTCATTCACAGCCGGACCAATACTCTTACCTCCGATCCGTAACAAGGAGAAGATCCTCCGATGCGCCTATCGCCAACCCGCAATTTCTCCAAAAACCAAGTCTATCCAACAATATTTTCTTTCGGAGCAAAGCCAAAAGCAACTCGATAAATACCGTCGAAACCGTTGAGGCCCATAGCGGTGAATATAAAGCCTGTTATCTCACCCTTCAACTGTGTCGCATCCATCGCAAGAACCGGTTGTATATAACTTCTAAATCCGGCTATGCTTTGCCCCAAAGTAAAAAAGGAGTATAAAAAATTTCCACTCCTGTTCGTCCGAATAGTCGTGACCGTACCCGGATTAGTCAATTTTAACATATGGAGGTAAGATGAAATGTACTTCCATGAGTCCTCATAACTTCCATACGCAAGAGACTGTGCAAACTTTAAAGCTCTCCAAGTTTTACTATATAGCAATTTCATGGCCCATCTAGCACGTACCTCGTTGACAATATGATATGGACTGAATTTTGAACCGGCCACACGTGTCGAAAAATAAGAACAAATTACCTTCGCAGTCACAGTCATTCTCTCCGCTCTGTCTGGATCACAAAGACATGTACATTCATGATTAAAATACGTCACATGCCACAACGGGGAATCTACATTTGGTTTCCTTGCTCTAAACCCGAATTTACAACCTTTACACCTCTCCGTGCAATAGACTTCCAATCTTTTTTTATTAGAGTGCAATACATAAAGGGATAACTTATTCTCCAATGCATATCTACTTATTGCAAGATTTAATGTCTCTTTGCTTTTAAATAAATTTCCCACCATCAAGCCATATCTTTGATAAGGCATGGATAGTGCATATACCCCTGGCTCAACAAAGTCGTATTGGTCATTTAATGGGAGCTCCCAAACTCGATGGTCTTCCGGTCTCTCACTCTTACCACCCTCTATATCCTTATCATCACAAGCCACATCAATGTCCATTTCCAACGAATCACTCATTCTCTCATCACCATAATCCCTTGCAATATTTTCCGCGTCACCAATATCATCATCACTAAATTGGGATGTCATTTCGTCATCACCATCTACCCTGCGGCCTTGGTTGATCACCCGGACATCGTCATCGTCAAAAAATTCAGCATCATAATTTAAATTTGAATCCCTAATGGCATCAACTTGTTGCTGCATGTTAGGATCACTACTTATGACGTTCATATTCCGTACATTAATATTAACCATATCTAATTGTTCTACATTCTTTTCCACAAATTCAACAAATATTTCAACGAGTTCATGAGACATCACATAACCTATACAATCTTCATCATTGATTTTCATCCTTGTAATCCCTACACCCCGCCTATTTACAAGTGTATAGAGCCATAAATCATACCTACTAATATCAATGCCCCTCTTAGCCGCCTCTTTTTCAGATATTTCTTTCAACGTCACATCCTTCCTACACATTGCACCGGATACAACACAACCCCTATAATTGCTACCATCCCAAATTCCATCATAGCAAAATATAACTCCAATAGAACCCATCAAAACTACCAATATATCACAAAGGATATCAACAAAAAAAAACACTTCTATGACAACCTCCAATAACATACCAATTTAAAATTTCCACAAAAACCAACAACACTAACTACTCTCAATGTCAATTAAACAATACCAAATAACTTCTATGACAACCTCCAATAACTTGCCAATTTAACAACACTAATATACACCATTAAATCACAAAATTAATGCTTACTCTATGCTTCTATATCAATGAGGAACAAAACCCAATACACAATACCAACAATGGTGAGTACTCTGTAAAACCCCAAAGCTAACAAAAAAGGAATTAATCTACCAATTTTAGGATTTCAGCACAATAATTAACTAAAGGAATGCTTAATTACACATCCCTTCACTACCAACAACAAAACCCAATCACCATATAATTAATTGCAAACTAATTCTAATAACCCAAATCCACCTACACAAACCCTACAAATATCACTATAACCCAAAACTAATACTAATGATAAAATTAAACCTTGATGTCATTATAATATACTAACCTCAATGAACTACTTGTCAAACTTGATGACATTCTTCAATGGAAAGGGAGAAGTAGTATTAATGGGGGAGAAAAATGAAAAGGGGAAGAACATACGTAAATGAGTTGTGAATTTTTTGAATGAGTTTTGGGGGTTTGAAAGGGTGATTATTTATATGGGCAAAATAGTAATAGCAAGGTGAAAGTGAGGGTGTGTTTGGGTATTCTATGTTTTTTTTTTAATTTTTAAAATTCTTTTTTTTATTCTTAAGGGTATAATGGTCACAAAGGGCTAGTGGATAAAAACCAAAGTTTGTTAGGATTAATAACTTAATACAAAGTTTCAAGGCCCATTTACTTAATTCTAACTTTTAAAATCCTAAATGTGAAACTATCCCATTTAATAAATTATTAATACTACCAAAACTCCAATAGGAATAAACGAGCTCCGATGATCATTATAGTTCCCATAGCTGGTCACAAAATTTACATAAATTATTTTATTATTAATTTAATATAAAATTAAATTAAATTTTAAAAATATTTTGATTTTAAAAATTTATTTTTTAAAAAATTAATATAAAAATATAAATAAAAAATATTTAAATTTATTTAATAAAAATTAATACACTATAAAAAAATAATTATTATTATATATTAATTAAAATACACTTTAAAATTAATATTTTAATAGAATCTAAAATAATATTAATATTATATTACATATTAATATATACAAGTATTGGTTATATAAATTGTAAATATAATAAATATAAATTAATATGAATTGGTTTAAAGTTGTATTTGAATAATAAACCGAAAATATAATTTATTTTTTACTAAATTAGATAAAATTTCAAAAAATATATACATAATAAAATTAATTAATTTGTCGTAGTATTAAAAAAAATTAAAAAATTAAAAATTATATCCAAACCTAGGAATGCAAGAACCCGGCACGGATTCTGTGATGAGCATCCCCTAGATCGCGGGTTCATAATTTTTTTCCTAACAACTCTCATGTCCAAGTCGTTGGCTCATTTGGTACTATTCTATGATCTATAACAAATAAAATTACCAATGAAACAGTGGTTTAAATATTCGCACCCATTACATAATAATTTCAGTAATTTAATATAATAATGAAAGTGAGTTGAGCTTTACTACTGATTATTGTTGGGTCCATTTTACCATTGGATCTTATCTTCAATCGAATAGTATTTTTGCCCTAGGACAGAAGGGTAAGAGTCCATTAACTATTTTTTTTTCTGTGTTTGATCTACGCTGTATTAGAATTATTTCGACCCTAAATATTTTGACTTCAAATGTTTTAGCCTCAAATATTTGGACTACGAATGTTTCAACCTCAAATATTTCGCCCAACAATCTACTCAAGTTAATATGAATTGATGAGTCCATCTACCTTTATTTAAGTTCTTATCTTTTAGGGGCGTCTTCATAATGTGTAACCGCATCATATGAGTCCATATAATCTTCATGTGTGACCGCAGATAGCTGATATATGTTTTTCCTTCTGTTGTGGCAGAACGTCATAGGTTCAGAGCTAACATGTTTGGCTGTGGGCCTTGAAGCTTGTCTAGGATCCATAATGGTTGTGGTTACATAATAGAATGTGTAATATTATAATTGCAGCCGAAGATCTCCAAATCCTACCATTTGTGGATATTTGACCTTAGAATTCTTATTTTGCGGCCAAACAAAGATCTAGTCCTTCTAAAAAATTGCACGTTGTCACTTAACGGGTTGCCCTAATTAAAGGATCTAGCCCGTATTCCTTTCCAATTTTTCGGAAGGAACAACCTGGATCTTATTAAGTTTCCTAACAAATTTAGGAATAACCTACTACAAATATGGAGTCAAAGATCTGCATTGAATCTCTTTGAAAAAAGTCACACATTCAACCAGTAAAAAAAACCGGGCAAACCCTAACAACACTGAATCAATCTAAGAGACTTGCAGGGAGGAATAACCTAATCTCTAAGGTGTTCCTAATCCCAGCCAATATTTATCCCAACAGTAAGGCGCCCACCGTAGGGCCCCTCCGTTGTCGGTCTCCAATTCCCCCACGACGAGATTAACCTATCAACAATCAATAAACCATCTCCGCAATAATTGCGACTGAAAATAAGAACTCACAAAATAACAGTGCCAACCATTATACAAGGGAGTGACAATATAGTATGCCCGGTGGTCAATCACAAGACAATTAGACTCATTTGTCTCGTTAATCTGATACGCTAGCCCAAATCGTGGTGTGGCTGACTACGCTTGAAGAGGAGAACAAGGTACTAAGAGCAATGGTAAACCGAATGAGGATGCCACCAACACAGTCAGCGTGCGCACCAGAACAAGTAGGTAAGAAGAATGAGGCTAGATAAAATCAAATCTTGTTATCTACACGACGTGATTCCCTTCTGAACACGGGTCTCATTCTTTGCTGGCAAGATAGGGTTATCTCACTGTTCCACTAGTTAGACAGATCAGCATTTGATGATGAGGACAATATAGAAGAAATCTTGGCCGACACACCCCTAACCAACAACAATCAATGGACCGTAGACCGCACATAAAGGATAGAGTGATTAATGACAACGATTTACGAACACGAGATGAAATATCACAACTAAACACCCACTGTAATGACAAACCCCCACACTAGTAGAATCATAGGATAGGAGCCTGAAACTACACCTGATGCAATAACTAAAACCTCTAACAGTTAGTATTCCAAAATACCAAGACTGTAAACTTAACCTTAATCATCTCGTTATTAAGGCCAATAAAAATTCCAATGTCTCAATATCTGATTCAGCAAAGTTCAGTAGTCAATAGTCTCAATATCCAAATAACAGAAAAGAAACCAAAAGTGTAAACATCCCGATTGGAAGATCCAATATTCAGCAAAACTAATATAAATCTCAAATAGTCTAACATCATAGTTCACTAAATGATATAAGAAATAATGTAAACATGCTGACCAAAGGTCATGATCCAAGTATGAGACAATGTCTTACCGATCGGAATACACCTGCACACAACCTGGGATTTTATCCCAGATTACAGAATAGAAAGAAAAAGAAAAATGATAGTGTTAGACTATGGAGCAAACTAAGTTAGTACTTTCGTTTCCAACATACCACACAGAAATGTCCTAGACTCGGCTCTAGATATGGGAGCACACAATGCAAGTCCCTAGGGATCTCCTAGAATCCGCTACAACAGAGAACAATCCAAACAAGCCTATCAAACAACCAATTTATCGATTATCTTCACTAATCCACAATCAATAAACTATTTTGTGACTTTTTAATTAATAATAATATTACTATCTATAGCTTCTAAACTAAACGATGTAGTATTAGCCAACGAAATACAAGCTGCGCGACACAGCAGTTCCGGTTACATGTCCACTTCATTAGATTCAATTCAAATACACAAACAGTGTTTTACAAGTCCATTAATAGTCACCAATCGACAGCATAAACCGAATACACAGTCCAGACTCATCACAAAAGAATTAAATTTTAGTTTAACAAAATAATACCCAAGTAGCTAATTTGAAAAATAGGATAACTGTACAGTAATAGGATGGTCAAAGCCCAGTAACACCAATAGTATTTCGGTATGGCCGAAGCCGAACAATTTCAACATCAGGATTAAGACTTCAAAAGCTGTTTATTTCAGTGTGAGGATCCTCTATCCTTAGGCATGCCATATATTCTACCGAAAGTTTTCCTAGGGAAATTATTCTAGGCTTAATTTCAGTGTTTAATAGTTCAATTTTACCAAGTAAATAGTTTACAAGTCTTTTTTTACCAGTTCGAACATACAAAGCAGCATACATAATTCGGTTGAGCAGCGATAGAGACAGTTTCGGGTAAGGTTTAACAAATACTCAATCACGACATAAGCAACATACATAAAACAGTATATCAACCATATTTCGAACTAAAAATGAGTGCTAACCTTGAATGGCAAATAATGGTAGTAAGTATACAAATACTTCTCAGCACGAGTAATCTCTTCCTATTGACCCTTTATGGAGCGTAAATCGAAACAATAATTATGAATGGAACTTAGGGTTTACAACACAAATGAATCCTAACACGGACTATTTTATCCTTGACCGAATTGGATAACTCTAGATTCAAGACCAAACTTCTATTGAAAAATGCAACTTACCGTAGTGATTCGAATAATGGCACGATCATACGACGAAAACCCAAACCCAAACCAGATGCAGACCTTCGAAATTCAGAAACCTCATTTGAATAGTACACTAATCAAAATTTTGCTACCAAAGTTTTAGAGCCTAAAACAGAATGATAGAAATAAACATACCGAGACTATTCGAGACTCTAGCCGCAATCCAATGGACTAGAACTTTGACAAGGGGAATACCTATACGAGATTTCAAGAACATTCGTCATGACATGAACTAGTTACCAAGACTGAGACTAAAACTAAGAAGAACGAGACTTACCGAAATAGAAAAATAATCAATGACGATTGTTCTGTCTATCTCGCTCTCAATTCCTCTCTAGAATTCTCATTGACATGAATGACAACAGAGAATGATGTTTACGGTTTTCTATAAGACTTTATATGGTGGCTAATAGTAGAAAAAACCGATGTAGACTCAAAAATTTACAATTATAATTCTACACTGTCAAAATGTCACCAAGACAACCTTATTAAACAAAACCAAAAGACCCCTACTTTGCCTGAAAGAAGTTTGTTACATCCGCACCCCAAGAATTACAACAATACCAAATCTCGATAGAATAATCCAAGAAACGGAACAACTTCTCTAACACACTAAAATTTAATTTCGGTTAATTTTGAATTTTAATGATTTGTTAGGGATTTTGATGTTGAATTGGAAATTAGGGATTTACAATCGTAATTGGGAATTTGGGCTATAATAGAAATATTGGAAGATTGGGGTTAATAATTTAAATATTGATAACTTTAACCTATATATATATATATATATATATAGTGAAATTAGGTCATACACATTCGTTTGAGCTGAAAATTTTACTAAATCAAATTATTTATTTTTCCTCTCTTGCGTGGTGTGTCGCCGGGTGTTTGTTTGGTGTGTCGCTCGGTGTGTTGCTCTTCACTGGAGGTAGGTTTGATTTCTGTTGTGATTTCGGTAGTAATGATGATGAACATATAACTAGGTTAGTTTATTAGAATGCATGGTGGTTTTCATTATATATATGTTGGGAATTGTGAACTGGTGTAGGAATTGAAAAATATTATCGCATGTAAAATCATTCATATTAGAGTTAGGGTTCACATGTTAAAATTGGGGATAATATGATATTGAATAGTTTATGGCTTTCCATCACGATAAATCACATGATTGATAAATGGTGTCGATTTTGTGTAAAGACATATATGTTATTAATGCATATAGATATATGTATAGGAACTTCACATGGTGTTGGTGTTGATATTATTCATATAGATATTAATGAATATAGATATATGTGAACAAATCACATGGTGATATTAATATTGTATAGATAAATGTGCATTCACATTAATATCCATTAATATACAGATCGTTATTCACGAGGTTTCAATTTACATCTTGTATATTTTTTATATAGTTGGAAATGGTGTAATATATAAATATTACAGTACATTGATCATGGGAAATTGATTTGAAATTAGATGATTTAGTATGTACATGAAATTCTGTGAATTGTCATGAATCGGTTATATTTAATAAAATTGTTGTTATGCATATTAGATCATAATTTGGACGCTGAAGGGAATCACACTGTCTGAGTCTCTGTTGGGATTATTTTGGTGCTAAGGTGTGTATGCACTTTCGGATAACCTGTTCTAGCTTATGTGTTAGGCAATTGATTAGGAAAATTCAAATTGCTATTATATGAAACATAGTTATAAATTCTTTGGGTGATGTGTATTGGTAGTATTCATGGAAGTATGTTGAATTGAGAAAAATTGTGCTGAAGATAATTCTTCTGTGAATGTTGGGTTTATAAATATTATCGCCTTGAGTATAGATTTCTGTCTGTAAGGATAGTTGACATACCATAGGGAGTTGATAGCTATCGAGTTCTAGGAGACTTCGGTCTATATTGATGTTAAAAACAGGGACTTCAGTCCACCATATGGTTGGGTTATGGGGGCTTCGGCCTTGCCTGTATTATGGGGGCTTCGGCCTTGCTTGTGTTCTGATTCTGGTTGCATTTCCCGTGTCCTACAGTCATCTAGGAATCTTACTTAAAGGTGAAAATTATAAATTGGTATTCTCTCCATTGATTGTTTATTCTGATTTATACTTGTACAGATTTACGGAATATAATTTATTGTCTGCATGTATGGATTCTTGATTTTGTATGAATTTGGTGTTGCTGATATATTGGTTGATACATATGCTTGCTTAATTGTAAATTGTCCTGTTATATAAGTTAGAGTGGGCAATGCCTTGGGTGCGTGTTCACACTAAGCATTCAAAACTTACACGGGTTTCATCCGCAGGTTTTCGTAGTTGAGACGAACGAGCAGACTAGAGCCATTCATTCAAGTTTCCATTGCATTTCAATTGGTAGAAATTTGTTATTTGCCCAGCATGTTGGGAGGGATATTATTTGGATTGTAATATCTGATCTTAGTTTTATTACTGAGGTTACTATCGAGTTATGTTTTATTTGAATTATGAAATATTTGAACTCGGTTGAGAACTTAAATTTTGGATTGGGACTATTGATGTTGAATTTTGACTTGGGAATTTATTTGAATATTGGATTGGATTTGAGCAACTTTTGGTTATTGAAATTATTGGTTTGTTACAGGAGTGATGGTAGTTATTTTGAGCTTTACGACTGTTAAATTCTGATATTAACTATTCAGTTAGTTAGGTATTTGGTTTGTTTTGTGAGATCTCCGGTTCGGTTCTCCTAAACCAAGTAGGGGTGTTACAACTTCGGCTCCTATGAAAAACGGGTGGCACCAATTTTAAGCAGCTACTTGTATCCTGAGTCTTTCAGGTGGTCAATGGTAGCAACTGTCACTCCATCATGATTGGCTCTTATGAGAGATGATCAACATGTTCGGTCGTAGAAAGAAGTGTAATGTAACAAATAGAACTTTGAGAACAACCTCAAATCCTACTCCTAAAAATCACAGCGAATACAGCTCTCCACCCGGTGATGAGGTAGGATAGAATAACAATAAGGTACTACCCATAATTTTCCTTCTAAGTATTCAATAATGTACTTAATGTTGTGAGTATTAGCATTTATCGTAGAATGTTGTACGCTACTACATTTAAATGTTGTATCAAGTGTAAACTATTGTATTACATTTGTATTACCGCCTCAAATGGCCACTTTCATCAATAGGTATTTGCACCACTATACGAAATTTTGACCTTTCTGTTCACAACTCAATCATCATCAACCTCATCACGCCTTAAACATAGAATTCAACTGAACATGTTGGTTCCAAACCTAATCATAGTTGGTTTATTCAGGCCACAAATAGAAATCTAATTCAAACCTTTCAGTTCTCAACTTGATCATATTATTGGTCTTATTAGGCCTCAAGCATAGAGTTCCAATCAGACATTTTGGTTTTATACTCAGGTCATTACTGGTCTCACTAGATCTTGAAAATGAAAATCTGATAGCATTAAGTCTCGGGCTACACGATCGGACCCACGCCTCTAGCTGGCTAAGTTATGTTCGTACAGCTTCAAGCAGGCTACACAATCATTAAGTCATATATGTTAAACGAGGCGGCGTGCAATCACAAGTGAAAAATGCTCCGGTTATCACTCTCAGCCTAATCAGACCACAATTTAATATTCAACGGACTAGTAATGTTCAATCCCAACCATCATCAAGATAACATCGACTATTCAGCAAACTACTAGTGTTCAGTATCCAATAGACCATCATCGAGATAACATCGATTGGACACATCACTTTCTTGCTCACAAATAGGAAAAATGTAGTCAAAATGCTCCTAACACAGTTTCATTTAAAACCTAAAAAAAAAAACCAATGACTATTAAATAACTATTCTGTTCATGACACAAAAAGTAATGAGGGTCTATAGAATATTGTATCGGAGAAGAAGCAAAAAGTTTTATAAAACAAAAAGAATGATAAACATGTCCATAAGCCATCATTGAAACCTCATCAATAACCAGTCTCACCATCGATTCATCTTTACATAGATCACATCTCATATTCTCTTCCTTGCCATTCGTTTGATTTCACGATTCAAACGATGGAGAAATCATTAATCTATTGTCAACATTGTCACGACTTATGTACTCGAATTGAGGTTATGCGGATACTAATTTTTTGGTGCTTTTTTTTGTGTCCATTGTTATTGTTCTTGTTTCCTCTTTATGAATAAAGTAGTACAATGCAGATAAAATGAATATGGAGAATTAGTATAGTATTGTAAAGTAAAAGAATGCTTGTTATATATGTAGCAGAGTGATCAAACAAGTAGCCTATATACGAGTACAAAATGATCAATCATGTAATCTGTCCACGTCGATCGAATACAAATAAATGGAGAATGGTAGCCTATAAGTTGGTCAAAATAATTTTAAAAATACTCAATTAAAAGAGTGAGTACTATGTTCAAAGTAATGAACATCCACTGTACATAAAATTTCTAAATTCAAATTACAAAAACTTATAAGTTTGCTCATGGACAATCGACCGCACCAAGCACCCATATATTTGATTTCAACAGCGATCCAATATAGATCTTATATCCCCTCTAACTGAGTGGCATGCTAAGAAACTTGGTCCAAAAGTAACAATGGAGATCAGCTTTCATAAGCAAACTAGAACCAGAAAAACATCTGGTAAATCCATGGATAACTAGTAAATGTATTCAAGATCACAGACTACTATGAAAACAAAAAAAATCCACAATCAAATATCAATATTCATATTGCATCACAAATTGACATTAGCAACACTATATGATTTATTTGACGAATAAATCAGAATACCATAGCAACTACTTAGTTTCTACATTGCAAATTTTCTTTTTCTGATTTACTATTTCAAGTTCACATAATCCACTATAGAAAGTAGAAAATTCGATCTCAACCATTATCATATCATTTCAACTAAAATCCTAATGTGCAGGTATAGATTGTAGATATCTTATATATCACTCAATGTATCCGTTCATTTGATAAGAATAATCAATAAATTTAATCCACCCGATCATTAAATAATAATGTAAGGAAATTTTGTTTACCATTTACAAGAGGTTTTAGGTATGCAATAAATTTAATCCACCGGATCAAAGCTCACTGAAAGTTTCCTTAGTGCATGTTTCTGCTAATTTCTTATTCTGACGTTAACAAAAAAAAATCTTTATTTTTCCTCTGAGTATCATACTTCATCTGATAAGACATATCCTGTTCAAAGCAATAGCTTTTATGAGAAAGATCAAGTATTGTAAGTAGTAAGTGGAAAATCAGTTTATGGAGTTAATTCAATAATCATAATTACAAAATGAAAAAAAAAAAGATACATGATATGAGTTAGAGAATATATAATTACTCAGACAAGTTAATTCCTGCAACAACATACTACTTCCCACAATCGTCCATGCAAGAGAATAATCAAATTGATGAAATGTAATATGATTCCAGCGGTATGAATATAAATAGCTGGAGATAATCCCGCATTAAAGAAGTGCTATATGCGTCAATCCAAAGATAAAGTCTTACATTTCCTTTATCCTTTAAGTAAAAACTAGTTCACTAATAGATCCAAAGGAATGTTAAATTTAACTTTGAAGTAACTATAAAAGTTAAAATCACAAATACAACAAAAACAGAGTTTGACAGGAATGAAACGATTATCTCACTAAGGTTCTTATGATACCTACGTCTGATAGTGAGATCTTATTTGGAGTCAAATAAGTTCGTCAGCTAGTAGTTCCCTAAGTTCATGATACAAATGACATAGTTTTTCTTGTATAGGAGAATGATCAATGCATAATAAATTTAATTCAAACCATATAGGACATGGAATGCCAACATCACAACACATTTTATCTTGAAATCTAAATTCAACTTGTGCTAGCTTCTTTTGTTTTGAATTCTTTACTAGTTTTCCTCACTTTCTCTGATCCTGCATCCTCAATATCGTCTAAGCATTGAAAGCAATCATAATTCTCAGCATCATAGCGAACGACATCACAAAGAGAGTTAATCAACTCAATTTTCTTCTTTGTAGTAACCTTCAGCCCTTACTACCATTACCAATTTGACAAAACACGAAGCTATCAGAATGGAAGATTTATCCATAAGGTCCAGATCTGATACTATATATAATATCGGGTTCAAGATCTGTAACGTCCGTAATCGGGGTTTAGAAATTTTTCGTGTTTTCTGGTGAATTTTACTTTTCGGTCAAAATTCGGGTTAAAGTGTAAAATGGTAATTTAGGAAGTCAATCGGAAGTATAGAGTCATGTATATCAAATTGATAGTCTTTTAAAGCATTTTAAGAATTTATGAATTTAAAATGAAAATCAAGTTTTACATGAGCGGAAATATTTTAGAAATCCTTAAACAATTTTAAGATGTTTTATAATTATTTTATAAAAGGGCCCATAGCCCATGTTTTTTAAAGAAACCCATTTGAAAACCACTAAGTCAATAGATTTCTCTCATTCATTTTGTTTCTCTCAAAAACACCAAAACACGTATTTTGAAGTTTCTCCTTAGTTTTCTTCTTTACAAATTACGGTAACTCTCTAAAACCCTAGATTTTGATTTTCAAGTTTTATAAAATTGTTTCTTACAATCATCATGATTATTGATTAGTAGATCATTGTTGAGTATTGGATTGGTCGTTTAAAGTATTGTTATTTTCAAACACTAGGAATTGATTTGGTGTATCGTATTGGGAAAAACTAAATTCTAGGTTGATAGAATAGATATAATTGTGATAGTGACTTTATAGGTCCGATTGGCGAGTTAATTAAGGGCTGGAAATTAGGTTTGTATTGTTTGGTTTTGGTGTAGACCAAGTGTTTGATAGAATGCCTGTGTGAATTGTATTGTTTAGGTGATTTGGGTGACGGTGGAAATCTAACCGACATCACTTTGCTAATTGATGGAGGACAGGTTAACAATTCTGTTTTAAGCTCTTTATATTGTATGTTGTGTGTTTAATTGTTTGAGCATTAAACCGGTTAATTAGATATAACCATATTGGATGAAATTGAGATTTGACTTGGTATTGTAAAATTGAAATAAATGCCTATATAATTGTGTACTTGATTTTAATGCTTATAAATGTGTGCATGAGTTTGTGTTTGGTTGGAAATGACGACATGAAATGTGATGAGAAATTGGAATAAATGCCTAGGTTATGTTATCTATGTGCCATTAATGACTTGTATTTTATAACATGTACTCCCTCCGTTTTATTTCAAGTGTCGTTTTTAGTCTTTTGAAGTGTTTCACTTCAAATGTCATTTTATAAAAACAAGAAAGCATTAATTATAGTTTTCCAAATTTACCCATATTTAATGAAGATATTATAATTTATTTTATATTTGTGAGAGATTTTGAAGATATTTATTAAAGGGTTTTTTTAGTCAATCAACTTCAATTTTATCTTAAATTTAATGATATTAAATTTTTTCTTAAGGGATATGGATTAATCTAAGACGACATTTGAAATGAAACGGATGGAGTATTTAATAACATGTATTTATTCACATGTAAGGGTGTATTTACTATGTTTATGAATATTTATTATGTGTAAGGGTTTAATGGTGAGCATTGGAACCATAACATAGTAGTGTGGTTATTATTGATTAATATAATTATACGTTTCACATAATTGTTAGTATGATTTTTAACACCTATAATAGGTTATTGAATTGATAAATAATAAGGATAATGGAAATTATGTTTAATTACTAAATAATCGATTGCCCTTGGTCATAGATTGATATAGAGATGGAGTGGCATGCCATTAGGGAAAAATTACAGATTTGGGCCTATTGAAATGTAGGTAAATCGTGATTTCGCTGGCCACTTTTGGAAATCGGAGTGACGACTTCTATTGGGTGTGACAGCACAATCACTTGCGAACTATTGTTATTGTTGATCCTCGGATCTATTGTTGGAATTTATAGGTAGATGACCGTCCATAAGGGGATTAAACGGCACCATGAATTTCAGTCTTTGGACCTATGTCAGGCTTCGGCCTTATTGTTTCCCGTTTCGATATAACGTCTAGATTAGGGGTAGTCAAAATCTATAGTTGATATATTGTTATATTTTGGAATATTGATTATTAACAAATATATTGTTATATTTTGAAATATTGATTATTGATAAATGAGATTTGGTATAAAGAAGATTGAATGTAACATATATTGGCCTTGGAATTGTAACATTGTGTTTGATGTTATTAATGACATGGGGAAATGTTATAGACTAGGGAACAAAAAGACTCTAGTCATAAATGGATGGGTGGGGAAAACCAAGTAGGATAGTTAATCAAACTTTACGGAACAGCCTTGGACACGGTCTGGCCATGTGCTTCTACACGGACCATGTCCGAAAAATCCATCAGGGGATAATTTGACATAGACTTACACAGACTGGTCGTGTTACGCCACACGGTCTGTGTTTGTCCTTGCACAAGACCAACTTCACCAGCATGTTACACAGTCTGTCCGTGTTGAATCACACGAACCATGTAACCTTTCTCTTACGAACACAAAAATCAACAGAGCCTTACACGGTTTGACCGTATAAAACCACACAGATCGTGTCCAACTTTTATAAAACTTTAAATGTTCTTTGCATTAATTGATTGATGATTTGAATGACATTAAATGTGTGATATATTAGATGTTCATTAAATGTGTGTTGTATTAAATGACATTAATTGATGTATTGATGTAAGTGCATAGTATTGAATGAACTTAATAATTGTATTGATTAGAGTGCATTTGTGTGCAAATATCATGATTGTATGCTAATAAAGACGCATATTCTTGTGGTTGTTTGAGTATGGAATTGTTAACCGAGCATCGATAGCCTGATACTTTCCTATTTTCCTTCTGTCTCTTCTATGTAAAATCTAACAGGTTGATCGAGTTAGCACGGGTCGACTGCACTTGCATAGGACATCTTAGCACTATATATTTTTTTGTGTCTATTCACTTTTAATTCTTATTCGAACCATTTTAGAATTTAAGATGTAAACATTGGATATTTATTTCTTTCATTGGATTTGGATTGCATTTAATGCTGTTTTGGGATTTTTCATTTGAATTGAACTATTGATTTATTAAACTCCATTTATTGAAGTATCTTTATTCATTTTTTTTATTTATCTCATATGATAATCTATTGGAATGTAATTGAATGCATATTGTGTAGTGTAGCGTCCTGACCATCTTTCCGCAGCTCAGCCGTGGATAAGGTTACAAGATCCATGAGGATGGCACATGGAGTGTAACGTCCACCGGGCACTTTATTGGATTAAGCATTTATTATCTCCAATTGAAGATTAGTGTCTTCATCTCCATTGTATTTTTCAATAGGGTCCTGATAAGTCTAGAATTTACCTATGTTTTAGCATACTTTATGAGCTTTAATATAATGAAATCAAGCTTAAATTGTGAGACATTGAATACATTTTTATTAATTCTAGACTATTATTGTTGAGACAGAGACTTGGATGAAAAGTTGTGGAAAAGGAGCAAAAACATGCAAAATCAGAAGAAAGAATAACCAAATCAGAATTTCATCCAAAGTCAGCAAACTGGCGAAATAATTTTGCTGAGAAACGAATTCACCTGAAGACATCACCACAATTTGGAGAAGAAGGCGATAAAAGCAGGCGATGTAAAGAAGATCTCGCCTTGGAGGTTAAAGCATGCAAGGCGAATCAGAAACTTTTCACCTTCATATGTCGCCATCTTAGCAGAACTTAGGCGATGAAGTTTGGACCTTGACTACCGTAAGGCGGTTCTTGAGGCAATAAAGGAGATATGTCGCCAAGAAAAAGGATGATAACAGGTGACATTTGATGGGACATCGCCTAAAATGTTTTTAATTGGAAAAACATTTTGGAGAAAAAGATCAACTCGCCTAAGCATCAGGCGACAGACTATGGCAATATAGAGAATATTTCGCCTAAGGAGATTGTCAGCTTGGCGATCAGGACAAGCGAGATTTGAAGAAGTCGTTTGGTTCAGGCGAAGGAACAGGCGACATAAATGAAGAAAAATGTTACTTCGCCAATTTATTCAACATTTTCAGATAAGTTTCTTGAAGAAGTTTTGTACTCTGTTTCTGTTGATCATAGAGATTAGCTTGAAGATTGTGAAGCAACAACTGCGACAGAGTTTAGCTTCAGTCTTCCTCGGTAAGATTCAGATCTTACACATGTTGATGAAGAATTTGTACTGTAATTGCTAATGCTCAACTATACATGTTAGCTTAAGAGCTCAGTTGATTTGTTGAGTTTTGATGTTGATTATCACTTCAAATGCAATGTTTTTTGTTCAATTATAGCCAGATCTACTTGATTTTCATAAGCTGATTGAATTACAAGAACGAGAGTTACGTAATATTGTTAATCTGAGATTTGATTTAGACGAGAGATGGCGATTAGGTTTCAGATCTAAGAATAGAGGATCGTAGTGCTAGAGATAGACTATAGATCTGTTTTTCTACAGATTGTGCTTATCAGTTGTATAGATTGTAGTATAGAGATATATGCAACTATATAATTGAGATCTGTTAAATTGAATTGAGAGATCTTTTAACTGATCACTGATGATGATCTAGAAGGTAAATATGTGATTTAAGGTGAAACTTGCATGAGAAGTTAATTGATAACAGATTTAGCAAATCAACTTATTCATTGTTAAGATCAATTGCAGAATAGAGTGCTGACTTGAGTTTTAATTGAATGAATGTCACTAGTATCTTTTACTTCACATCAATTCTACGATTCTCATGATTCAATTTGTATATAGGATTCTTTTGGCAATTCAGTTTAAATCTTAATCACAATCATGCTTCTTAGCTTACAATCCCTGTGGAGACGATATCTAAAATACTACATTAGACATTGATAGGGTTTCTGTTTGACTGATGTGAACATTAGTGTCGGTAGAAAATCAAACCATTAATTTCTTGGCGCCGTTGCCAGGGATTGTTCTTTTAAGATTAAGATTCATTATGAACTGCGCTAACATGATTTATTAAATTCTTTTTCAGTTTTAAAATTGTTTGTTCAAGTGTGTAGGGTATGCAGACAAGATCTAAAGGTACTCAAGACTTGCAGTTTGATCTTGAACCAGAAAGAATTGTTAGACAATCTAGATCACGAACAAGATCAGCAGCGAGAACTGAGTCAAGAGTGATAATGTCTGGAGAACGCTACAACAGAAATAATGACAATGATGCACGAGGAGATCCTGAGAGGATGACTCTTCGTCAATATTCCATCCCACGAGTTGATGGCATGCAACAGGCCATCAACTTACTAGCAATAATAACTGATAATTTTGAGTTGAGATCTGGACTCATCTAGATGGTCCAACAAAATAAATTCGGAGGAGGAGCTACTGAGGATCCTAATCAGCATCTAAACACCTTTCTGCATCTGTGCAATACATTTCGACATAATGGAGTCTCAGAGGATGCAGTTAAACTTCGTTTATTTCCCTTTTCACTGAGTAACAAAGCTCACTCCTGGTTATACTCATTGCCACTAGGATGTATCAATAGCTGGGAAGATCTAGTTAGGAAGTTTTTAGCCCGCTACTTTCCTCCCATGAAGATGGTGAAACTGAGAAATATGATCTCTTCTTTTCAGTATGTTGATGGAGAGTCATTATATAAAAGCTGGGAAAGGTTCAAGGAGCTGATCAGAAGATGTCCTCACCATGGCATAGCATCTTGGAGCATTGTGATGACATTTTATAGTGCCATGCCTCCTCAGATCAAAATGCACATTGATTCCTCAGCATGAGGATCAATAATGGATAAGGAGCTAGATGACGCTCATGACTTCATCGAATTGCTGGCAAACAATGATTTTGGATGGAATGAAAGGGAAAAGGCTGCAAACAAGAAGCCGTCTGGAGTTTATGAACTGGAGTCTTTCAATGCATTATCTGCTCAGATAGCATTGTTGAATAAAAAGATGGACAATATGGCAGTCAATAAGGGTCATCCAAAGAAGACTTCAGTTAATTATGTTGAAAAACAGAAGACTACTCTGGCAGATTATGCTCAGGGAGCAGCATTTATTGATGATGAAGATGAGCCGGAGGAGTTAGAACAAGTAAATTATGTGAATAATACTTATGGGAACCAGCAGAGGCCATACTATCAACAGAGGAACCAACCCTATCAAAATCAGGTTATTACCGAAGAAATCCTCAACCTGGTTACCAACAACAAGGACAGACTCAGTATCAGCCGATGGGACAGAAGAAGCCTAGTATGGAGGACCTTCTGATTAAATACATGGAGAAGATTGATGTTGTTCTTACCAACCATACCACTTCAATCAAAAATTTGGAAACCCAGATGGGGCAACTTATGCAAGTTGTGAATCAAAGACCCCAAGGAGCACTTCCAAGTGACACTGTGCCCAACCCAAGGGTTAAAGATAAATCCAAGGAGGAAGCACAAGTGCTTGCTATTACACTAAGAAGTGGGAAACAACTGGAGAACTCTAAGGAAAAGAAAAGTTATGAACCTCCTGTACAGAATAAGGAAAATGAAGAAATCAGCAAATCTATTGCAAAAGAATAAGAGGCTATGAAGATTGCCTTACCTTTTCCTCAAAGAGAGAATAGAAAGAAGCTGGATAAGTAGTTTGAGAAGTTTCTAGACATGATGAAGCAAATCCATGTCAACATCCCATTCATTGAAGCATTGAATTAGATGCCTGTCTATCCTAAATTCATGAAGGAGCTGTTGTCAAATAGAAGGAATTTAGCTGATGTGGGATGCATTAATGTGAATGAGAGTGTGAGCCAGCTTATCAAATATCAGATTCCTCGGAAAGAGAATGATCATTGCAAGTTCACCATACCTTTGACCATAGGCGACAGATTCAAAGGAAGAGCTCTATGTGATTTGGGAGCTAGTATAAATTTGATGCCTCTGGCTATCTATGAAAAGTTGGGAATAGGGCATTGTAGACCTGACAATGTCTTATTACAGATTGCTGACAGATCTTTCACTCGTGCAAAAGGGTTGGTTGAAGATGTGATAGTCACAGTAAACAAATTCATGTTTACTGTAGATTTTGTAGTGCTTGATATGGAGGTAGATGAAGATGTACCTCTATTACTTGGGCGACCATTCCTGAGAACTGGGAAAGCAATGATAGACGTGGCAAATGGTGAACTCACACTCAGATTTAATGGAGAGGAAGCAAAATTTAGTCTTTTGGAGTCATTAAAATTCCCATACGATTTTAATGAAGTCAAAAGTGTGCAACTGGCAGCTGATGAGGAACTGATGGACAAAATTCTCATTTTAAGGAGTTCTGATCCACTGAATAATGTGTTAATCAATGAAGTGGATATGGATGTTCTAGAAGAGATTGCTTACAATGGAGAGCTGGAATGCATGACTTCTCATCTTGTCCTCAACGTTAATAATATTCAACCATCAGCTGAGCCATTGCTTCCCTCAACAGAAAAACAACCACAGTTGGAACTGAAGGCTCTTCCAAGTCATCTTAGGTATGCATTCCTTAACCCTAAGGACTCTAGCTTACCTATTGTGGTTTCAAATGATTTAACAGATGAACAAGAAGAAAGTCTGCTCTAAGTGGTGAGGAAACACAAGAAAGCCATTGCATGGACAATAGCAGATATCAAAGGAATCAACCCCATTTTCTGTACACACAAGATCATCTTGGAGGACAAATATACACCTAAAATACAACCTCAGAGAAGATTAAATCCAAATATGAAGGAGGTTGTGAAAAAGGAAGTACTTAAACTCCTTGCTGCAAGTATTATCTTTCAAATTTTAGATAGTGAATGGGTTAGTCCAGTGCAGTGTGTGCCAAAGAAGGGAGGGATTACTGTGATTAAGAATGAAAAGAATGAATTGATCCCTACTAGAACTGTCACAGGGTGGTGAATGTGTATAGACTATAGAGCTTTAAATGATGCCACTAGGAAGGACCACTTACCCCTTCCCTTTATAGACGAAATGTTAGATAGACTAGCAGGATACCCATACTTTTGCTTTTTGGATGGTTATTCTAGATATAACCAAATTCCCATAGCACCTAGTGACCAACACAAAACAACTTTTACCTGTCCCTTTGGAACCTTTGCTTATAATAGGATGCCATTTGGACTGTGTAATGCACCAGGATCATTTCAGATTTGTATGTTAGCTATTTTTACTGATTTCATAGGCAAGTTTTTAGAGGTCTTCATGGATGATTTTTCCATTTTTGGAGACAGTTTTGACGATTGCTTGAATAATCTTGAAAAAGTGCTTGCAAGATGTGAGGAGACTAACTTAGTCCTCAATTAGGAAAAATGCCATTTTATGGTGAGAGAAGGTATAGTGTTAGGCCATAAGGTGTCTGCTAGAGGATTGGAAGTAGACAGGGCTAAAATAGATGTTATTTCTAATTTACCTCCTGCCAATGTAAAAGGTATTAGAAGTTTCTTAGGACATACTGGGTTCTATAAGCGTTTTATAAAGGATTTTTCAAAAATAGCTAGACCCTTGTGTGTTCTACTAGAAAAAGAAAAGAAATTTGATTTTACTGATGATTGTTTGAAAGCTTTTGTGCAGTTGAAAGACAAGCTAGTTTCAGCACTAGTCATAATTGCACCAGATTGGAATTCTGAATTTGAAATCATGTGTGATGCATCTAACTTTGCTGTAGGTGTAGTGCTAGGATAGAGAAAGGAGAGGCTATTCAGGGTCATTTATTATGCTAGTAAAACGATGGTGGAGGCTCAGAGAAATTACACCACCACTGAAAAAGAACTACTAGCAATAGTCTTTGCATTGGATAAGTTTAGATCGTACATATTAGGATCTAAGATTATCATTCATACTGATCATGCAGCATTGATATACTTATTTGCTAAGAAAGAGTCTAAGCCCAGATTGATAAGATGGGTACTCTTGTTGCAGGAGTTCGATATTGAAGTCAAAGATAAAAATGGCACTGAGAATGTAGTAGCTGATCACCTCTCAAGACTGCACATTAAGGATATGGAGGCTCAAGTTAACATCAATTAACAATTTCCAGTTGAGCAACTTTTCCTTTGTGAGGTAACATTTTATCCCTGGTATGCTGACTATGCAAACTATTTGTCATGTAAAGTATTACCTGAAGATTTAAACAGTCATCAGAAGAAAAGGTTCCTTCATGAGGTTAAAAGGTACATATGGGATGAACCTTACCTATTTAGGAGATGTGCTGATCAAGTGTTAAGACGTTGCATCCCATATGAGGAATCATTGGACATTATCAAGCACTATCATTCATCAGAATATGCTGGTCATTTTGCTGGAACTAGAACAGTAGCCTGAATTCTGGAATGTGGTTTCTATTGGCCATCTATATTTAAAGATGCACATGCTTTTGTAGCCAGCTATGATAGATGCCAAAGAATGGGTAATATTTCTGAGAGGTAAGAAATGGCACAGAATTATATCCTAGAGGTTGAGTTGTTTGATGTCTGGGGTATAGACTTCATGGGACCATTTCCTCCATCAAACAAGTATGAGTATATACTTGTAGCAGTTGATTACGTATCCAAGTGGGTAGAGGTTGTTGCTTGTGTTACAAATGATGGAAAGGTAGTGGAGAAATTTCTTCAGAAGAATATCTTCACTAGATTTGGCATACCCAGGGTATTAATTAGTGATGGAGGGTCTCACTTCTGTAACAAGTTGCTAGAAAAGGTGCTCAAGAAGTATGGAGTAATTCATAAAGTTACAACAGCTTATCATCCACAAGCAAATGGGCAAGTGGAAGTTTCAAACAGAGAATTAAAGAGAATCCTGTAGAAGACTGTAAATGAGTCCAGAAAAGACTCGAGCTTCAAGCTAGATGATGCTCTGTGGGCTTACAGAACAACTTTTAAAACTCCCATTGGAAAGTCACCATTCAGAATGGTATATGGTAAGGGATGCCATTTACCAGTGGAGTTAGAGCATAAGTCATACTGGGCTGTTAAACTTCTGAATATGGACTATGAAAAAGCAGGAAAGCAGAGACTTCTACAACTAGATGAGATGAATGAATGGCGCTTTAAAGCTTATGAGAATCATGAGATGTACAAACAGAAGATGGAGAATTACCATGACAAAAAGATTGTCAAGCGAGAGTTCACACCTGGACAATATGTACTACTTTACAATATCAAACTTAGCTTTTTTCCAGGAAAACTGAAGTCTAGATGGTCTGGACCATTTAGAATAAAAAGTGTTTCCCCTTATGGAGTTGTTGAATTATTTGATAACAAGTCTACTGATTCCTTTGTTGTGAATGGACAAAGACTTAAACATTATTTAGGGGGGACATCTACAGGACAAGAGATATTCTTTGTATTTCAGATCCTGTAGACATGATGGAAAATCAATGACAAGCTTGCCATGGTCAATGCTAACGACCTTAAACAAAGCATACTCCTTACAAAATTTGATTTTGATTGGATCAGTGTTATAGTTGTTTAAATTTGTGTAAGTTTTTGTTTAACCAAGTTCATGTTTTGCAGAAGAATTGTTGTTTTAAGATGAACTTGAAGTTTAAAGAAGAAGGCGAAATGTCATTCTTGTTGCCAAAATACTCGCCAAAGCTGTTTATCAATTGGTGAGGAATAACTTCATTTCGCCTGTATGAATATTTTGAAGATGGCGAATTATGGAATTTCGCCATGCATGGTCACATGGGTGAAGACGAGAAAGGATAGTCATGCCAAAAAACTTCGCCCATCCTACTCTTGCAAAGGCGAAGAAGGAAGAATCTCGCCTTGTTATATCGCCCAGTGCCAAGTAAAGTGAGGCGAGAAGTGAACACATTGTCATTATATCTCGCCAAATAGGTATGTTTTCTGGCGCTAAGTTTTAATTGTGCCAATTTTCTTCGCCTGAAAACAAGTTAAATTTGGCGAAGTGTGATTTATTCGTCTGAAGAATCGTCTGTTTTGAAAATACTTTTGGCGAGATAGTTCTTCGCCTCATTATTTCGCCTGAATTTCTTTGTGAAGGCGAAGTCTTCTTTTTGATCGCCAAGGTTCACATGGTTTAAGGCGAAGTTAAATATATTGTCCTTTGTATTCGCCTTGCTCATTTTAATTGAGGCGAAATTATAGATATGTCGTCTCTTATGTCGCCAGTTTAGGATGATTTTAAGGCGAATTATTCTTCTCGCCTGTTTTAAAATTGTTAATGTGCCTAATACCTGGCGACATAAAACATTTCGTTCACTTATGTCGCTAGCACTTATTGAAGTGGCGAAATGTTTTGGCAACACGTAGGCAATTGTTACCGTTGTATGACACGAGGCGAGGCAGGATCTTTCCGCCTTCTGCCTATCTTTTACATCATTGCGCCTATTTCTTGATTCCTTTATAAACCCAAATCGATTTTACCGTTACTATTGCTTGCTCTCTAATTTTTCATTTTCACAAAAGCCCTAAATCGCGAATCTCTCAGTTTGCTTCTCATTTTGAATCTACTTTCATCACAGCAACCAAACAAGGTATGTTCTCAATTTTTCGTAATAATATTACCTATCTGTGGTTGTTCTGAGTTGATAACTTGATTGCAACTGTTAGGGTGTTAATAGAGCAATGTTTAACGGTAATAATGAGTTAATCTCTTTGGGTTTTACTATAAACATGTGTGATTTTAGCTGAGTGTTCCATTTTTCGAATGCAATTGATTGTGTTGTTGATAATGGTTGTTAGTGCTTAAGTTGTAAAACGTAGTTTAAGGTCTTGATTGTTAAATGTGCTTGACAAATGCTGAAACCATGTTGCAATATACTGTCAGCTATTCAATATTGATAATGCAGCTGCTTTAATGATTTTAGTTCTGTCAATTTGATATTTGGTTATAATTGTTGAAATGTTGTTTCAAATTGCAGATAAATGGCCGAAAGAAAGAGTGATAGTACTCCTACCCTGTCTAAGAAGGGAAAGAAGGCAAAGACTTCGGCAAGGCCGAAGATCTATGATGAAAAGAATTACCAGGTCAGAGTAATTCTTCCTTCTTCGCCAAAGTCTAAAGAGAAGACTCCTAAGACCCCATCTACTTCAACTGTTGATAAGGGGAAGAAGACTAGGAAGTCTGTTGGGTCAGGATCAGTTATGGGTCCTAAACAAAAGGGAATTCAGATTGGCTCATCTGTCTCAACTAAAAAGAAGAGTGTAGAAAATACACCTATAACCCCTTCTATACCAAATGCTGAAAAAGGGGAGGTTTCAGTTGGGAAATCAGTATTGGCCAAGAAACAAGCTGCAACAGAGTTTGGGGCCAGTAAAACGGGGAAAAAGGTGAAGCTTAGTTCACCTAAGGTTATCAAAGATAAATCTCAGGTTAAGAGCCCACTGCAGAAGGAAAACGTGCAGTTTTGGCAGGAAAAAGGGATTCTATTGGATGAGCTTGAAGATAAAAGGTTTGGAAATTACCTCCACAGCTGGTTCATGAAGAAAATGGTGGAGCAGCCTAAGAAAGTTAATGCGACCTTAGTAGAGGAGTTCTACAATGAGGCCCCTGAGGAGTTGGATAATCCCTTAAGCATTAGAGGCCACCAAGTGGATATATCAGCAGAAACCATTTGTAGTTATTACAGTTTGATGGAAGCTGAGCATCAAGGTGATAGAGGAATGGATAGAGCTGAATTAATGGTGGAAGACTTGAGGAGTCTCAGAAGGTTTCAGCATCCAACTCAAGGTTCTGAAGAGGATGTCTTAACTAGTGAATTAGACATTCACACAGCCATATGCTTAACATGGCTGAGGGATAATGAGATGCCTAGAAACAAAGGCAGTTGATTCACTACAGATGAGAAGAAGTTTTTGAGAGATTTCAACAAAGGGGAATTTATCCACTTAGGCCAGCTGATCTTCTCTGAGTTTCAGAAGAGGGTGTGCAGTCTGAGGAAGGAAAAGTCCAGGCAAAGGACTTTATATATCCCATCTCTCATAACTGGGTTGTTGGAGAGATATCGAGTTCAGAGCAAAAAGAAGGATGTGTGGCTAGCTAATTCTAAGCCTCACACTGGAGAATTAGGGCTTCGAATTAGGGAGAGTAGAGGTGGTAAGGAAACCACCTGCACTGAAGCAGTTGAGAGAGTTATCAAGCTGAAGGCATTAAGGGATGCTAGAAGATCAAGTATAAAGAAGAATAAATTTTCTTCACCTGCTTCAGTTGACAGACCAGTACAGGAGACCACTCCAGCTCCTATTCACAGTCCAAGGATGGAGAATGAAATGTAGTTGAACCCTTATCAAGAGAAAAGCTAGAGGTTATAGTTTTTGAGATGGTTAACAGGAAGGTTCTTCAACAACATCTCAGACCCACAAGAATTTTTGAGATTGTGGGAATTACAAAGAACCAGGCAGGGTGCACCTCCAGTAGGTTTTGCAAGGTTTGAAAAAGGGGTAAGCATCAGGGAACCTTTTGATCAAGAAGGAGAGAAGATGATTACCAGCTTCCTCATTTTGAGCAAGAAGAGCTCATGAACAGCCAGCCTGAGTTGACTGATGCTGTGGCTGTTTCCATTTTTGAAGAAGATCACCTCTAGAGAAATCTAGGTGATCAATTTGATCTAGCTACTGAAAGAGCTACTAATGAATTTATGGAGGAAGATGAGAGGGTAATAAAGAAAGGAAAGGAGAATGCTGCAGAGCCTGAACCAAAAAGGGTCTATGATTCTGATTCCTCAGATTGTGAGGTTATTGACACAGCTGACCTTGAAAAACAAGGCCTTTTGCTAGCATCTTTCGCTGAGGAAGCTGGACAACCTCCATTTATTCAAGAGAGGGGGGAAGGTTCAGGTTCAGCTCAACCAGAGGGGATTGAAGTTCAGCTTGAAATGCTAGAGGAAATTGTCCAAGAACCTCTCATTTACACTTGTCAGGTTCCTCCACATTTTGGACTTGTCAAGTGTACTGCTCCACCTCAACCTCCTACTATAGAAGAATTCATCCCAAGGCTCAACATTGTTCATCCAGACATTCAGAGACTAATTAATCAAGCAAGGATGGGAATGTTTTCAATTGAGGATCCTATTCTTATAGGCAGTGATAGTTCTTCTCAGAATCTTGCAATAGTTCCTTTTCTTCAACCTGAACCTATCAGTCAAGTACCTTTGGTTGAAGAAGAAGTTAGAACTCTTAATGCAGAAGAAGTGGCTGCTATGTTAGAAGAGTTTTTCTTTGCTTACAATATGATGCCCTCGTATGAATTCTTCAGTGGAATGGAATTCTCTTCTACAAGCTCTTCTGAAGATGACATGGACAGCCTAAGGAGAGCAAAAGCTAGTCAAAAAGGTGAGCAAGGCAAACCTATGGAAGAACAAATCAAAGACAGCAAGAAAGTGTCTAGTGGTCCTACAGTTACACTTGTAGATTTAGAGGGGATGCTTATTTTGGATCATAACAAGACTCCTTGCTCTTGGGAGCCGACCTCTGCATTTTCTATTCTAGATGGATACTACTCTATCATTTTTAGACAGATCCGAAGGTATAGCAACTTCTTGAGGCAATTGGCTAACCCAACGCTTTGTCCACCCAACAGGGCTTTCACTATTCATCCTTTCAATGAAGATGAGGCTGAAGAAGCAAGGGCTAGTGAGAAGAAAAGAAAGCATGACAAGGTAGGAGCCCAGAAGAAGAAGAAGGAAGTCCAGCCTCACAGCTCAGATTCTTTTTCGACATTTCAGGTAGATATAGAGATCAAAAGAATGGTGGCAAAGGAATTGAATCTCAGTCCACCAGTACTTCCCAGCCCAAAGCCAAATAGAAGGAGATTGAATACTAAATCTCCTCAGCAATCTCAGAATCCAGATCATTCTCTGGAAGATTTTTAGTTATTTTGTCTACTTGATTTTTCCTATTTTGTAATTGTCAAAACTTAATATGTTATGAATGTTTTCTTTGTCAATGAAAGAGTAATGTGATTACTTGAGTCTTTTGTTTTTAATTCTTTTTCATTTTGGATACAAGAGTAATGTGAATGCAGTTGTATCTTTTGTTTTGTCTGTTAAAGAGTAATGTGATTGTTGGTTTCAATTGATACAGAGAGTTTTCAGGTTTTAAATTGGGGGTTGTGTTTCCCTAACAATGTGAGCTGCGTCTACAGGATGAGTCATTAAGTTTGTGCTCATTTATCACCTTGGATTTTGAAGTTTACAGGTTATTCTGCAAGGGTCTTGATGACACATTGTGTTGGGCGAGGTAGGACCCAAATCGCCAGCATTTTCGCCTTGACTAAGGCGAGATCATTATTTCTCGCCTGGTTGGTAAGCTCTTTAATATGGTACAGGCGAACGATTGAGGCGATACATCTTTTATTTTGCCTACTTCTTGATATCCTTTATGAAGACCTGTCCATTTTGCCTAATCTTTCGCCTGTAGGACCTGTATTTCGCCATGACATTTTGCCTAAATGTCACTTTAAAATGACGACTCTTATATTTCGCCTGGGTATTTCGCCTAAGGTTCGCGATCATGTTCTTTCTCGCCTATTCTTATTTCGCGTAACCAATTTTTCTTTTTGCCTTTAATTGGGGCGACTTTTCATCTGATAATGGCAACATCCAGGTATTTTGCCTAACTCTCTAATTCATTTATTTTTTCTACATCCCCTTTATCTCTTTATATTCTTTCATGTTCTCTTAAGCATTAAGGACACTGCTTTCTTTTAAGTTGGGGGGTGGGATAGAAATCACATTGCTGGTAATTTGTTTAGTTAGTTTATGTTCTATTTTTGGTTTAGTTTGATTTTATTTGTAGATTTTGTTTTATTTTTTTAGGATATTATAGGTCTGAGTGCATGATTGAGCTTAAATTGCTCATAATTCAAAGTGATTTAGTTTTTCATAAAATGAGATTTCAAACAGAAAAATAAGTGTTCAAAACAAGTAGTTTTGATGAGCAATTTTTAACAAATTTCTTTGAACACTGATGAAGATTTTGGTCAGATTTGAATTGTGAATAAGTTGATGGTTGATAAGGAAAGAGTGGAGAAAACCTTGGGTGGTATGTGAGGTTTTAAGCTTTATTTTGTTTCATTTTCTTCATGAGAGGGGTTATTTTTATTCTCTTCCTTATTTAAACACATTTATCTGACAAACTTTCTTCTATAGAAATCAGAACCTTCATAGGATTGCTTTGAATTTCTCATACATTCCTCAAGTGTACAGGGCATTGGTCGGGTAAAGTTCTGTCTTTAATCTGCCAAGGAAAATGATCTGATTTGAGAGAGTGAGTGAAACTACTAAATAGCTTTTTCCTGCTGGATATAACCAGACCTTCAATAAGGTGTTTACAGAAATGCATACCTCCGTCACTAATCAAGGCTCGTGGGGTCCCGTATCGTACGAAGATGTGGCTTTTCAAGAACTTAAGCACCACTTTACCATCATTTGTTGGAGTTGCTATCGCTTCTACCCACTTCGAGACATAGTCTACCGCCACCAATATGTACTCGTTTTTCTGGGAAGGGGGAAAAGGTCCCATGAAATCGATGCCCCACACATCGAACAATTCGACTTCTAGAATGCCTTTTTGTGGCATTTCCCACCTCTTTGAGATGTTTCCGGTACGTTGGCAGCGGTCACATAGCTCAATAAAAGCTCTTGCATCTTTAAACATCGTAGGCCAATAGAATCCAGACTAGAGGATCTTTGCAACTGTCCTATCGGCCGTAAAATGTCCACCGTACTCTGAAGAATGGCAGCTATCCAACACCTGTTCAACTTCCTCAAAAGCTACACATCTACGAAGTATATGGTCAGCGCATCGACGAAATAAATAGGGTTCATCCCAGACGTACCGTAAAGATTCATGGAAGAATTTCTTCTTCTAGTGGGGAGTCAAGTCATCTGGAATTACCTTTGAAACTATATAGTTCACATAATCAACATACCAAGGTGATTGCTTTGACTGACAAGTGTATAACTGCTCATCGGGGAATCTTTCATTTATCTCCACATCAGCCTCTAGTGGAATATGTTCCATTCTTGATAGGTGATCTGCCTTCTGGTTTTCCGTCCCTTTTCTATCTTTAATCTCCAGATCAAATTCTTGAAGTAGCAAAACCCAACGTATCAACCTCGGTTTGCTATCCTTCTTCATCACCAGGTACCTAATAGCTGCATTGTCAGTAAAAATAATCACTTTATATCCTATTAGGTAAGGTCGGAACTTATCCACCGCAAAGACCACTGCTAGTAATTCCTTCTCCGTAGTGGTGTAGTTCCCCTGTGCATCATTCAATGTTCTACTAGCATAGTAGATTGTGTGAAATATACGATCACGTCTCTGTCCAAGCACTGCACCCACTGCAAAATCACTTGCATCGCACATTAATTCAAATGGAAGGTCCCAATCCGGTGATGTAATCACAGGTGCAGAGACCAACCTTTCTTTAAGGAAATTAAATGCCTGCAAACAATTGTCATTAAAATCAAATACAGAGTCTTTCTCAAGTAAGGTACTCAGAGGTTTCGAAATCTTAGAGAAATTACGGATAAATCGTCTATTAAAACCCGCATGACCTAAAAAAACTTCTGACCGCTCTAACTGATGTTGGAGGTGGCAACTTCTCTATTACCTCTACCTTTGCTCTATCAACTTCTAACCCTTTCACCGACACCTTATGTCCTAGTACTATCCCTTCGGTTACCATGAAATGGCACTTCTCCCAATTTAGTACTAAATGTGTCTCCTCACACCGCTTCAACACTAAACCCAAATTCTCTAAGCAATGATCAAAAGATTCACCAAATACAGAAAAATCATCCATAAAAATCTCCATGTATCTCTCAATCATATAAGAAAATATTGCTATCATGCACCTCTGCAAAGTGGCAGGAGCATTACACAAGCCAAACGACATTCTCCTATATGCAAAAATGCCATAAGGGCAAGTGAAAGTAGTCTTCTCTTGATCCTCAGGTGCTATAGCTATTTGATTATACCCAGAGTACCCATCTAAGAAACAGTAAAAGGCATGTCCCCCTAATCTATCTAACATCTTATCAATGAATGGTAATGGGAAATGGTCTTTCCTAGTTGCCTTATTAAGTTTCCTATAATCTATGCAGACTCTCCATCCTGTAACTACCCTTTGGGGAATCAACTCGTTCTTTTCATTCGCTACTACAGTCATTCCCCCCTTTTTAGGTACACATTGAATTGGGCTAACCCAAGAAGAATCAGAAATAGGGTAAATGATACCTGCGTCCAGTAGCTTGAGAACTTCTTTCCTTACCACCTTCTGCATGTTCGGATTCAACCTCCTTTGCGCTTCAATTGAAGGTTTGTAGTCCCCTTTCATCAAGATCTTGTGCATGCACACAGAAGGACTGATCCCTCTTATATCTACAATCGTCCATCCTAGGGCTTTTTTGTATTGTTTGAGAACAACAATTAATTTCTCCTCATGTTCATGGGTTAGTTTCGCAGATATGATAACAGGTAAAGTAGAAGAATCACCTAGGAAAGCATACCTGAGATGCTCCGGTAGTTGTTTCAGCTCCAATTTCGGTGGCTCTTCAATGGATGGTTTAGGCTGAGAAGATATCGGCCTAGTCTCAATTTGATGTACATCACAATATGGTCCCTCTTCAAGTTGCATAATTATCTCAGAGACTTCTTCTCTTTCACCCATCATGTTCATAAGTGCAGCTTCTAGTGCGTCCAAAAACCAACAATCTTCTACAGCTAGTTCTTGAGAATTTTCTTGAAAAGTAAAGACCCTCATGCACTCAGAATCTTCTGCAGGGTATTTCAGAGCTTTAAAAACATTGAATTTAATCTCTTCATTCTCTACTCTCATTACCAATTCACCCTTCTGAACATCTATAACTGCTCTTCCAATAGCCAGAAATGGCCTTCTCAAAATCAATGGTACCTCCAGGTCAGCTTCCATATCCAAGACAATGAAATCCGCTGGGTAAATAAATTTACCCACCTTCACTAGAACATCCTCAATAACACCCTTAGGCTTCTTTAATGACCTGTCAGCCAATTGCAAAGTCACAGACGTCGGCTCGCAGCTCCCTATTCCCAACTGTTGGAAAACAGAATAGGGCATCAAATTAATACTCGCCCCCAAATCACATAATGCCTTTCCAGAAAACTGATCCCCGATGGTGCATGGGATAATAAAACTCCCAGGGTCCTTTAACTTCTGAGGTAGATTGCGTTGAAGAATTGCACTGCACTCCCCAGTGAGGGCCACTGTCTCGTAATCTCCCAGTTTCCTCTTTTTGGATAAAATATCCTTCATGAATTTGACATAACTGGGCATCTGCTCTAAGGCTTCTGCGAAAGGTATGTTGATCTCTAATTTCTTAAAAATGTCAAGAAACCTTTTAAACTGCTGGTCCAACTTCTTCTTCTTCAATTGGTTAGGAAAAGGTAGGGGAGGAACAAGATCAATCAATCTATCTTTTTGCGGACTTTGGACTTCATCATCTTGCTTCTTAGACAAGTCCTCTTCTTTTGCCACCTCTACGTCCCTCTCCTGATTCTTATTCAGTAGATTCTTCCCTTTCTTTTCCAGTTCTTTCAGTACCTTCCCACTTCTCAAATTCACCGCTTTCACCTCTTTTTGCTCAATAGGATTGTTCTGAGTATTACTAGGCAACGTCCCAGCCTGGCGATCTTGCATTGCTTGTGCTAGTTGTCCAACCTGCACTTCAAGATTTCTGATCGACGCATTCGTATTATTATTCTCAACCTGTTGAGCCTGCATGAATTGTACTTGAGTCTGCATGAGTTGTTGTTGAGACTTCGCCAGCTGAGCTAAAAGATCATCTGTAGTGCTCGCTTTCTTCTCTGGTTGAACTTGAGGTGCATATCCAGGTGGCGGTTGTTGCTTGGCGAAGGTACCTTGAGTACTTTGTCCAAATGATTGCTGCTTGTTGAACGGTTGTTTGTATCCAAAGTTTGGATGGTTCCTATTAGCTGGAGTGTAGGCCTGCGAATAAGAGTTATTGAAATTTCTATTAGTCACATAACTTACCATCTCTGAAGCCTCTCCAGTGTCTTCGAATTCCATCCCTTCTTCAGTGCAATCCTCTACAGCTTCCCCCTTCGACATACTCAAAGCATCTACTTTCTTTGTCAGGGCTTCTAACTGGGCTGCCACCTTGTCGAATTGGCTAACTTGATGCATCCCGACTGGCTTCTTTTGCGGATTTCTTTCTGCCTCCCACTGTATACTCATCGCCATATCTTTTATTTTCTAGTAGGCCTCTGCATATGTCAAATTTGCTAATGATCCGCCTGCGGCTGCATCTAACACTGATCTGGTAGCGATATGAAGACCTGAATAGAAGGTCTGCAAAACAATTTCATTTGATAATCCATGGTGCGGAACGTTTCTTGCCAAATCCTTTATTCTCTCCCAGGCGTCATATAGTGATTCTCCTTCCATCTGACGAAAGGTCATAAGTTCGTGCCTGAGACGAGCTGTCTTCACTGGTGGAAAATATTTCTGGAGAAATTGTTGCACTAGTTGTGCCCAAGTAGTGATAGATCCAGGCGGGAGAGACTCCAACCAATTCCAAGCCCTGTCTTGGAGAGTGAATGGAAAAAGGCGTAAAAGCACTGCTTCCTCTGGAACTCGATTAGTCTTGAACGTCCCGCAAATAGAAAGGAACTTCTTCAAATGCTGGTTGGGATCCTCATTAGATAGTCCATGGAACTGACAGGACTGTTGAATCAAAGTGATAGTAGACGTCTTGATCTCAAAAGAATCTGCCGTCAATGCTGGAGGAACGATACTTTGATGTATACCGTTCAATGTAGGAGCTATAAACTCCCTCAAAGTGCGGCGAGGAGGATTCACTGTGTCTGCCATTCAATGCTGACGTCGTCTCTCGCGTAGGAGTCTCTCAGGTTCAGGTAACGGTTCCACTAATTGCGCTCCTGAATGTCTGGTTCTTCGCATCCACTAAAGACCTGCACAAACAGCAGAGAAAAAAAAACAAATTAAAAAGTCCAAAGAGTAGAAAATTCTCAATAGTTGAACAAAATAGAGTCATAGTCCCCGGCAACGGCGCCAAAAACTTGATGTCAAAATTTCCGTATAAGACAATTGATTGTGCAAGTGCACGTTATCAAGTAATATAGAGAACTCAATTAGTTCAGGTATTGAATCTACAGAGACTACGCAAATTAAATTCAACTTGTAAATTTTCTACTAATTAGATGCACAATTCTTTGAAGTATGTAAGAAGCGTTTTATCTAAATGACCCAGTTAACAATAGTGAACAGTCCTAGGTTTACGATTTCACCTACCCTAAACTCCACGTACACTCGTGACAATAGTTTATTACCTATTCTCTAGATTCATATGTGTTCCTAGATTCTTCCAAATCCTAGCAACCTATCGAATAATTTCGTCCCATATTCCTATGTAACGCAATCCACTCGATGCAATGAGTATGCTATCCTTGAATATGTATCTCTCAAATCTTATCCCTAAGTATTTAATTGATATATTTTTGAAACCCTAGGTCTAAACTATAATTTTATTCCGAACAATTATAAACAGCAGAACAAGATAAACATGGTCAATCATTCATCAAGCTTTAAGAACAAGTTCCAACGAAAACAACATCAATACACCAATAACGAGTATAACAAGAGTTTACTGGGTGGCTACATCGCAAACCTAAGATCAGACTTAGTTACACATTATCATGGAAGCAACCCTAACTAACAATGCTATTCCTAACATAGTAGAGAGAGTTCACCCCTGATCTTCTCTTCCAATCTCTCTAGATGAAATTGCGTGATCTTCGAATGTGTTTTCTTCGTCCGTTTCTCGATCCCCCCCCTTGTGGTTTGTCAATTCCCTTTTATCATCCTCCAAGTCCCAGACGAGATTGCCCTCAAAATAATTGTGAAAACCCAAACTTGCCCTTCACGTCAGTGTCGACCGCCGGCACGTTTAGTTTTCCCGCTGGCAGCGGGATGTGACGGCGAATGGGTGCAAGGAGCGCTATTTTCATCCGCCGTCACCACTGTCCTTTCTCGGTGGCAGCGGGCGCTGGCGGCGAGCCTCTACAGGGAGCGCCGCTTCCTTTCGCTGTCACGTTCCTTCTTTCCGCTGGCAGCGGGTCCTGGCAGCGGACATGGCCCTAGATTGCCACTTATGTTTGTTATTCATAAACCTGTAATTCAACTTCTCCCGCATAGTCTTCACTCCAGTTCCATCTCTGATACTCTATTGGCCTCCATCTTCTCCTTTTCTATTCCATGACTCCAAAGTGCTTGTCGGGATTAGAACCAGAAATAACTTGTAACAACATTAGTTTCACCAGAAATCTCTCGAATTCACTGCAAAAGTCTAAGTTTCAAGGGAAGAAAGGATGCTAATTTGCAGCCTTATCAATCACTATGATGGTAGTGTGTAGATTGATCTTCTCCGTAAACATTGGTAGTTCGATCTCTCCGATGGTGGAGGTGGTTTTACCGTCGAAGCCGATAAGGCATATGGCCTTCCTGCGCATCATCCTCTCATCCAGTTGCATATTTTTTAATGTCTCGAGGAATAGTATATTGGCCGAACTGCCATTATCTACTAGTACTCTCTTCACCGTCAGGTTCGCTATTGATATTTGGATCACCAATGCGTCATGGCGCGACACATTGACTTCTCTGGCTTTTTCTTCGGTTAAGGTGATAGGGTAGTTGTCGCGAGTGGGTCCGCTCATGATGCTATAAATATTGAGAGTTTCCCTCAATTTCCTTTTTGCTGCCGAGCTGGTTAGACCACATACATCGGACCATCCTGCGATCATGTTGATCACTCTTTCCTCATCTGCGTTCGCGATCAAAGCCGATTTTGGTGATCGCCGATTCCTGTTGGCCTCAGCTGCTATTTCCCGCCCTTTTTTGGACAAATACTCCCGTAAGTGTCCTGCCTTTATTAATTCGGCAACTTCTCTCTTCAAAGTCCAACATTCGTCGGTGTTATGGCCGTGGTCCCCGTGAAACTGGCAGAATCGGGATTTATCCTTCCAGGTTCCTGTGGGGTTTAGTGGTTTATCGAGCCATCTGACTCTGTCCCCCATTCCTTTGCGGATTGCGAGGGCTTCTCTTGTAGGAATGGTGAGTGGGTAAGGTAGTAACTCCTTCTGTCTTCGACCATGGTCGGTGTAGTCTGGCTTTGATGAGTTACTATGGCCGAACTCCTTTGGGCTACTCTTCGATCCTTCAACTCGACCGATACTGCTGGTGTTGTCTCGGTTTCGTGAGTTTGATGCACTCTGGGAGCTTTTGTAACTTTTTGGCTAGAGCTCCTCTCCATATTCCATTGCGTCCTCAGCCCTTTCCAGGACGTCTTCCAAAGTTTGTGGTTTGATTAATTTCAAACATTCGTAGAATTTGGAAGTATTTAGCAGCCCTTTGATGAAAGCTTTGGTGGCGCTCTTGTCCCGACAATCTGGAATGGCCATCTTGGTTTCCTTAAACCTTCTGACATATTGTCTGAGGCTTTCATTACTTCCTTGTTTCAGGTCGTACAAGTCGTCCACATCTTTTTCCTTCTTTTTGTTGTCTGAGAAGTGATTCACGAATTTGGTGACCAAGGAAGAGTATGACCTGATGCTTTTCTCTGGGAGAGCCGAATACCATCTTTGGGCAGTCCCTGTTATGGTGGAGCTAAAACTCTTACACATAATAGCCTTCATATCTTCTTCTGGGATATTGCAGGTTCCCATTCGATTTTAGTATCCAGCGATTTGATCATCAAGGTCTACTGTCCCATCGTAAGGTTTCATGGTGAGGACCGGAAACCTCTTGGGCATTTTCGTTTCTAGGATCCAGGACACAAAGGGCATATTGGAATATCGCATCGTCAATGACCTCATTGTGACCCTCTTTCCTGAAGTTCTTTGTACCAGGTGTCTTAGTTCTTTGATCTCCGAATTACGGCGTCTTTTGCGATCCCTACAGGTCTATTTGGGACCTGTCGTTCCGTCATCGGAACTATTTGAATTATTCCAGTCATTGGTTCTACGGCTTTCTGTTGACTTGTCACTTTCTTCTGATGTTTCTTTGCCGGAGTTTTCCCCGAAATTAAGTTTGCGCTTCCGAATGGGGGAGTACTTCCGACTTAGTTGTCGGGGTTTCTCCTTGGAGAGGACAGTTGACCTCTTCCTGGACTCCGCTTCTTTTCTCCATTGTTCTATCTCTGCTTCGGATTTCTTCAACATCTTTGTTAAGATCGCCAGTTGTTCTTTTGGCGTCTTTGGGACTTGATCTTCAACATTAGCGGTGTCGGGACTCATCGGGGTTGATATTGGGTGAGAATTAGGCGGAGAATTTCCGAGAATAATCAGAGATGGGATTCAATATTTCAAGAAACCTTTAACCTTGTGTGTGAGGTTCTTACCCCACGGTGGGCGCCAAACTGTGGTGCCAAATAAACCACAGCCAAATGATATGGTAAGATTGCTTGAAGAGAATAGCTAGAAGCTTACAATAGCAATTGAACAGAATCTTCTCTAATGAATAAAAAATCTGATCACTTTTCAATAACCCCTACCCCTATTTATAAGGGCTGATGGGAATCTTATTTCTAGAGGAATTGGTACTTCTAAATCCCTTTTGGGTTCGATTTCCTTGTCGTGGTAGAAGAGGTATTCCATTATTGGTTAGACTTTAGGAGTCTTTATTGGGCTTTGACTCTGGTGGGCTGGAATACTCTGGATTGTTGAAGACGCTCTTTGGGCTTTATGGGGCTAGGTTGAATTAGACCCTCTTTGAGCCTTATGGGGCTCGGTCGATTCAGACCTTATCAATTTCTTTGGTCGAGGAAATTCTTTTGGACATCTAATGACCAAAATCCTTGAAGGTGTCTTCGGTCGAGTTGGGTCGTGGCTTTGGGCCCTTTAGACTGCTTCGACCTTTACCTTTGATACCTTGTGGTTGTCTTCCCACTACAAAAAAAGTATAGTCATGTAAGATCTTATTTTGTTCATCTTTACGTCTATATTTCAACTATAAAATTCTCATAATTTTTAATTACATATAATTAAATATATTTACCTTTAAAGTTAAGCATTGAAAAGCGTGCATAGCAAAGTGTAGCAATTAAAAAAAACGGAGGAAGTACATTTTAATTTTATTATTTTTAATTAAAAATTCAAAATAAATATGAATTTATTTCATATATTATTTAATTTTAAAAAATAAAATTAAATTAATTCATATTTATTTTGAATTTTTTTAATAAATATAATAAATTAACACGTATTATTTAATTTAAAATTAAAATAATTTTATTTTTATTTTTATTTTTATTTAAAAATTTATAATTTAATATTTGATTAATAATGATGGTATAAAAGTAAATATTTAATACAAATAATAAAAATAAGGTAGAAATAGAGTAAAACCACAAAATCTTTCTCCAAAACTACTTTCATGTAAATGGGTTTTTTTCGAATTATTTTTAAAAATTAACGGATTTCTAAATTATTTTTATAAAACGGATGGAAAAACTAAAATACCTCTAAAAAATATCATCCAAAAAGACTACTCTATAATTAGAACGAACCAAGTTTTTTTCTTTCCATTAAACTTCTCTTTGTTTTTCTTAAAAAATAAATAAATAAATAAATAAAATCACAGTAATAGCATTTTATAAGTACTTCCAAACACAACAAGTACACAAATACATTAGGAGTGTTGTGAATGGAGTGGATTTCCACTCATTCCGTACGTGTAGTACATGCACTCAATTGTTAACATGCATATCAACACGTGTATTGTATCATTAATATATATATATATATATATTATATCAGATGAATGAGAGACAGCACAATTGACCTCTTTGTCTCATTTCTTCTCTGCACAATTCTTTCATTCCTTCTGTCTTTTGATATCAACTACTAATAACTTAGTTAATTGTTTAAGATTCCGAAGACTACCAGGTGAACTTTCTGATCCGAATTTATTTTCGGTTAATATTAAACTGTTTTCTTCTACCCTATTTTTATTTTATTTTTACAACACGTTATCAGCACGAGTATGCTCTCTGGTTGCCGCTTTGTCGGATCTTCCAGATCAGAAAGTGTCTGGTGATGATGTTTTCTTTCTTCAGTGTGTTTTGGGAAATTTTGGAAATGTTTGGAAAAATACCATTGTTCACCCGAGCTGAATAATTGAATTTTTGAAATTGAATTCTGGAAATCTGGAAATCTAAAGAATGTGTTCTTATTTTACCAGAAAATGAAAAATCTGAAATTTGACGAGCTGGAAGTTTCGGGGAGAAATTATATAAAATGTTATGAATTCAAACCAAGAAATGGCTTCACATGGGGATATCTGTTTAGCTGATAGTGCTACAACTCATACGATTTTGAGAGATAGAAAATATTTTCTGGAATTGATTCCAATTCAAGTTAAAGTGAATACCATTTCAAGTCCAGTAGATCTGATCGAAGGCTCCGGAAGAGCTTCAATTGTGTTACCAAATGGCACTGAATTGGAAATCGAAAATGCATTATACTCTTGCAAATCCAGAAGAAATTTACTCAGTTTCAAGGATATACGAATGAATGATTATCACATCGAAACAATTGATGAAAATGGTATTGAATACCTATGTATTGTTTCAAGAAAATCAAGCCAGAAGCTTGTAGTTGAAAAATTATCCATTTCATCATCTGGATTATATTATACAACCATCAGGCATGTTGAAACACATGCTATTGAGAACCAGAAGTTCTCTGATCCCAGAACATTCCAGCTTTAGCATGATAGATTTGGGCATCCGGGATCCACAATGATGCGAAGAATAATAGCGAATTTAGAAGGGCATCCACTGAGAAATCATAAAATCCTACTGAATGATAGGGACCTGTGTATCCCATGTTCCCAAGGGAAATTGATAACGAAACCATCGTTTACGAAAGTAAGTTTTGAATCTCCATCGTTTTTACAGAGAATTCAAGGAGATATATGAGGACCCATTCATCCACCTAGTGGACCATTTCGCTACTTTATGGTATTGATAGACGCATCTGCAAGATTGTCCCATGTATGCTTGTTATCCACTCATAATGTTGCTTTTGCAAAATTGCTAGCACAGATTACTCGATTACGAGCTCATTTTCCAGATTACCCTATTAAGAGTATAAGAGTTGATAATGCTGGTGAATTTACGTCGAAAGCATTTGATGAATACTATCTAATATCTGGGATTGATATTGAACATCCAGTTATGCATGTTCATACCCAAAATGGATTTGCTGAATCATTAATTATGCGTCTTCAATTAATTGCGCGAACATTGTTAATGCGCTCAAGATTACCCGTTTCTGTTTGGGGACATGCTATATTGCATGCTGCAGTTTTGATTCGTATCCGTCCAACTGCTTATAATCAATATTCCCCATTACAATTAGTATCTGGGAATCCTCCTAACGTCTCACATTTGAGAACATTTGGGTGTGCTGTATATGTACCCATTACCCCAACTAAAAGAACGAAAATGGGGCCGCAAAGACGTTTAGGAATATATGTGGGTTTTGATTCCCCATCAATTATCAGATATTTGGAACCAATGATAGGAGATTTATTTACAGCTAGATTCGCTGACTGTCATTTTGATGAAAATAATTTTCCATTGCTTGGAAAAGGAAATAATTCTCCAGAAGAGAAATCTGAATTAACTTGGAAGGTTCCAACTTTGGCACATATGGATCCACGTACCCCACAATGTGAACTCGAAGTTCAAAGGATCCTACATTTACAAATGATAGCTAATCGAATGACTGATGCATTCAATGATACTTCAAAAATAACCAAGTCTTATATTGAAGCTGCTAATGTACCAGCAAGGGTAATTGTCCCAGAAGGACAATCTCAAAAGACAATAGCAAATGAAACTCTTATCCCTCGCCAGAAGCATGGTAGACCCCCTGGTTCAAAAGATACAGTTCCAAGGAAAAGAAACAAAAATGATATGGATCCTAAAACCACATCTGACGAAATCCAAAAAGTTGATGAGATTCCTGAAAATAACCTCCCAGAAGGAGAAACTAATACGGAAATACCTGAATCAAAAAATAAAGAAATTTCCATAGACTTCATCCAAGAGACTTGGAATCGAAATGAAACAATTGTTGATGATTTATTTTCATATTCAGTGGCAATTAGTATTTCATATGATGATTATGAGCCACGTGATATCCAATAATGTAAAAGTAGGCATGACTGGAAAAAATGGAAGAATCAATCCAGGCAGAATTAAATTCGTTGAATAAACGAAAAGTTTTTTGACCCATAGTTCGAACACCTGAAGATGTTCAACCAGTTGGTTACAAATGGGTTTTTATTCGAAAACGAAACGAAAGAAATGAAATTGTGAGATACAAAGCACGTTTGGTTGCACAAGGGTTCTCACAAAGACCTGGAATTGATTACGATAAAATGAATTCCCCAGTCATGGATACAATCATATTTCGATTTCTGTTAAGTCTTACAGTTGCTGAAAAACTGGAAATATGTTTAATGGATGTAGTTACTGTGTATCTGTATGGATCACTTGATTCTGATATTTACATAAAGCTCTCAGAAGGACTGAAATTACCTGAATCTCATCGATCAAAATCTCGAAACTTGTATTCCATAAAATTACAAAAATCCCTGTATGGATTGAAACAATCTGGGAGAATGTGGTATAACCGCCTGAGAGAGTATTTGGTTAAGGAATACCAGAATAATACGATATGTCCGTGTATCTTCATAAAGAAATCAGGGTCTGGGTTTGCAATTATAGCAGTTTATGTCGATGATATGAATATCATTAGAACTCCAGAAGAGATCCAACAAACTGCTGAATATCTGAAAAAGGAGTTTGAAATGAAAGATTTGGGAAAAATAAAATATTGTCTTGGTCTGGAAATTGAACATAAACCAAATGGGATATTGGTTTATCAATCAGCATACATTGAAAAAGTCCTAAAAAGATTTAATATGGATAATGCCCATCCGTTGAATACACCCATGGTTGTAAGAACACTTGATCCCAAAAAGGATCCATTCCGACCGAAGGATGATGACGAACAATTACTTGGTCCTGAAGTACCATATCTGAGTGCGATTGGTGCATTGTTATATTTGGCACAATGTACGAGACTAGATATCTCGTTTGCTATTAATTTATTAGCGAGATATAGTTCTGCACCAACCTGTCGTCATTGGAATGGAATCAAACATATTTTATGTTACCTGAAGGGTACGAAAGATTTGGGATTATTTTATACAAATTCTGATAAATTTCTGGGTTTGACTGGTTATGCCGATGCTAGATACCTTTTGGATCCGCATAAAGGACGTTCTCAAACTGACTATATTTTTACATATAATGGTATTGCGATCTCCTGGAGATCTACGAAACAAACTTTAGTAGCCACATCCTCGAATCATGCTGAAATTCTGGCATTATACGAAACCAGTCGAGAGTGTATTTGGTTGAGATCGATGATCCAATATATCCATAATTCATGTGGCATCTCCCAAACTACGAATGGGCCAACTATGATATTTGAAGATAATGTTGCATGCATCGCCCAAGTTCGGGGAGGTTACATCGAAGGAGATCGAACCAAGTACATTTCCCCAAAATTCTTCTACACCCACGAGCTTTAGAATACTGGTCAAATCGACGTGAAGCAAATTCAGTCTTCCAAAAATCTAGCCGATCTATTAACGAAATCGTTACCGACATCAACGTTTGAAAAGCTCGTTTACGAGATCGGAATGCGAAAGCTCTCCAGATTAGTAGATTAAATTATGGGTGTAATTAACAGGGGGAGTTTTTGTAATTGGATTCCACAACTGTACTCTTTTTCCTTCGTCCAGTTTTTGTCCCACTGGGTTTTTTTGGCAAGGTTTTAACGAGGCAGTCAATGGGTGGAAATCCAAGAGGGAGTGTTGTGAATGTAGTGGATTTCCACTCATTGCGTACGTGTAGTACATGCACTCAATTGTTGACATGCATATCAATACGTGTATTGTATCATTACTATATATATATATATGTTATATTAGATGAATGAGAGACAGCACAATTGACCTCTCTGTCTCATTTCTTCTCTGCACAATTCTTTCATTCCTTCTGTCTTTTGATATCAACTACTAATAGCTTAGTTAATTGTTCAAGATTCCGAAAACTACCAGGTGAACTTTCTAATCCGAATTTATTTCCGGTTAATATTAAACTGTATTCTTCTACCCCATTTCTATTTTATTTTTACAACAAGGAGCTCTCTAAAGCTCTTATCTGTTATTAATATCCCCATGAACCACAAGACCATTTCTCTTATTCGCACAACAACGACAACACTATTAAACAAATCATATGAAAAATATAAGGGTCATTTCCAAAAAACCCCCCACTTTTTCAAACGTTTCACTTTGAACCCCCGATTTTGAAAAGTTTGGAAAACCGCCTCCAAATCAAAACCACTAGTGGTTTTGGTATTTTTTTTTTAGTGGTTTTGGTATTTTATGAGTATTTTTTATTTTAGGAATTTCTGAATCTCCAAATTAAAACATACGGAATTTTAAAATCACTCATAAAATACGAAAACCACTCCAAAAAAAATACCAAAACCACTAGTGGTTTTGATTTTTGGGTGGTTTTCCAAACTTTTTTAAACCGAGAGTTCAAAGTAAAACGTTTGAAAAAGTAGGGGTTTTTTGGAAATAACCCAAAATATAATCATAAGCCCAACAATTCTACAATGAACATCACATGTCATATTCAGTCGTCATTCTGTGTACAACTACTGTGCCCTTCACCACCAGGACTTGGACCGGAATGCATTTCATCAACAAATGGTTGAACTTGAACATCATCAGCGTATAACCTGTGACCAACACCAGGGCTTGGCACTGAGTTCTTATTCATACCAGGCAATGAACGAGCTTCAACTGCAATGATCAAAGCTACAGATACAGTTACAACAATGCAGATGAAGCAAACAGACTTCACAAATTCTCTACCCATTTTTGTTGTGTTTAGTGAATTTGTATGTGTTGTTGAAGAAAATGTGGGATGGTGGTGTGGTATTTATAGTGTGAAACACAACTTAGTGAGGTGGTGGAGATTTGTAGACAAAATGAAGAATACTGGGGTTGTGAATTGTAATCAGGTTAACGATTGTAGGAATTTATCATTCATAAGTTAATTATCATGTACGTACTCTATCTTTTTGTTTAGAGAATTTAAGTGTTTTCTCGGGTGGTGGTTTTTCCGCATTGAATAGCAAAAAGTCTTAGATTCAAATCAAGATAATGTAAGAAATAACTAAAATTATAAAGAGGTAGTGTAAAATTTTGATTTTTTTTAATAGTTGTAAGGATGTGATTAGTTGATATCATGCTGAGTACAAATACACAAGTCTCTGTCTCCGGTGTACAAAATACAAAATTTTTATCTCCGGTGTACAAGATACAAAATTTTTGTACTCCTTTAAACTGGCAATTTTTTTGAGATAGAGACAGAAACTAGAAAGCCGAAAATACCCCATTATTTTCATCAATTCCAAATATGTACCAAGAAATAAATCACCTTTACATCACCAATCTTGGGAGAATATTAAAATTTAGGGTAATTTGGTCTTTTTAATACTTTTTCCAATTTTATCCCTACAAGCAAACACTATTTTATTCCGGAGACGGATACAAACATTCAATTTTGTCCACTGCAACCAAACACTTTACTGTCCCCAATTTCTATATTGTCTCGCCTCCAACTTTTTTTATTGTCCCTGTCTCCCGCAGAATCACTAGAACCAAATGCACCGGGAGCAGGGACAATTTGGAGCTAAGCTTAACAAGAAAGGATTATAACTTTTTTCCGTTTATTATCATCAGGATAAGGTTTGCTATAGCATCCAGAAAAGGAACTTCCGTCATGACAATTTTTAAAGGTGTTTTTTTAGTGGAGCTGTAAATAAATCGATTTAAAATTTTATTGGTTTTTTTTTTTAGAAAAATATTTTAAAATTTATAATTTTTTTATTTTGATATTTTGGTATTAATTAATATTTGTATTGTCTTAACTAAACAAAATTAATTATAAAAATGTTGATGGTAAAATTTAAACTGTCTTTAAAAGTTTCTATGAGTTTTTTCTTTTGGCTTTTAAATATTTAAAATTTTAAATTAAATTAATAAATTATTTAAATTTATTTTAATTTTAGTTCAAAATTTCAAAAATATTTTAATATGCATTCTTTTAACACTTGTTAAACTTTTATTTGATTGGTAGAAACTTTTTTATATTATAAATAATACACATTGTATTAAAATTTGTGAAAAAAAAATTACTTTTAAAAAATGTATCCATGCACTCTTTTAAAAAAAATCCGTTTAATATTTAAGTGTAAATTACATCTTCAAAAATACATTAATCTCTTACTTCTTAAATATTTATAAATTTAATTAAACTAAAATTGAAATAGTATAAATTTCTTCTTTTAAAATAAATTAAATATTTATATGTGACTTAATAAAAAGTTGTGCTACTTTATAAATATATGATGTATTTTGAGGTTATTATACGTGCTTCTATTATTAATTATTCTTGTGATCCGTTAAATAATAGTGTAATTTCTAAAAGTGGAAAAGGAAGGTGAAGACTAAAACAAAGTCAGCGACATTGGGAGTACATGGCGTACAGGCAACATCAACCTTATCAAAATTTCCAAATTATGGTAGTGTAGATTCATGCAATGTGACCATCTTAAACAACTTGGGTACTATTACCAGTAAACTTGTTTTTCAATCAGATTCAATTTGATATCACAAATTACACGTGTTGAATCAAATAAGTAAAGTGTTGACTAACTGTGAATTTGTGATAAGAAATGAGAAGTTGGTATAATCGATCATCAATTGCGTGGATCGGAAAGTAAACAATTGTAGGATTGTGTTACTTTCAGAAGAGATCCATCCACGAAGACTTATGGAAATTTGGATATGGCGTTTGGAACCCATTTAAGACAATTTAATTGTGCAAATATCGAGTGTGTCGTGTGTATATATATATATATATATATATATATATATATATATCTAAAATTTTATTTATTTAATAGATACATCATGGATATTTTAATGGTGTATCTGAATCATGATCATTAAGTAAATAAAAAAAAAAAAAATGGATATATTTATTCAACACACCACTTCATTTACAACATAGACATTTTTAATTATTATTATTTATTTATTTTATTTTATAGTTTTCTCTTACAAAAATCTCGATTTGTTATTTATCAATTTGTTTGTTAAAAATGCTCGGAATCAAATTAACTCTTATAATTTCATATACTGAATATTGGCAGTTTAACATTATTTATAAATTTATACCACCAGTTGTACATTTAAGATATATATATATATATATATATATATAACTAATTATTTATCTAAATATATAAATATTTATCTATATTTTCTAATATAAAGATATTATTATACATTGTTTTAGTAATCATGTCGAAATCGTGTCGTATATACGTGTCGGTGTCGTGTCATGTCAACGTGTTAGTGTCCGGACAACGTAGAATCCAATAAATAACAATTGATTTGCTTTTTGACAAGTAAGGCAAAATGTTTGTGATTAACGGTCTAGAACTTCAACTCAAGATAAATGGAAAAAAATTGTCAATAGGTAAAATAAGTTTGAAGTTTGACCTATAAAAAAAAATGACGGTTTGATGTTTGAAATTTTAGGATATCAGTGCATTCGGTGTCTGTTGTAAGTATTCCACTTCTCAAGTCAGTAAATATAATAATGAAAGGAAAAACTTTTTGATATTTTATTTGGATGGATATAGTAGAATTAATTTGGATAAACCAAGTTATCGAGAGTTTACGTTCAATCAAAACTCACACAACACAAGGCAATGACAAAACCTTGAGGAAGACATGTCAACCCCAATCATGTGTCAAGTTAAAAATATAGTACATGACAAAGAAATGACACACTCTTTTTGACATTCGCCATGTCTTGACAAAACGAATTAGCGACCAAATGACATCAAGTTAAAACTTATTATTACTTATAAAATAATAATACTTGAGCATAAGTTGAGATCGATGATGAGAGTCATGATCATGATTGAAAATATTCATCCGAGTCGGCAAATTAACTTGTGAACAATCAGTAGTAATTTAGTTAGAGTTCGATTAACTGAAAATTAAGTGTGTTGAACTGAGAAAGGGGCTCCTATTTATAGGAATCTGAATGAACTGTTAGGTGGAATGGCTCAAGATCCTTTTAGAAGGATCTCCGAAGAATTTAAAATTCTCGATAACTACATCCACTAACTATTGCGCTAGATGACACATAGACTCCTCTAGATGCTTAGGCTTCGGCCAGGGGATACCGTCCCTAAAGTTGAGTCTAGATTAGTGATTCACATATCAGGTTGTGCTAACTTAGAAATAAGCCCATTATAATGATAGAGTGGTTTCTTTATTCCTAGATAAGGTCATGAGAAGCCTTTGTAACGTCCAAAAATTTAGGTCAGAATTTTTTACTATTTATTTTGACTTTTAAATTATTCTTTTCTCTTAAGAAATTTCAAACTGGAATAAATAAGACAGATTAAAAACTTGGGCAAGTAAAACTAGTGCCTATCATTTTTAATTGAAAGTTTAGAATTAAATTATTTTTGAATTTGAAAAAAATAGAAAATTTAACTGAAAACATCAAATTTGTCAAAAATTATGATTTTGCCTATTGAGGGAAAATTTTCAAATTTTAACACTGACGTTTATTTTTGGCTTAAAAATGTTAAAATAAATTTTTATAAAATTTTGGAATTGTCGAAAAGAAGTTTCAGTGAAAGAATGAACTTAGAATTTGATTGGGATAACCGAAGGGTTCAACTTGAACTTCTAATTGGGGCATTATTAGACCAATCATACTCAAGTTTGGAAAAGAAGGGTTCAAATTGTTTTTTATTTGGGACTTGACAAGGCCAACTAGGATTGTATCTGGAACCAAAGGATTCCAAAATTAAGCAGATAGGATTTATACATGCTAACAAATTAGGAGTGAGAAGTGCAGTGAATGGGGTCACGTATTCAGTACCCTTTTTGAGGCTGTAATACCAATTAAAACATAACAATTCGTACCTAATGTAGTGCATATGATAATATACAATATTTTATCTATGTGACACGGCTCGCAACATTAAGTACATATTTTGATAATTAGAGGAGAGGCTATGAGAAGTACCTTATTGCCAACTGTCTAACCTTGTCCACTAGTGGTATGTTGTAATCAATGTGTGACTACAAGTGGTGTTTGAGTCTTACTGCGCCTCTGTTGTATCGTGGCCTTCTCTTGCACTCGTCTCTGCGGCCGAGAATGTTACGCTGCTTCCATATGAGGATGGACCAACTGTACACGCCGGCTGGGAGTCTCAAGATGCGGCCGCCTGCAAAATCGATGGTCTTAAGATGCGGTTGACGTCATAATCGATAGACTGACTGTACGCGACAGCTAGGGGCCTCAAGATGCAACCACTTGCAAAATCGATGGACAGACTGTACTTGCTAGCTGGGGGTCTCAATATGCGGGCGCCTGCCAGATTGATTGAACTGACTGTATATGCCGCTGGGGCTCTCAAGATGTGACCGTCTGCCAAATTGATGAACTGACTGTACGCGCCTGCTGGATGTCTCAAGATACGGTCGCTTGCCAGACTAATAGACTGACTGTATGCGCTGGTTGGAGGAGGCCGCCTGCCAGACTGATAGACCAACTGTTGCGCCGGTTTGGGGGTCTTAAAATATGCGACCGCTTGCAAAATTGATGGAATGACTGTACGCACCGTCTGGGTGTCTCTAGATGTGACCGCCTGCCAGACTGATAGACCGACTGTACGCGCTGGCTGGGTGTTTCAAGACACGACCGCAAGAAGATGGACTGCAAGTTGAATCACCATATCGGTTTGGAGAGATCTCAGTCTTGATCGCCTTATGATTGGCCCGACAAGTGTTATCGGATCGGCGATCGCTTGTATTGTGTTTGACATTCTTGATTGATTCTTGATCTTGTCAGTTTCTGCATTGGATGACGTTGGTGGATAGTGATAGCATTCGGGGGATTTGATACCATCAAGGAGAGGCCCCACAGTGGGCGCCAAATTATTGGGGTCTTTTTCTGTTGGGTACCAAGAACCCCTGATTCTTTGGGACCTCTCCTCCAGTAGGGTCGTTTTAGGTTTTTTTCTTAAGTGTATGTGAGGTTTCCAGAAGAAGGAAATAGATCCTCCATTTTCCTTTTATAGAGAACCCATATTAGTTTTATTAGGAGAACTAATAGAAACCAACCTGACTCCTAGAAATCCGACGGATTTCCAGACTGGACCCCATTAGGATAGACAAGTATTTTATGGGGGGTATATGGACTCATCAAACATTTGAGACCGAAACACTTGGGGCCGAAATATTTGAACCTGAAACAACGCAGCGCGGGATAAGCTCAAATATAGTTAATGGACTCCTATCCTTTGATACCATCCCAAATGCAATTTTGGTATTAAGAAAAAACATATTCTATAGAATATTCTCTTTTCAAATTTTTCATCTCTAATCACACAAAGACTAAAATGGCATTTTTGGGGTCTTTTTATAATTTACAAAAATCTTATTTTGGACTATATTTAAATAGGAATTTTTATCAATAACTAATTAAAATAAATTATTATTAACATAATTAAATTAATTAATTTCTAAATTAATATATAAAAAATAAATAATTTAATAATTAAATTGGATAAATATATTTTTTAACACATAAATAAATGAACACATTGACAATAAATACAATATAATTCATCTAATACTTTGATAATAAATTAAATATAAATTAATACATCATTCAATTGTTTGAATTAGAATATCGGTTCCACAAATGTCCGATCAATGCACTACGAAGAGAAAAATGAGCTTCTTTATTTCTGATTTGTCTATGTTGTGCAAGAAATTATTGAAAGTTGACACTTTTTCTTCAAGTAAATTCGAAGTGAATAATCGGTCTTTCTTGACAAGCATTTTCACACACTTCAAATTCTCATTCATCTTCAATAATTATATTATGCATTATGATGGAGGGTGATATTATATCATGTAAAACGAGCTTACTCCAAAAATGACTTAGTCCCTTAATTATTGCAAATCGTGCTTGTAAAACACCAAATGCACGTTCTACATCCTTTCTACATGCTTCCTGCTTTATTACAAATAATTTCTTCTTAGGCCCTTGAGGATTGTGAATTTTTTGTACAAGAGTTGACCATTTTAAATATATACCATCAGGTAAATAATAGGCAATATTATATTCTTTTCCTTGAATTGTGTAATGAGCTTTCGGAGCTTTACTTGCAGCAAGGTCTGAAAAAAAGGTGAGATGATTATAATACATTAATATCAATATTTAATCCAGGAAGACCAAAATATGCATGCCATATCCATAAATCATAATCCGCTACCGCTTCCAAAATAAGTTAGGTGTTCCACTTCGTCCACTATATTTTCCTGCCCAAATTATCGAACAATTTCTCCATTCCCAGTGCATACAATTGAGGCTTCCTAACATTCTATAAAAGCCCTGCTGCTTACCTATATGTAACAACCTTGCCACATTTATTGCTGTGGGTGATCTTAGATAACGTTCTCCAAATATCTCTACTACATTACGAAAAAATCTTTTCATACTTTCATGGGTGGTTGTTGCCTTGACTACTATATAGCCAAATTTAATTTTTATTTTTATTTTAAAATATTCTGTGTTTATTTGATTTATTTTTATTTTCATTTTCATTGTTGTTGAGTAAATATATTTTATAACTTTTGTTTTTCAAAATTTTGTGAACACTCGATAGCTAGATTTTTATATTCAATCATTTTTTATTCTATAAAATTAAAAACTAAAATGAAAATGGTAATTTAAAAATATTTATCATAAATTTAAATTTAAATATTTTTAAAACTTACCATATATATAAAAATAATTCATCAATGGAAAAAATTGATTATGTGAAATCCACATCCAATAGATAATTTATTTTTTTTTTTAAATAATGGTCTATTATTAATTGATTAAAAGTCTAATGAAAATAAAACCGATTTACTTTTTCAATTATAATAACATCCTAATTATATTTGAGTAAATAAAATTAATTAAAAAAATTAAAAATATAAAATAAAAATAAAGAGTATTTAAATCACATGAAAAAAGAAAATAAATAATTTTAAAATACAAAATATAAATTGAATCAATATATCATAATTTATGGCAAACAAATTTATTTAAAAAAAATATAAAGTTAAGAAACTTAATAAATTTAACCAATGTATTGATTAATTATCATAATTTTATAATAAATATATTAATAAAATATTTAATTAAATTAAAGTCATGTTATAGTAGAGATAAATTTAAAAGGTTAAAATAAACAACTTTGAATGAAAAATTACAAATGTAAAATAATTCATCTCACCGGAGGTTTCTTCTTTTTATTTTTTTTAACTCTATATATATTTTTTAATAAATTTTTTTAATAAATTTTTTTAAGACCGAACATGGCACAAGTTCAGCTTTAGTTGAAAATAGCCGAAATGAGAGTTTTTAAGTTTTGTTGACACTTTTCAAATAAGAATCAAAAATATGAGACATATAACAAAATAACTTTTATTTCTCTCAATTATGATGTTTAAAGCTCTCTCAACAACTAACGTAAGAATTTTCGAAGTTTTGCTATTAATAATAAATGCGGCATATAATAAAAATAATTCTCATATATCTCATTAATGATGTTTAAAAGTCATTATCCTATTAATGTTTACTAACTCTATCCTAACTCTCCCAATGTGAGAATCATTAAGGTCATCACCAAATACTTATTTATCTACCCTTATTTACTTATCTATCTTTTTTTTTTTTTTTTTTTTTCTTTCGAAATAGGGAGTCCATCTTATAAATGTAAACAATAAGTTACACTGACACAACACATCTCCATGCAATACAGTGCAATAAAGTGCAATATCATATCAAAATTTGTCGTACCGTATAACACCATATTATACAAATTAACACAATAGAAATAACACACAATACACATACAATTAGAATTTAACAGAAATAGAACCCTATCTAAGATGGTTAAACATAAAAAGGTCGAAACCTAATAAAGGTCGATTGGATCTAATTACACAAATTGAAAGAAGACTTGAAAGGCGAGCCAATTCCTTGTCTTTATTAGTCCGCACTAGCTTGAAACTAATTTGTGTTGTCGTCCAACAATCTTTAGTTATCACAATCAGAATGAACATCTCAACAAGAACACATTGGAACTAAATATCCGACCCGAATCTCGAAGTAGGTGGTGAAAAGAAAATACGAGATCTATCATCTAAACCTAGGTAGAAGACTGAAAACCATCATAATCTTCACGGAGGAAAAACCAAAAATCTTCAAGGAGGAAAAAATATACTCCCAGACCAATAAAAAAAATGAAGCCGGGAGCGAAAGTAGAAAAAAAAAACTGAAACTGAAAAGGGAGATACTGGCTGGAGAGGGGTTAAAAATCCCCCTCCGACGGTGAAAAAGGAATCTTTGAGTTTTTGTAGAGAGAAGGCAGAGAATTTGATTTTTTAAGACAGAAGTTCATAAATCTATCCATCTCCTTATTCTTTCGTCATTTCTTAAAATTGCTCTCATTCATGCTCTTCCTTCGTCGCCTTCTGCCATGATCTCCTAACCCTATTCCACTCCTCTATCTTTTGATAAAACATGGGTCTCGCTGCCTCTATTAACTCCATCTCTTTTGAACGCAAGTAACCCAATCCATAAAACCTAATATATGATCATTGTTGAGCCATTTAATTAGACCCTTTCCCATCACGCAATCGAGAGAAATAAGATTTACTACTTATTGTTGATCACATTCATTTTGGATGAATGTGATTCATTTGGGATAATTCATTTAAGGGACTTTGTGATTTATTGTGTTCTATTGATTATTGGAATTTAATTGGACCATATTGATTTAATTTCTTATGTTACGGCGTGTGTCTATTTGTGTTTTGTATTGTTGAGGGAAGATAATACATATGGGAGATGGGAGTGGAGACTATTATCCCATCTTGAAGCTTAAAAATGATGATTATGGGATGTTTAGGAAGATTTCACAGTTTGTGATTTAATTTTATCAAATCCTATATGAATTCAATCTTGAATTCCAAATGGATGGATAGGGAGATAGGGAGAAATTTGACGATGTATTGATTGAAAATACTAAATGATTTGTGTTGAAGATAAAAAACAACAATAATAATAAATCTAAAGTAAATACAAAATGAAGATTTTGCATGATCATCTTAACTATCAACCACTTAAAATTGTTGATTCGAAAACTCAAATTATAATAATAATTATTATTATTACTATTATTATCATTATTATTATTAAAATATATTATATATTATATAATTTTAAAAAATTCTCGACTATGTGAGATGATTTCTCTTTTATTTTTTTAAAATTAAAAATAATTATCAATATATAAAACACTATTATAACTATATAATAAACTTTTGACATCTCATTATAATAAATTATATATAGCATTTGACTATATAATCTAATAATTCTTAACAAATTATTTCATTTTAATTACATTATGAACTATGTATTTCATTTATAAAATATTCAATATAAACACACTAATTTCTAAGAAAAATATTATAATGTTGTTATTAAATTAAAATATTTCTATTTAACAATTATGTATTTATTTTATAATTATTTATGTATAATTAAATTAATTCACGATATATATTTCCACAATATCATTAATTTATTTTTTAATAAAATATCCTATTTATAATTTGATAAACTAATTATATACATAAATAAATTTTTAGTACAATATATTTATAAAAATAATTTTATTTATAAATACTTCTAAAATTGCAATATATCTTAAAATAAATATATAATTATTTAATTAAAAATATTTTTTTTAAAAATTAATAAATAATACACTTAAATATTTACCATCATAAAAATAAAATCATACAAATTTCATTATAATATTTTCGCGCAACACGCGAACAACTAATCTAATCTAGTTATATAATATATTAATACCAAATCAAAAATTATAAATACAACTATATAGCAAACATTATAAATATGTATAATGCTCCAAAATACTTAAAATTAATATTTTTAAAATTTTGGGGTCAATTTATAATTAAAAAATTAAAAAGTGAAATGACATGTAACTTTTTCTACATGCCAAATATGGTCACCAATTCACATTCCAAATACCAAATGTCAAATTTTTGTATTGGAATGTGTGAAATGGAATGTGCTTGTATAAAATTTTGGGACTAAAACGGAGAATGAAAGCTTGGGTTGGAGATAGCTTAATGGTGAAATGGGCCCAACAATATTTATTCGAGAGATGTTTGAGAAAAAAAAAAAAGAAATGTAGAAAAAAAAAAAGAGAATTATAACATAAATAAAACTTCAAATAAAATACTTATTGAATGCAAAACGGAATGATGTCAGAAAAGAAAATTTTGGCTGATGTCAAAGTGATGTAGAAGAAAAAAATTAAAATATATATGTAAGGAAAAAATTGAACAAAAAATACTTATCGGAAATATGTCTGAAAAGAATAAAATCGACTGAAAAATAAAATAGAAGAAGAAAAACAACAAAATTATAAAATAAAAAATAAAAAATAAAAAAACTCATCGGAAGGAATAAATACCTACCAAAGAAATATAAATGACTTAAAAAAAAGACAGTAAAGGAATTTGTTATTTTTATATAAACATTCCGTAAATATAAAAATGAATCACAAAATAATATTATGATATTTTAAATTGATAACTAAATATTTTAATTTATGTTATATATTAAAAAAAATTGAATAATATAAAAAGAAAATAAATATTATTAACCCTACTTGTGGCTAAGGCTGGACATAAGTCAAGCCGGCTCGTGAGCTGCTCGTAACTCGATTCGATAATTGCTTAATAAGTTTTGTTCATGAGTCAGTGAGTCAAATTTGAGTTTTAATTTTAGTTCGATTATTAAATGAGTTGAGCTTGAACTTGATGTGTTCTACTCGTTGGCTCGTGAGCTAACTCGATAAATTTTATTAATTAAAATTATAAAATATAATACATACATAGATATATAAATAAAATAAAATAAAATAAAATATAATTCATCTTTTCAACCAAATTGATTTGAATGCGTATTCAAATAATTTCAATCAAAAAAAATTCTATAAACTAAAGTAATATAAAAAATAATCAATAATTCTATAAACTAAAGTAATATAAAAATATAATTCATATTTATCAAGTGTCTCTTTCTTATAATTAATTATTATTTTAAATAAATTATACAAAATTAGTACAATTATCAAATATGTTTATTGCGCTCGAGCACTTCGTAAGCTTTCAGTGAGCTCGTGAGCTTGTGAGTTGAGCTTGACCTTCAAAAATGAGCTCATTAATTAAATGAGCCGAGCCCGAGCTCGATCTCGATCAAAATTAAATGAGCCGAGCCGATCTTGGGTCCAACTCGACTTAGTTCGGCTCATGTACAGCCCTATTTATGGTGTCGTTGGTTCAGCGGCGTCGTCTCGTAACCACATGTTCAAGGTTCGATCTAACGCTGAATACCGATATAGATATATATTTGTTAAAATTAAAGTTTTCCTGGAAAAAAAAAACTTTTGGTTGAAGTTTGATTGCGTTTTCAAATGTAGTTAAATTTAATAAAATGTACATAAAAAAATAAATTGTTAAAAAAAATTTAAAAAAAATGGAGAAGGCCTAACCCTTATATTTGAAGAAAAAACAAACACCCCGCATTCGTTAAAAATGGATTACCTCAAAATTGAATGTGTGTTATTTATTTGAGAGATCAGCTATCAAATGAAAGAGCCAAGAAATCGTTTGGCAGGACTCCGGTCTTAAACTGAAACCTAAAAAACTCGGAAAGAAACAGCCCGATGGCCCAAACTCAGAGACCACCAATAGTTCTGGAATCATTAGGTTAAGAGATCATCAGAATATTAAAACCCGGATCATATTGTATATTTTTGGCGGTCATTTTGATCTCCATTTTCAACATCGTCTCTGTAATCACAGCCAATTCCATAACACAATAGCCTCATCTCGGGACAAATTCGTAGGTGCCCTTTTGCATTCTTTTTTATTGCTGTTGTCACGGTTGTTACCTTCCTTTTGGTCATTCTCTTTTATCTCAGATGCACTCACTTCTTAAAGGTTTACACGATTTTCTTATCTTTTAGTGTTTTATTATTTATTGGTGGCGAGATATCCTATTGACATTCTCACCTTCGCATTGGTTTTGTTGTTGTTGATGTACTGGCTTTTTTTTTCCCAACCAAAGTGGCTATTTTTATTTGTATGTTTTATTATTATTTGGTTGTTATTAGTTTGTTGATTTGCTTATTGGTTCACTCTTCTGCCTGGATGGACCATAGGGTTCTGCTGGTTGCAATGTCATTCTCCGCTGTTTTGTGGCCTGTTGGTCGATATTGCAATTTCGAGGGATGAAGATATCCCTGCATTGGTTTATCAAGCTCCGCCTGTGACTCTTGACGCTCGCCTTGAAATGATTCAGGTGATGGTGTGCTCCAGAGGAGAACATGGGGAGAAAGGAGAACTGCTGTTGGTCATGATTTGGGAGACAATGCAAATTCGAGAGGCAAGCAGAGTAAGGAATAACAGGTATTTCTACACCTTTACTTGACCAAGGAGTGAATGGTCATCAGCAAAGACCTGAAGATGGCCCATCAAGTGAAAGCTTCTTGCTTGAAGGTATTGGTTAGTGGGTAGACAGCCATGTACAATTTTATGACTGTGCATGCATCTTATCTTGCTATCGTAGCTGCTCTTGGGATTATGTCAATGCTGCTAGTACTTTACCAGAATGCTCTGCCTGCTCTTCCCGGTCATGCTAGGTGTGTTCTTATATCTACTCATTCATCTTACTTGAAGTTTTTGTGGTACAATGTTCTTTGAAGATTGTGATGTTTTAACAATATAATGTATGCTACCAAAGTTAGGTCACTTGGTAAATGGAGACATATTTCATGATTTTTAATTGTTACTCGAATTCCACTTATTGTCAATTGGAGCATTTGAATGCAAAAGTTGATGCTTTGTAGAAAATTTGTGTAGCAGTCAAGCCTCGAGAGAAAAAGTGGAAAGATTTAAAAATAGGAAGACACGGTCAAACCGGTAACTTCTGTGTAATATCAAGTTAGGATATAGGTTTGTGTGCTGGAGATATCAAGAAAATTGACATTAATCTAGCGTGTTTTTAGAAGGGAAAAAGTATATTAGTTTTTGTGTGATTAGTCTCATTTCGGAGAGTAGGGGAACTTTTGAATTCTGTATACAGTTGTTTGATGTCCAAATCCTATATTGGAAAAATAAAGAGTCAAAATAAGATTGTGTAATGCTTTAGGTCCTCTTACTTCGTAAATTAGCTTTTTGCGTGTGGCTGTGCAAATTATCTTGAGATATTTAGATTTGGGTCATGCACCCTTGTAATCAGGCACATAAATGCTATCTCTAGGATGATTATGACCAGCCAAAAGGCATGAGCAAGCCACCTTGAGTTGTAATCATGGTTTGAGATGTGAAATTTCATGATGGAAATGTAAGGAGCCAATGTGCCTTTCATAAGGCCCTTGCTTCTAGAATCTCTTGAGCTAGCTTTGCGTTTTTGTAGCAGAAGTGTTCATAGTTAGAAAGTAATTGTTCTGTGTTGGTCTATATCATGTGTACCCATAAACTTCCCGCCAGACTTAAAAACTTCACATCATCACACTGAACTTAGATTCTTTAACATGCTGAGTTGTAACTTTTTCCTTCTTACCCGATTTGACTACAAAAGTAGCATAATTGAGTGGGTAGATAGTAAATGAATCTTATTTTATTTCTGGACATAACATGAACTAGTTCATTCTGAACCAGTCTTCAATTTGCTATGCTTTGATCTAGGTTTGGTACTGACCAAAAAATACAAACTTTAGTTTAGTCCTAAAATATTTGGATTTGTTATATAAGACTTTTAATGAAAAGGAAATTTTTTAAGACATACATTCTTGTACTTATAATGGAAACTGATGTGTGGAAATCAAGATTTGGTCTACCCTCCTCCTTGCAGTTCATTTTGCCAAACATATTCACAAAACTTCTTACTTGTTTAAGTGGATATTATATCTAGTGTTTCTTAGATTATTGCTAGGAAGTTTTATTCTGATTGAGTGATATTTAGAGGTTATGTATTGCTGTCTTTCCTTGAATATTATTTTGTTGTATAAAGAAAAAAATGGAAGAAGGGAAGAAGAAGAATAATATAGTAAAATGAATATATAGGGAAATAGATAAACACCTGGAGTCTTCGTGTATATACGTGTGAATCAACAACCAGAGAGATTTTGTAATTATCTCTTGTAGGAGCAACAAAACACAAATAGAAGGAATAAGAGAAATTTAGTACGTAGAAAATTATCACCAAAGCTACACTTTTATTCATTCTGAGTGAATATATATATATATATATATGGCAATGTTATGTTAATATGTTACATGCATTTTGACACATGGCAATGTTATGTTAATATGTTACATGCATTTTGACACTTGTTGCATTATGTAGGAAGTGGAATCCACATCACTCCTTTAGTTTACAACACTCCCCTTTGGATTCCACCATTCAAACATTTAACTGTCTCGTTAAAACATTGCCAGAAAAACCTAGTGGGATAAAAACTGGACGAAGGAAAAAGAGTACAGCTGATCGAATCCAATTACAAAACTCCCATTGTTAATTACATCCATAATCTAATCTACTAATCTGGAAAGTTTCCGCATTCCTATTCCATAAATTAGCTTCTCGAAAGTTGATGTCGGTAAAGTCTTCGTTAATAAATCCGCGAGATTGCTTGAAGACCGGATTTGCTTGAAAACCGGATTTGCTTTACATCGATTTGTCGAGATTCTTGAAGCTCGTGGGTGTAGAAAAATTTGGGCGAGATGTGCTTTGTTATATCCCCTTTGATATATCCACCTCGCACTTGGGCGATACAGGCGGCATTATCCTCAAAAATTATTGTGGGCTCATTCATATTTTGGGGAATACCACATGAACTCTAGATATGACTTATGACAGATCTCAACCAGACACATTCCCGACTGATTTCATGTAATGCCAATATTTCAGCGTGATTAGAAGATGTGGCAACAAAAGTTTGTTTTACGGATCTCCACGAGATAGTCGTACCATTGTATGTAAAAATATACCCAGTTTGAAAACGGGCTTTATGCGGATTCGAGAGATAACCAGCGTCAACATAACCAATCAAACCGAAGGTTTATCTGAATTTGAGTAAAATAGTCTCAAATCTACTGTTCCACGAAGGTATCTGAGAATATGTTTGATTCCGTTCCAATGACGACGGCTCGGAGCGGAACTATATCTAGCCAATAAGTTAACAGCAAAAGCTATATCTGGTCTTTTACATTGGGCTAGATATAGAAGGGCACCAATAGCACTCAAATATGGTGTTCCAGAATCCAGGATATTTTCATCATCATCCTTGGGTCGAAATGGATCTTTTTTGGGATCAAGGGAACGAACTACCATTGGGGTACTTAATGGATGACACTTTTCTAAACTAAAACGTTTCAGAATTTTCTCAGTATAAGCTTTCTGATGGATCAAAATCTCATCAGATTTATGCTCTATTTCCAATCCAAGACAATATTTTGTTTTCCCCCGATCTTTCATTTCAAATTCCCTTGTCAAATATTCAGCAGTTTTCTGAATTTCATCTTGTGCTCCGATTAAATTCATATCATCAACGTAAACTGCTACAATTACAAAACTAGATCCCGATTTTCGAATGAACATACATGGGCATATAACATCATTAATGTATCATTCTTTAATCAGATACTCACTTAGACGATTATACCACATACGTTCGGATTGTTTTAATCCATATAATGATCTTTGTAATTTCACAGAATATAAACTACGATCTTTATTTATTTCAGGAAGTTTTAACCTTCTGAAAGTTTCATGAAAATATCAGTATCCAAGGAACCATACAGATAAGCAGTAACCACATCCATTAAACGCATTTCGAGATTTCGTTCTTTGGCCAAACCAATTAAAAATCGAAAAGTTATCGTATCCATTACAGGTGAATACGTTTCATCGAAATCAAACCCAGGCTTTTGAGAGAAACCCTGAGCAACCAAACGGGCTTTATATATAACAATTTCATTTCTCTCATTTCGTTTCCTAACAAGTACTATTTGTAACCAACTGGTTGGACACCCTCGGGTGTTTTAATTATGGGCCCAAAAATACTTCGTTTATTCAACGAATCCAATTCAGCCTGGATTGCATCTTTCCATTTTGGCCAATCATTTCGTTCTTTACATTCCTTAATGGATTAGGGTTCATATTCATCATTTATTATTTAAGTTGCTACTGCATATGAAAACATATCGTCTAACATAACATCTTTACGGTTCCAGATTTTCTTCATGTAATTTATTGATACTTCCTCATTTCTGGATTCAGATGTTCTTTCATGATTAGAATTTTCAACTTTCACAATTTGCAGATCTTGAGATGTGGTATCTTTCAGGAGTATTTCTTTAACAACATTCTCATTCTGACCTTTTCGTTTTCGTGCTACATTATCTTTGGACCCAACAGGCCTACCACGTTTTCTCTGGATTTCAGATGATTCATTTGCTATCATTTGTCTAGATTTATCAATTGGAACTACCAGTCGAGCGGGTGTATTTCGAGCATGGATATGAGATTTAGTCACTCTAGTTGTATCAGTAAAATTATCTGGTAATTGGTTAGCAACCATTTGTAAATGAATAATCCTTCACTTTCACATTGACCAGTACGTGGATCCAGATAATACAACTTCTCATTTTTCCATATGAGTTCATTATTTGTTCTGATAAGAGTCTCATTTTTACCAAGTCGTGGGAATTCTTGTTCATTAAAATGACAATCCGCAAAACGTGCAGTAAATAAATCCCTAGTCATGGGTTCCAAATATCTAATTATCGATGGTGAGTCATAACCTACATAAATTCCCAGACGACGTTGGGGTCCCATTTTGGTTCTTTGGGGAGGTGATATGGGAACATATACAGCACAACAAAAAACTTTCAAATGTGATATATCTGGTTTATGTCCAGTTACTAACTGTAACGGAGAATATTCATGATTTCCAGTGGGTCTAAGGCGTATCAGCGTAGCTGCATGTAATATTGCATGTCCCCAGACAGAAATTGGTAATTGGGTTCATAACAAGAAAGTGCGAGCAATCATTTGAAGCCTTTTGATCAATGCTTCTGCCAATCCATTCTGGGTATGAACGTGCGGAACTGGATGCTCAACATTAATTCCAATTGACATGCAATAATCATCAAATGTCCTTGATGTAAATTCCCCAGCATTATCCAAACGAATGGTTTTAATTTGATAATCTGGAAATTGTGCTCTCAATTTAATTATCTGGGCAAGCAGCTTAGCAAATGCTGAATTATGGGTTGATAACAAACAAACATGTGACCATCTTGCAGATGCGTCAATCAACACCATAAAATATCGAAACGGTCCACTTTGTGGATTAATTGGTGCACATATATCCCCTTGGATCATTTGCAAAAATGATGGACATTCGAAATTCACTTTAACATGAGATGGTTTAATTATCAACTTTCCTTGAGTACAGGATGTACAAAAATAATCATTTGATAACAGGATTTTCCGATCCTTTAATGGGTGTCCATTTGAGTTTTCAATAATTCTACGCATCATTGTAGATCCAGGATGGACAAGTCTATCATGCCATCATTGAAAACTTTTAGGATCCAATATCTTTTGGCTCACATTTACATACGCTTCAATTGGGGATATTTTTGTATAATATAAACTAGATGATAATGTGTAGAGTTTTTCCAGAATGACTTTTTGTCCAAAAACAATGGATTTTATATATAGATACTCCACATTTTGTTCACTCACCGTTTCCACATGATATCCATTGTTTCTTATATCTTTGAAACCCAACAAATTCCTTTAAGAATTACTTGAATATAAAGCATTCTGGATACAGATTTTTGTTCTCTTCTCCAATAGGATTATGACTTTACCATATCCTTCAATTAAATTAGCGGGACCAGATATAGTATTCACTGGAGCCTTATAATTGGATAAATTTAGAAAATATTTCTTATCTCGGAGGATAGAATGAGTGGTTGCGCTATCAATTAAACAAACACCTTGAACTTCCATATTCTATTCACATAAACAAAAATATTTACATTAATATTTACATTACAAAACATATTCATAAATATTTCTGACTCTAATTACAAATATATATACAACAAAATTACAAAATCCAGTCAGAAATATTTTCATCACTACTATTCATATTTACAGATATGTAATTCAGGTTGCCTTCTGATTTTCATTCTGATCTTCAGTGTAGTTTATGAAATTTTTGATATCCAGATCATCGAAGAAATCAGAGGTATGAAAACTTGAAACATTCTTCTGGGAGGTTCCCTCTCCACTTTCCAGATTGGCAACGTTTGCCTCTACATGATTCTTCCCTTTCAAGGAAGCTTGATACAAATCTATCAGGTGTTGGGAGGTTCGACATTGACGGTGGAAATGATCACTGCTTCCACATTTATAACAGACATTTTGGAAACTATTTCTATTCCCAGAATTTTCATTCCTATTATGGGTTTCATCTCTGGTCCAAACCATGTTTCCACGATTATACGGATGAAACCTATTTCCACTTCTTCCATTATTTCGGTCTCATCCACGGCCTCTATTACTATTATTGCGGGCACGACCACGACCACGTCCACGTCCAAAACTACGGCTAAAACCACGACCTCGGCCACGATTTGGGTTCCCACGATCACGAAATGCATTATTGTTTACTTCTGTGGTGCCACAGTACCAGATGGTCGTAATTCATGATATCTCATTAACAGTTGATCATATTGTTCCAATAATGTCAACTTAGAAATTAAATCACCAAAGCTTTTGTAGTCATGTTGTCGAAAACCCGACAATAGCAACACCTTATCGGCATGGAAAGTGGAAAGAGTTTTTTCAATTTTCTCTTTATCTGTTATTTTTTCTCCACAAGATTCTTTTACTGCTGTTATTCGGTGGAGTTTAGAATTATACTCACTAACAGATTTAAAATCTTGGAATCTCAACTGATTCCATTCATATTGGGCCTTTGGAAGGTCAACCTCCCTTCTGTGTTCATATCTGTTTTTCAACGCATTCCACAATTCAAGTGGATCTTCCATATTCAAATATTCAGATTTCAAGCTTTCGTTTATGTGGTGTCTCATAATCTCCATAGCTTGAGATTTTTGTTTTACAGAAGTTTGATTTTGTTCCACAACAGTATCCAGCAAATCTCTGGCTCGTAAGTGGATTTTCAAATCCATCACCCATGCTAAATAATTACTTCCAGATAGTTTCAGTGTATGGAAATCCAGTTTTTTCAGATCCGACATTTTTTCTAGTTTCATATCACAACAATTTTTCCCAATTAGTAATAACCCAGAAACAACGATACCAAACACTTTCTGATCCAGAAGATCCGTCAGGGCGGCAATTGGAGAGCATACTCGTGCTGATAACGTGTTGTAAAAAAAAATGGAAGAGGAGAAGAAGAAGAATAATATAATAAAATGAATACATAGGGAAATAGATAAACACCTGGAGTCTTCATGTATATACGCGTGAATCAACAACCAGAGAGATCTTGTAATTATCTCTTGTAGGAGCAACAAAACACAAATAGAAGGAATAGGAGAAATTTAGTAGGTAGAAAATTATCACCAAAGCTACACTTTTATTCATTCCGAGTGAATATATATACAACTTTATAATAAACACATGGCAATTCATTCTGAGGGAATAAATATACAACTTTATAATGGACACATGGCAATGTTACGTTAATATGTTACATGCATTTTGACACTTGTTGCGTTATGTAGGAAGTGGAATCCACATCACTCCTTCTTTGGTTTACAACAATTTTCCATTAATCATCCAGGAAACTTCTGAGTTGCCTTTATCCATTGGGTTATCATCATATTCCATAGTAGTTATTTGGACTTGGTGGTGAGTAAAATTCAACCAAACAGCAGCAGCATAGCAGAAACTTTTATCTTCTTATCAGATCAAATTGTAAATGACAGTGAATAACATTGTCTATTTGAATTAACCTAAGTGCATTTTAAACAAAACGTTGCTATGTTATTTTTTTAAGTAAACAATTAGATGTTCGATGCGTTGTTCTATCTCGTGCTCGGCTCTAACTTGAAGCTTTTGTTGTGTAATATATGTTCATGATTTTTAATTGTGACTCAAATTCCACCGATTGTTGATGGCAGCAATTGGTTCCATATGTAACACCCTAAATTTTATAATTTGTTTAATTTCGAAATTGTGAATTTTAGGGATATTTATTTTAATGTGAGATTTAGAATTTTTTTTTAATTGAAAATTTGAGATTAAAATATAAATTTAGATAATGATGAATTAAAATATAATTAATAATAAATTGTGGACCGAGCTGCAAATTAGAATTACTGGAAATTGATTTTAGGTTTATAACTTTTCCTCTAGTCCTAATTCAGCTGACGTCTTTTTTTTTTTAGTTTCCTTCTTCGTGTAGCACATTCATCAATCCCGGTAAGTATCTACTTTGAACGGATGTTGAACAAATAATTGCGATAGACATTGTTATTCTTTTTATATATAATGTTAATGCTAATATTAATATTAATATTAATATTAGTGTTAATGTTAATGTTAATGGGTGATGTTAGTTTATATATACAATATCACAGACTGTTAGGGCTCACATGGATCATCGCATAGGATAAGCACAGAATAGTATAAGTAAAAGGATTAGGATAAAAGTCTTGTATAAGGATTAAGTTATCTATAAATTGTATTTGGCTGATTATCATATAAGTAATATGATAGGATAACAAAATACTAAACCTATATTTGGTAAACCTCAATAAGTAATAGGATAACATTATGGATTACCAAAATACCCAAAAACTTGACAAGTAATAAAACAGTTATTTACGGATAACAATAAATAAATATAATATAATAAAATATAATAAAAATATATTAATATATTTTTAATAAAATCAAGTATTAGGAATAATCCTAAAAAACCGATGAGGGTTTTAGAAATTTCTCCAAAATCTCCTTAATTTTTTTCCAATGTCAATGAATGTCCAATTTACTATTATTTACTATTTTGACTTTTTTTCTACAAATTTTTGAAGGGTAATTTGGTCATTTCAGTTTTTAATTAAAAAAAATTAATTAAAAAATAAATTAAAAGTATAAATTTAAAATAATATTAAAAACTCTAAAAGGGTAATTTGGTCATTTTAATTTTCGAAAAAATTTCTGAAATCCTCCCAGATTTTTTTGGGATTATTCCAAAATTTTATATGGATTTTTATTTTTATTTTTTTATTTTTTTAATTTTATCAAATGATAATTTAGTAATAACATGATGAACATCTAATACGAAAAGTACGTGATAAAGTAATCGGAGCATTTATCAATGATAAAGTTATCCTATATGCACCGTATAAAATTATAGTCAGTATTATTTTATCCTATTCTAAACAACAGCAAAATGCTTGATAAATATATAAATCGTATTAAGTTATCCTATCCTATTTCTTATCCTATAAACCATGTGAGCCCTTATTATAACTAAAGTACTCATATAGAATATTATATGAATTAATATTACAGATTTTAAAGTGTAATTGATGAATTTGTTGATTATATAAGTAGGTTCTGAGACGGAGGAAATCACGATATTTAATTTCCTACTTGCGACTATTGTCCTATTAAGGTGTGCAACAAGATTATTATTAAAAAATTGTGAATTAAGTCCAGGTAAGTAAAATTGTGTACAGTTCAAAATCTGTAAGCAGTACGGAATAAATAGTACGGAAAATAAATTTTTAAAAACTATATTTATAATTTAAATTGATTAAATAAATTTATAATTAAAATTATCAATCACAACCAACTTAAATACTATTATTAATAATATTTTTAAAATTCAAATAATTGATTCAAGTTTCAAAATTGTCAAAATTGTTAATTATTTTTTTTAATATTCACCTAAATCCTAAATTTAAACTAAACACCTACATTACAGATGTTCAGGCTTACACTATCCTCCATATTTACAAGGTGTTCATAGTGATATATGTAACCTCACATACATGTTGAAAACACAATCGACTGTAATATTTCCTCTTTTCTAAAACCCCAGTTCTTCAAAACCACTTCATCGAACTGGAAAACTACAGAGTACTACAGAGTTGGAGCTGTCCAGGACACACTCCACGATACATCTGTGAAAGGAGCGTAAGAGAACTTCCAAACAGCACTTCACAGCAGTGGTCGTCTTGAATCGACTTGGTTTAACTGGGGGTGAGAGAAGCTATTACGGTAAGGTAAGATGGTGAGGGGGACTGCGGTGCTATGAGAGGAGTTGGTGCGATGGTGAGATGAGAGAAGTGATACAAGAGTTTGTTTTATTTTATTAGTTGAATATACGGCCGTATGTCGTATAAATGGCCAAATACAGTTCAAAACGATTTCAAAATGGACTGTAAGGACGACCACTATTTCCTCTGTTTTGAGACGGGTCAATTTTGATACGGCCGAAAATCCGTATACATGGCCGTACAGAACCGGTTTTTGCAACCTTGTATGTAAGACTTCATTTAATTATGTGGCATAGGAAACAAGCATGTAGACGTGTGATTTGCGAGTACCATTTGTGATATTGAAATTATGCATGCTGAGTTGGTAGGAATTTGATTTGAATTGATTATTCTATTAAAGTTTGGTTGAAATAAATGTTATCATCTTGAGTAGAGATTTCTGTTTATAAGGACAATTGGTATGTCATAGGGATTCTATAGCTATCGAGTAGTTGGAGGCTTCAGTCTGGTTATGTTTATAAAATAGGACTTTAGTCCATCACATGGTTGAGGTTATGAGGTCTTCGATCTTGCCTGGGTTGTTGTGACATTCTGTATCCGTCTCCGTCTGGTAGTTAATTCACTTACCAAATTAAAATCAACACATTAACTGATTATGAAGTCCAAGTTGGATTACCAGTTTCTACTAATCAAGTGTGACATCTATATGGCTAGGATCATTTTATATGGTTGTTAAATTAGACCTTAAGAGAAGACCACAACTTCGACTTAGATCTTATGCAAGCATAACTCAGAGCAACCAAGCCAATTATTCAAGAAAAATAATTACCAGATATATTTACACTCACACCAAGATTTCTAATTAAGTGGTTCGTGGCAATCCTACAAAGTAACCATTTATTTTAAGGGTATAGATCAGAACAGATTTTCAGATAATAAATAAAATTCAGATTTCAGCTAACAAAAACTGTAACTTTATCAGTTTAAGCAATTAACCAGAATTTCAAACAATTAATATAAATAAAGTCCATTTATCCAAAATATTACATACAAAACATCATAGTTCAGAATATACAAATTATGGTTTCGATTAAGCAACCCATCCTAGATCAGTTAGCAAATCGGGATAGAATAGAGGTGATCCAAAGATCAAAAATTGATCCAAAGACCCAGAACAGATTAGAGATGATGTCGTCGCATTCAGAGATGGCCGAAGCCTCAAAATATAATTAAGGGCAGAACTAGGCCCGCACGTATTAGCGTGTAGAAGTACTTCTAATTTTTCCCTACGGCATGCCGGTCTCATGTAACTTATCTACGAATAGGGCTTATTTATCTTGCTTAACGTTTAATTAGAAAATTTAGAATTTAACAAAATAAATAATTAAGGCCACAACCAAACCTATACTAACCAACAGATTATTCAATAGCAGCATTATAACAGTAACAAAACAAAATCAGGGCCTAATACTTAAGTCTCTTATTTTAAGACATGCACTTAGATAGGGATTTCTAAACAAACTTATTCATCCAAAGTAAAGTCACATGACCTATTTAGTTTTTCAAGACATATTAAATGTACATATTCGGCTAAACATGTGAGTATCACAATTATCATACCATGCATTGATTCAAATAATTCCCAAGCATAAAAATCACTAATTAAAGACAATAAAGTTGAAATACTAACCAACTAAGCAATTTCCCACAACTAAGACTACAGGTCCTGTTTCACGGTTCCAGTAGCACCAGCACCGTCACCTGACAGTCATAAAAATAACCAACACCAAAAATAATTACAACAGGATCGAGAACCAAAACAAAGTATTAGGAACCAAAGTTAACAGGGTTAGAGTTACTAGTGACTTTGAGACATCTTAAACGAATTTCAAATCAGAGAGGTTTTATTTTATTTTTTCTTTTAAATCAAATATATACTGACATCACATTAATGAAATGAACATTTACATCAAAAGGAAAAGTAGATCAGAGGGTTACCTATGAGTTGGGTGTGTGTGGAAAAATCGATAGAAAGTTGTCTAGGGATTGGAATCCTAAACTTTACCAATTACGAGAAATAAATTCAATATTTGATAAAAAAAAATGAAAATCATTGAAAGTAGAGGTGAGAGTCTCTTACCTTGACTACGAAAAACAAGAAATTGAAAACCTAAATGGTTGCTAGGTTTCGTAAAAGAGAAAATGAGAGAAAAAGAGAGCTTTTATAGGTCTCGTAATTTGAACTAGTCACATGGCTAGTAATTTTTCAAATTAGTCCATATCATTTTATAATATAATAAATAAACTTTTTCTTATTTATAAATTCAAAGTAAAAATCCATTTGTTTTGTGAAAACATCCAACTTGATAAAGAAGATTTTTTTAAAACGAAATTTTTAGGATAGAATTCGGATGTCTCAAATTCAATGATACCCTACAGTTTCGGACACAGTTTACGGTCAAAACATCGAAAAAAAATCACCCGGTCTAACGGATGTGATATTTTCCATTTTGAAAATGAACAGAACCTCCACCGCATTGAACGCTATCATTATGACCCATGCCTTCCAAGAGAGGACCCTGATGACCATGGGACCCATAAGCCGAACCCGTATTATTATAAGCCATGGAAATCTATATGAGAAAAATGAGCTGATAATATTCGAGCTATATTCATTTTTCTTAAACATGTATAATGTACCATACATGCAATGCAATCCATACCCCACTGAATACCAAAGACACTTTTAAGTGTTGAACCAAATCTTACTTTTATACCAATAAATGTAACACCCCATCCAATTTGGGAAAACCGGACTCCAGATACCGTATCATGGAACAAATAATTAATTTGGACTCAACACTTTCATAATATCTACATACTTGTTTCCTGAGTTACACAATTAAATTAAATTCGATATCAGAATCCTAATTCACAATTTCCTAATAATTTACCTAATTTATAAATTAAATTGAGTTATCCAAGGATATGTGAATGCACTTAATAGAGCAATAGTCCTAAGTAGGAAATCAATTAGCGTGATTGCTTCCGTCTCCGACGTTCAAATCATAGTCTAATTATATAATAAAATTTTTTTATCAATTACACTTTAAAATCGGTAAACAATGTAATTCTACTATTTCTTGATTTAAAATAAATAACATACTAACTCATTAAACTTTACAGAAATAAGTCTGACTTGTGTAACGTATCTATTCTATTAAGATCTAAATATTTTCCGAAAAGAAGAAACAGTGGATTTACTTATTGTTGTGGGTTGAGTTTGGAAATTTATTGAATAGAGATTGAGGAGAGAGTGCTTCTCAAGAGACTAGAGGGTGTAGTGGTTGTGATTCCATTAGCTGCCTAGGTTTTCTACCTTTTCTATTTATAGGGATCATTCAAGTGGTCTTTTTCCAATTTACTCCTTTGTTGCCCTACTTAACATTCCATCTAATACCTGGATTTGTTTACGATTCGACTCATCATATCCTTCCGTTAGTACCGTTCGATCATGACCGTTACCAGGTTCGTGTGATTTCTAAGATGACCAGTCGGTCATGGCGATTGTAAGGTCCACGTGACTTCTAAGATGACCGGTCGGTCGTGGCGGCTGTCAGGCCCTTGTGACCTCTGGGATGACCGGTCAGACAAGGAGGTTGCCAAGCCATATGGCCTCTTGAAATGACGGGTCGGTCATGGTTGTTACCAAGTCATGCGACCTTTAGGAATGACCGGTCGGATTATGAAGGTTGCCAGGACATGTGACTCCTAGAAATGCTCGGTCGGGCATGAAGGTTCCCAGACTATATGGCTTCCTAAGAATGCCCGTTCAGGCATGAAGGCCGCTAGGCCATGTGACTTCCTGGAATGCCCGGTCGGGCATGGAGGCAGCAGGCCTTGGTAACCTTTTGAAAGCTTGATGGTTTATGGCGCTCGCTAGGCCATGTCTTTCTTTTTCCTTCTCCCGCTTTTCTCCATTTTAGGCCCAAAGTTTTTACCCTCTGCAACTTGTACGTGACCAACCCACTACAGTAATTCCCCATTACGGCGGTTAGATTTATCTAACAAGGGCAATGTCCGAACGGGTTGGTCAAAATAGATAAGTTCGTTTATGGTTAGGAGCTAATGAACCTTTCCTATTCCAATTAGATTTTAGAATTCTGATTCATGGACTCGACTTATTTATTACACCTTATTTCTCTTTGGTTCGGGCCAACTTAGCGGCTGAGAAGAAGAAGACCGAGGCAATGGGTTCCTTGAAGAGCGAGGTGGAACGTTTGAGGGGCGAGTATGGCCACTGTTATGTCGAGACCCGATTAAAGATGTTAAGGGAGGTGAGAGATGGAGCGGTATCTCCCGACGAGGTTTTAGAGGAAATTGTGGAACTAGAGAAGACCGTCCCTCTCTCTTGACCGGCCGGATGGAATTAGCTATTAATATTTTGTCTAGATTTTCCATGTACCTTGTAACTATTACTTTTTAATATTAACCAAATGTTAGTTTTCATCGTTAATGCTTATATCAAGTACTCATTTTTTGTTTTGTATGGTCATTTTTGCCTTGAAGTGCACATATTGTATTTTGGCCCAGTCGATTAAGTTTGACCAGACATTTTTGCATTGATGTGCACAAATTATATTTTGGCTCGATCGGTTAAGTTTGACCAAACATTTTTGCCTTGATGTGCACATATCATATTTTAGCCCGGTCGGGCAAGTTTGACCGGACATTTTTTCCTTGATGTGCACATATCATATTTTGGCCCAATCGGTCAAGTTTGACCAGACATTTTCACATTGACGTGCACATATTATATTTTGGCCCGGTCAACCAAGTTAGATCGGGTATTTTTGCCTTGATTTGCACATATCATATTTTGGCCCGGTCAGTCAAGTTTGACTGGGCATTTTCGCCTTGATGCGCACATATCATATTTTGTCCAAGTCAGCCAAGTTTGACTGGGCATTTTCGCCTTGAAGCGCACACATCATATTTTGGCCCGGTCGGCCAAGTTTGACCGAGCATTTTTCCCTTGAAGTGCACATATTGTATTTTGGCCTAGTCGATTAAGTTTGACTAGGCATTTTTGCATTGATGTGCACATATTATATTTTGGCCCGGTCGGTCAAGTTTGACCAAACATTTTTACTTTGATGTGCACATATTATATTTTGGCCCGGTCGGGCAAGTTTGACCGGACATTTTTTCCTTGATGTGCACATATCATATTTTCGCCCGATTGATCAAGTTTGACCAGGCATTTTTGCATTGATGTGCACATATTATATTTTGGCTCGATCGGCCAAGTTTGACTGAGTATTTTTGCCTTGATGTGAACATATCATATTTTGGCCTGGTCAGCCAAGTTTGACCAGGCATTTTCGCCTTGATGCGCATATATGATATTTTGGCACGGTTGGCCAAGTTTGACTGGCATTTTCACCTTGATGCGCACATATTTGGCCAGGTCAGCAAAGTTTGACCGGGAATTTTTGCCTGTGCACACATCATATTTTGGCCCGGTCGGCCAAGTTTGACCGGGCATTTTTGCCTTGATGTGCACATATCATATTTTGGCCCGGTCAGCCAAGTTTGACCGTTCATTTTTCATGATATGCAAACTTTGCAATTTTGGGCCGGTCGGTTAAGTTTAACCAGCCATTTTTAATTATGCGCAAACTTTGCAATTTTTGGGACGGTCGATTTAGTTTAACCAGTCATTTCAAATGATATGCCAACTTTGCAATTTTGAACCGGTCGGTTTGGTTTGACCGGTCATTTTTAATGATGCGTCAACTTCACAATTTTTGACCAGTCGATTTGGTTTGATCGGTCGTTCTTACACCTACGTTTGATAATCCCCGACTTGGAGTGCGGGTACGTTTGATAATCCCCGAATTATAATTAGCTGTGGGGACATCTTGACTACCCCGACTTGTATTTATGGCAGGCGGATTTTTGCAACCCTGAGCCCACATAGACCGACCAGTCATTTTTGCGGGTACGTTTGATAATCTCCGACTTGGTATGCGGGTACGTTTGATAATCCCCGACTTGATATGCGAGTACGTTTGATCATCCCCAACTTATAGCGGTGGTGAGTGCATTTTCGCAATCCCGACCTACATTGACCGATCGATCATTTTTGCGGGTACGTTTGATAGTCCCCGACTTAGAGTGCGGATATGTTTGATAATCCTCGACTTGTAAGCAGCTGCGGGGGCATCTTGGCTACCCTGACTTGTATCTGTGACAGGCGAATTTCCACAACCCTGACCTCACATAGACCGGCCAGTCATTTTTGCGGATACGTTTGATAATTTCCAACTTGGTATGCGGGTACGTTTGATAATCCCCGACTTGGTATGCGAGTACGTTTGATAATACTTGACTTATAGCGGTGGTGGGTGCACTTTCGCAATCCCGACCTACATTGACCGATCGGTCATTTTGCAGGTACGTTTGATAATCCCCGACTTTTGAGACCGTTCGATCCGTGTGTCTAGGTAGTTTTCTCTTTTTTCTCTCATTTTTTTTATTATTATTGATGAGCCTCATTAGAAAATCCAAATGGGAAAAAAGAGTGCCCTTTCATCAATTTACAAGTAAGAAAGGAAAAGAGAATACAAGAAGAAATAACATACTAGTTAAAAGTTATACTTCTTAAGGTGGAAGATGTTCCGCTTGTCAATCTCCTTCCCTTCTCTAGTCATCAATCTGTCCGCCCATTTTCTGACAGCTTGATCGATTTGGTAAGGGTCTTCCCGGTTAGCACCTAATTTTTTTACCCAAGCTCTGGTGTATTTTGGAACACCCTCCTAAGGACTCAATCCCCAAGTTAGAAGGCCATTCTGGCTAGGTATTCGGCCGTTCAATTGAAGGTTGTGCTCTTTTTAACTGCTAAGAAGGAAGAGCTAAACTTTTCCGAAGATTTTGGCATAAATCTTGCGAGGGCGGCCAAACGGCCGGTGAGCCTTCAGACCTCTCTTACTCCTCGGCTCTTCCATATTCAGCACTGATCAGGGTTTTCCTCTAGCGTCAGCCAACCGTTCATACGGTCTTCAGACCGTCGTTTACGGCTTGGCTGGTAAGTGGAATCGCTACACTCCAATGAGCCATCTTCTAGTTCAGGACCGATGTCACGCTAGTACAAAGGTGACCGTTCACCTTCTTCAGGCCTTTTTCGCTTTCTGGTCACCGGCTCTTCGATGACGACTCTCTTTCCTTTCTTCAAGGCGTTGATCTCAACAAGCAAGTGAGCGATTCACTTACTCTATTTTTCCAGCTCAGTCGTGAGGGTGGCCAGTTGCTCTTTCGTCCACGACGCCGGAGGCATTTGAAGAGGTCTTCGACCATTATGTGTAAGGCCCTAAGGCTTGGTAACTGGCGGGTTGAACCATTTGAATGGAATCTACACTATCTCCGGTCACCGGAATCACTCTCTTCCCCGACGGCACCAATTTGTTGTGGGTTCTGTTTGGATATTGATTAAATATAGATTGAGGAGAGAGTGGTTCTCAAGAGATTAAAGGGTGTAGTGGTTGTGATTCCATTTGCTGCCTAGGTTTTCTACCTTTTCTATTTATAGGGATCATTCAAGTGGTCTTTTTCCAATTTACCCCTTTGTTGCCATACTTAACATTCCATCTAATTTACCTGATTTTATTTACTATTCGACTCTTCATATCCTTACGTTAGTACCGTTCGGTCATGACCATTACCATGTCCGTGTGATTTCTAAGATGACCGGTCGGTTATGACGATTGTAAGGTCCACGTGACTTCTGGGATGACTGGTCGGTCGTGGCGGCTGCCAGGCCCTTGTGACCTCTGGGATGACCGGTCGGACAAGGAGGCTGCCAAGCCATGTGGCCTCTCGGAATGACGGGTCGGTCATGGAGGGTGCCAAGTCATGTGACCTCTAGGAATGACCGGTCGGATTATGAAGGCAGCCAGGACATATGACTCCTGGAATGCACGGTCGGGCATGAAGGCCACCAGGCCATATGGCTCCCTAGAATGCCTGTTCGGGCATGAAGGCCGTCAGGCCATGTGGCTCCCTGGAATGCCCGGTCGGGCATGGAGGCAGCAGACTTTGGTAACCTTTTGAAAGCTTGGTGGTTTATGGCGGTCGCCAGGCCATGTCTTTCTTTCTCCTTCTCCCGCTTTTCTCCATTTTGGACCCAAAATTTTTACCCTCTGCAACTTTAATGTGACCAACCCACTACACTTATAATAACGACTGTAATTAAATTTTACATATATAAAGAGTTACCTTATAAAGTAAAGTCACCGACACTATATATATATCGCACAACTATACAAAAAATAACAATGTCAACCGGAATTAATTCTTCAACAGCCGCATTATTTCTTTAACATCTTTACAGAGCATATACTGACCGAGATTAGTGTGTAATGTGAATAAGAATACTTAGAAGGAAAAAGGTCGGGGGAATTAGGGGAGAAGAAAAGTTAGAAAATTAATTTTAATTTTATTTTGTAATTCAGCCCACAATTTATTCTTATTTATGTTTTAACTCTCCATTCTATTCTATTAAAAGCCTGATTCTGAAATTAAAATCGAAATCGCTAACATTCACAATTTCGAAATTAGCCGAATTTTGGGGTGTTACACACTGGATCGTTTTCAGAGTTGATTTAAAAACTGATAAGTTCTTAAGTGTTGTCGGCTGAGGTTTTGATTGCAACAATTGATGCTTTGTACTAACATTTTGTAACAGTGGAGCCTAAACTTTTTTAACACACGAGCATTGTATGAAAGTGGGAAGATATAGTAACTTCTTTGTGTTTGTGTGATGAACATTTATCTGGAATGTTTTTTAAGGGGAAAAGGCATATCAGTTTTTGCATTATCATTCCCTGTGCAGTAGTGTAGAGAACTTTGGAATTTTCATACATTTTTGTCATGCGACAATTGACAATGAGCAAGGTTTGAGACTGGGAATTTTGGAAATGGGGTTTTGTGAAGCCTTAGGTCTTCCAACTTTTTAAGTTAGCTTTGTTTTTCTAAAGTAGCTACCAATTGAGATTAGAATTGAGTCATACAGCTTTGGATGTGGGAACAAAAATGTCTATCCTAGGGTGACCATGACCCGCCAAAATGGTTGAGTAAGCTACGTGGAGTTAAAACCGTAGTTTAAGACTTAAACTTCCACATTGGAAATGTAAAGAGCTAATGTGCCTTATGCAAGGGCTTCAGCTTCTGCCCCTGGTTCTCCTATGCTACACGTATCACATGGTCTTATTTTTCGTTGTAGTAGCAGAAGCCTTCACTGTTAGAAAGTAGTTGTATTGTGAGCCTGTATCATGTTTACCCCTACACATGCATATGTAAGAATTATTTTGACCTCATGGTGTCAGGTCAACTCCACGGAAACACAGGGCCTTGCATCTAGCTGAATAGATATAGTTCCTTTTTCATCTTTTTAAATCTTTTTCAGGCATAGTGTGTCAGACCAAGCTATTTTGATATAATTGGAAGCAGTTATTTTTCTTGTAATTTACAAGGATTGAACTCCATGTAAGCCTTCATAGACACTTGGAGGATACAGTAGTATAGTTGAGTGGTAAATATCAACATTTGTATATGAATCTTATTTCATCGCTGGATATAACTTGGTATAGTTAATGTGTTTCCGAATGGAAATCAAACTCCATAGTATATTAGTTGTATGGATGTGTTAGTTATCTTTAGTTTCTCATGAGATCAAGTTGAAAATGACAGTAACATTGTCTATTTGAATATACTGGTTGCTTCGGTTGTCGGTTCCTTCTGTCATTTTTTCAATAATCAATTAGGTTTTACGCGACTGGCTTGTTTTTTTTGACATCCACTAGTAAATATAAGATAATATTCCACCATCAAACTGGAAACTCAAACCATCTTACAACGTCACGTCAGGTCAATGTTTGGTATGATTACTTATGTTGAGGAGAAAGCATAGCAATTAACATAACCCCTGCTTTTTTTCATCCCAGGAAAATCATGATGTCTCTTTGAACATTAATAATGATCTTACCTTCCTTCCTTTTGAGCTTGTCGTCAATAAATTTCTAAAAGTTGAACAATATATGTGGCTAGAGATGAAGTCAAGTTCAACTGTGAGAAAATAGAGACATGGACAAGTCAAGCATGTGAACAATAAGGCTATTTCTATTACTATCTTAACGTAGAAGAATCTATAGCCCACCTAGTAAAGTTTGAAGTACTTTACAATTTGCATGTACAAGTGTAATGACAACTACTGTAATCAGTTAAAAAGAGACCAAAAAAACAATTAAAATGTGTTATGGTGGAAGTGTACTCATCTCCGGCCAGATTTATTCAATGACTTCGGAGATCCTTCAAAAAAATCACAGAGCAGCTTCTCCATATCATCAACACTGTATTTGATGTGCTTGTCACTGATGCCTGTTAGACCAATGAAGGTTTGATATGCATGGACTACCCTTAGATTTGAAATTCTCAAATCCTCCTGAAGTTGAGAATCAGGAACAGACCATTGTGTCTGCTTTCTGTACACATCCTCAAAAGCAATGTTGAACTCCTTGCAACTTTCTTTAGAGGTCGCCTTTAAGAACGAATACGACTTTGAACTATCAATCCGTAGGAAAGGAAGGATTGAACTCCATGTTGCTCTCTGGTAGTTTGTTGCGTACTGCTGAAATTTCGCATTGTGTTTCCGGATCCAATCATCTCCAAAGAAGCGCCTGAGATCTGAGTTCTTGATCTTTTGGACCATGTAATGAATGTTATTGGTTAGAAATATACAACTCAAAGCATCCTCTTTGTATAGCTTGGCTTTGTTAATGAGACTGCATTCTAGAGCATACGCGACAGATTGAAGCTGAATGCTGAACAAAGCTGAAGGTATTCCATGCTCATCATTCAACTCAGGTACTGGATTTGAACAATCTGTATGTTCGTCCTCAAGAAGCTTATTGATGGTATGATCATAAATGGTGAGAGTCTTCAAATAGTTCATGACATATCTAGTGAGAGGATGGATTCCACCTCGAGGCAGAGGCTTTATGGAGGTATCAGACACAACAGCATCACCAAGTTGTAGAAAAGTTAATCTAGCAGTACGACCTAGCTTCCGAAGAAGATCATGGAACTCAATCCTCAAATGAGAACCAACCTCTTCGAACAACAAATCATCTATGTTAACAAGAAGATCCTTTAGAATCTCATACATGTCAAGTAAGCTAAATAGCTTTTCTAACTGAAATGACCCCATTGCTATGGCTTCCCCAAAGTTCAAAAGGGAAAGCAATGGTGTCTTAGAAATCTCCACAAAGCAAAAGGAGCTAACAGATCCAAACTCTCCCAAGATCTTCTGGCATAACTGTTTTTCGCCAGCCAGATAGACCCGGATAACAATCTTCATAGCCTTTTTCCACTTCTTGATCTCACTGTTCAATTTACACCACTCCATTTTCAACACATCCTCTATGCTGATTCTCTCCATTCCAATTACAACAAAATATTCATTCAATGCTTCTCGTCTAACACCCACAAATGCCTGGCAAAATTCCTGATCATAATTAGAAGCGAACATAAGGTCCGCAATGGACTTCAGATCAGGAACTACATGAGGATGGACTAAGTCTACAGTTAACTCCCCAGACATACTGCAACTGTTTACTCTCCGGGGAGTTTCTTCCACTGATTCATCTTCAACTGAAACGAATAACTCATCGTCATAAGCTAGATACTCCTGGCAGGAACGAAAAGACATCTGTTCAGGCTCTAAATACAGCTTATGCTGAACAAGAATATAAATCAACTCCTCCTCAAGCCTTGACATTGCAATCTGCAGGACACTATCAGCACGGTATAAATACTCTTTCAGCCTTCCATTTTTATGAACAGACAAGCCTTCTAAACCTCGGATAAAATCCCGGATGTCATCAACAGCTCCTAGATACTCAGCAACTTCACTGGGACCAGTGTCCCATATCATGGTCTGACTGGATTCCCAGGACAAGATTTTCTTCTGAGCACGCTGGAATCTCTTCTCAACCTCAAGGAATTCTCGTCTACCAGTTGCAGTTCGGCCATCTCCATTCATCACAGACAAGTGCACATCAAGATCAGCAATAATTTTCCTCAAGTCATCATCTAAATTCTTGGTAGCCCCTAATGCCTTGAGAATGTGGTAAGCAGCAGCAATCAAATGTTCTTCTCCCTCACAGGCAGACATCATTCATACAAATAAACTTTGAAGCTCAAATATACTCCTTCAAGCTTCTCAAAAGGCTATGATTTAACATCCCTAAAACGCCTTGACATACAGAACTGAAATTCAGACAAACAGCTATATTATATTGCAATCAATTGGGAAATATATGAATTAAATTTAAAAAGTCAACTCCACCATGGTTTCTATCAATACATGGCTGTTATGTTATTTCTTCAGCTAGAGAGAACATAAACAATTGCATCCAGATAAACAGAACTCTAGGTAAATCCAATCAAATACTAATAGAGACATAAAAGATCAGAGTTGTATGTAACATACATAAAAAAATGAACCTTGAAGTCTGAAAGAGAGGTAGATGACGGGTTGGCTACCCAGATGACAAAAATATCAGGATTATCTCTGACCGCCTGGATGAAAATGTTACAAGAACTAACAAAAAAGGAGACGCAGGAAGGGAGAACTTGAAAAGAGAAGAAAGTAGGTAGCTTCGTGGGCTCTTGTAGAAAAAATATCATAAGAAGTTTGACATTTCTCATCCTCTCTTTTGAATGATTTTGTTATATAATAGAGTAAAAATAAATATATTAAAATTAAGGAATAAATAACATGTGGCCCCTGTACTTGGCTGTTTATCCTGTTTAACCCTCTATACTTTGTCTGCTACCAATTAGCTCCTTGGACTTGGCTTTTTTCTACCATTCCGCCTCTTTTAACAAAAAATATGTCACATGTGTATGATGTGGCATGACACGTGTTTAATGCTATAATAAAATTTCATTTTACTTATTATATTTGTCATTTTTGTCACTTAACCCCTTATTTTTATAATTGTACACTAATAATTAACTAAAAAATAAAATTACACATACTATTAATTTTTATATTATTTTTTTAATGTATAAATTATTTTTATAATTAAAATTATATGATAAGTTTAGTATAAAATTTTAAAACTTTATAATATTAATAAATAGGATTAAACTTTAATAATTATATAGTTATTTTAAAATTAAATATAAAATGGTATATGATTAATTTGTTACATAATTTGGTAATTTATATATATATATATATATATATATATATATATATATTAACTCTTTCTTTATTTTGTGATTTTTTAATTAAAATCAAAATAGATTGTATATTTTCCATAAACATACTAACTGATATAAATGTACATGTTAATATATTTATAATTAATACCAATATACAATTTTATTAAAATTATAAGTCTGTTTCTATTTTATTTTTTAAAATTAATGAAGGTTATAACTAACTTTTTTATTTGAATTTCATTAGTTTATTTCATAGGCTGAAAAAAATTATAAAAAGGCTCTAGTAAAAAAAAAAAGAAAAAAAATAAAAAAAGAAGGTCAAGTAAATATTGTTCAGTGAAAAAAAAAAATTAAGTACAAGGGGCCAAGTGACAAAAAGGTCAAGTATAAGGGGTGAAATAAAATTTGATTATAGCATTTAACACACATGACATGCCACGTCACTCACATGTGGCATATTTTTTGTCAAAAGGGGCGGAATGATAGGAAAAAACCAAATTCAGGGGGCTAAATGGTAGCAAACGAAGTACAGGGGTCACATATCATTTATTCCTAAAATTAACACTAATTACTGATTGGATTGGAAAAAAAAAAGTATAATTGTTTCAAATATCCTAACCAGTGTCAATTAGGGTATATTAAAAATACCCGCCTAAACATATTTATGGGATTATTAATTTTAATTATTTTTTTCGGAGTCTTTTAAATCTCACCCAAAGTCTCAATTATATTTATATTGGTATTTTTAATCACCTTAACTTTAATTTTTAACATATTGAAAAATTAACGTTAGTGGAATACTACTTTGTATTTTTATTTTTCATCTCTATTTATATATATTTTTCATTTTCATTTCTACTTATTAAATTTTTTACTATATCATAAACACCAAGAGTGTGAAATAGAAATATACCGTAGGCATGACAATTCAATCTTCAAACCCGCAAATTTAAAATTCCATCTACGATGGTCATGTGCGGATCAAATTATATAGGTTTACTAACGAGTATGAATTTAAAAATCAAATCCGTGAAGAGTTTCTAGACATGCGTGGCTGTCGAGATAATGTGCACTTGTATCTATAAACTTACAAAAATAAATTAAAATAAATAATAATAATAATTATTATTATTGTTGGAGCCGAATTCCGGTGAACCTTCGTACCCCTTCAAGTTGAGGACTCCGATCTCTCTCAATCTCCGTCTGTTAGTTGTTGTGAAATTTGTTGTAACTGTCCTTGGGTATTTTTACATTGTTTATATAGATTTCCTTCACGCTCCAGGAAATCCTAACTGACTACTTTTCTAGAATTCGAGATTCGCGGAGATCCGTCCATGTTCCAGCTAGGCCTTCTAGAAGAAAATTCACTTTGAGCGGCCGAAAATAATTGGCTACTTTTCGGCCGCTCCCATCGTAATATTTTCCCTAGCCCAGTTACTCTAGGCCTTATTTATTTCTATTTCGGCCGAAAGAATTTGCGTGGCCTAGTGGGCTTGAACTTTTGAAGCCCATACTTAGGGTAGTAGCGGCCGTAACCATGGAAGGTCCAGGCCCATATCATGGGGTATTTAGCGGCTGCAGCCATAGAAAATCCAAGAAGTACCTGTATTTGAGCGGTCGAAATACCCTTGGTATTATGGGCCGCATCAGTAACTCCCCCACTCCTGTGTTTATTGAAATTCAATAACAACAGGAGTTTATCCAAAATTTCGGTCGCAACTCCATTCGACCAAACATACAATTATTCCTAAACCGCCTTTAGGGTTTCTTTTGGAGGGAAAATGTGATGATGTCACCTTTAACTCAACCGTGATTAGTTTCTTGGAAAGTGTGCCGTCTTCATAAAGAGACTTCAGTTTTCATAAACCATTCACAAACTGGAAGTTTCTTACTCTTCGCCTTCTCTCTCTACCGGAAACCCATTTCAGGTGAAAACGGCGTCGAAAACCAGGTAAGTTTCCGTTTTAAATGCCAGAATCGGAACCCTCATCAGTTGCTGAGTCTTTTCAACCTATTTTCAGGTCTTTCTAAGTCATATTCTTTGGAGAAACGAGATACCTTCATCGCTGTTCTTCACCTTCAAGAACGCAGGTAGGTCTTCAAAGAAACCTCCTTTTTCTCATTTGATTTATTTTGTGTTGGAAAATTGTACATTTTTCTGTTCGTTTTGATTCCCCAAACGAAAACACGAAACTGTTTCGGTCGCAACTCCTTGGAGTATAAAATTTAGGTTTATGTTACCGCGGTCGAGCTTAGTTCCACCCTATCGTGGCCGATCTTAGACATATCTTATTTCGGCCGAAATTAGTTAGAACATCCTAGTTACTGACTTTACTTAGGATGGGACCCATAGTACACCATTATACAGCGGCCGCATAAATAGTGTGAACGTATTACAGATCGATCGAAAAGAAGTACATCGATCGCGCAATTGCGCTCATCTATTAACTTTACTAACAGTCATCTTTTGGGTTCAGGAGTCACATGGAGAACTCAAATCGTAGACAGTCAAGGAGGAGAATTCTGCGATCGGACGAAGCTGTCTTAGGCCTACCCACTCAATCTTTAGATAGAGAATGCAGTCCTAGCGGCCGCAGCGTTAGAACAGCTTCCACCTCTACAAGTCCAAGTTCTTCAGAGGATAGACAAACGACTGAAGAAATGGAAGTGTCACTAGCTAGCTCTGAACCACACGTACGTTTGCCATATGGGATGGCTGAATCAAGGGTTATATCGCGGCAGCATGGATAGGGCATCCCTCTAATTGATGTGGAAAACCCGCAACTACCTCTACGGGACGTCGACCGAAGCATTAGGCCTTATACATCGTTATGCGTTCATTCACGGACGAATCTAACTGAGGCTTCTCTTAGATTAATGAGGATAAAGTTTGATATTGCGGACGATGTCGAGCTAGCACTACCGACTGATCACGAGCATCCTGGTTGGATGGTGCCTGGATGGCATTTCTTCTAGTTGGATCCATTGGAGAGTGGGATTCGGTTTGTACTTAATTAGGTCGGCGTAAAGATCCGACCCTTGTAGCAATCCTTTGGCAAATGCACGAATAGCCGTATCATGGTTGCAGTTTGGTATTATTATCTTCTCTTTATTGAATCTCGCAATGTAGGCTCTGAGAGACTCACCATTCTTCTGTCGAATGGCATAAAGGTCGTCGGATTGTCTTTCTGGTTTTCGGCTGCAGGCAAAATTCTCTATGAAAGAGTCTGTCAACTGTGAGAACGACCCGATTGAACCTATCGGCAGGTGGTCGTGGGTTCGAGCCCCACGGTGGGCGCCAATCTGTTGGAGCCGAATTCCTGTGAACCTTCGTACCCCTTCAAGTTGAGGACTCCGATCTCTCTCAATCTCCGTCCGTTAGTTGTTGTGAAATTTGTTGTAACCGTCCTTGGGTATTTTTACATTGTTTATATAGATTTCCTTCATGCTCCAGAAAATCCTAACTGACTACTTTTCTGGAACCCGAGATTTGCGGAGATCCGTCTATGTTCCAGCTAGGCCTTCTAGAAGAAAATTCACTTTGAGCGGCCGAAAATAATAGGCTACTTTTCGGCCGCTCCCATCGTAATATTTTCCCTAGCCCAGTTACTCTAGGCCTTATCTATTTCTATTTCGGCCGAAAGAATTTGCGTGGCCTAGTGGGCTTGAACTTTTGAAGCCCATACTTAGGGTAGTAGCGGCCGTAACCATGGAAGGTCCAGGCCCATATCATGGGGTATTTAGCGGCCGCAGCCATAGAAAATCCAAGAAGTACCTGTATTTGAGCGGTCGAAATACCCTTGGTATTATGGGACGCATCAATTATTATTATTATTATGTTTTTTATCATAAGGTATATGTTGGTTAAGCAGGGTCGTATTTGTTTGGTTTTGGGTTTATGGGCCTGGTATTTAAAATTAAAGCCTACCCATTTGACCTGATCTGGTTCACTGCTTAAACTTAGGTATATAATTGTCTTATTGTTACTGTAGCAGAGAGATCTATTTTTTTTTTGTTCTCTCTCTGATTTGTCTCTATCCAGAGCGAATTAGGGTTTCTTGGTTTTTCTTCTCTTTGGATCTCGGTGAGGACTTTGTGTTCTCTTTATTCCTGTACTTCACCACCATCATAGTGCAAGCGGCCACTGAGCCGAACCTCGTGGACGTACACTTTTTAGGAGGCTCTTCGGAGGAACCTGGTGGAACCACGTACATTGGTTGTGTTATTTGGTTTTCGATTCTTGATTGAGTGATTATTCGTTGTGACAATTACAATAATAATAAACAACTATTGATCATATGTTGATAATCCAGATTTATTATGTTTGTATATATTTCATTTAATATATAATAAATTTAATATTCATTTAAAAAAATTATTTTTATTTGTTTATTTATTTTGATATCATATTTATGTATTTTGATTATATATAGATAGATTATAATGTATGTTTTGTTGTCGAATATTTTTTATTTGATTTTTATGTGAAGACTTATTATATTTGTTTTAATTTTAATAGATTGTATTTTGTAATGAATATTAGTTTGAGGGTTTTTTTTTAATATTTGGAAGAATTATATTTTTATTTCGGATTTACATTAATTTGGTTAACGTGGGTTTGTGGATGTTACATGGGTGCACCGACATCTGTGCATTAAAAATATGCACCAGCACCAGCGGATTTTTAAAAGATATGGATGAGGATTTGGATGTCATTTTTTTATTCCATGGATGATAGATGAGGATGCAGATGTGGTCAAACCCATACCACGCGCACCCATTGTCATCCTGAGTTGGGATAGTATTTTAAAACTTGCAGAGTAAGCTGAATACTCCTTGGATTATCATTGTTCAGTGTGCTATCGATTCGATTATATCAAAATCTGTATAAAAAATCATTTTGGGAGTATTTGTGTAATGCATATAGTTTGTGGGTATAGTTTTTGAATTTTGTTAAAAAGTTAGATTTTCAAAATTCCATAAAGTAATAATTAGAAAATTTGCTCTAAATGGCAAAATAGTAGTTAGAGACTATAGATGGAAGCATAGAGTAAAAATTGATTTGATGAATAAGATTTCAAAATTATTTTTTTATTATGGACTTTTTTTCAAAATTTGAAGTTTTTGGACAAAAGTGAGTCTTTTTTTTTTTTACTTATTTATTTGGAAGTTTTTGGTGAATTATTTTTGTAGCATCTGACCCACACCTCTGAAGGATCCAAGGCGCACTAGCTAGGCAACACACCACACCACGTTCATATATACATATACTGTAACTTTAATATACCATATAATAATATTCATTTGACTCAAATGTTCGTTCATTATAATATTCAACAATGCACTATTCAAATCATGAATATCAATCCAATTCAATAAAATACAACATGGTTGCTTAAGTGTTCATTATAATAGTGAAAGATAAAAGTTTCCAATGATGATTTTACAAATTATTCAACTATCTTAAGAAATTTGCAAAAGTAAACATGAAATAAAATAGATGCCAGATGATACTCAAATTAGCTTTATGAATAAGAAACAATCTTGATTTCCCTAATTTGCTCGATTACTGACTCAAATTTGAAATAGAAGGAAAAATAAAAATAACAAGAAGGAATGGTCCACCTATCGATGCCTGGTTAACACTTTAAAGATCAAACAAGCACACACATGAATACTCTTTACTACTTTTTATTCATAAGCACACAAAATACAACTTAGATTACTCAATACAAATTATAAAAATACTACAAGTAATTTGAACAAATGAAATGAGATTTAAAGGCTCTTATAAGTGTCTAGCACTTTTGTCCACACCTTGGCAGCTAGAACCTAGACTAGGATGCAAAAATAAGTACCAAGACTTCATGGCATCTTGGTCTACGTTTTAGTCCGAGTTTTGATCACATTGGCCAAATTGTCGACCAAGGTGTCAGAAGTGGTATTGAGGGTTTCTGGCATTTTGACCTATGTCGTAGCCATGTGGCGAAGCAGCTAGCCAATAAACCCAAAAACATACCAAAAGCAACCATCATCTTGACTCATGTTTTAGCAATATTTTTAAAAATATACTTACGCAGTAGGCGACAATGCAACGTAGACACCAACATTGTAAGGTCCACAATTATAGGCTAGAATTTTTCGATAAAATTTTTATTCCTTTATTAGAATAGTAAATAGGTTATTAGAGATAATTTAGAACCATAAGACGTGCAACTTGGGTACTAGTGGCATTATAGTAAATATTAGGAACATCCAAGGGCATTTTGGTCATTTTCCCACCTAACAGGTGATAGAATACATATAAGGAGCTATAGAAAGATTTGGTTATTTCCTTTAATTTCCAAGTTCAAGTGGGTTCAAAGGTTAATTTTAAATTAATTTAGGGAAAGGTCAAAGATGGTCAAAGGACCTAAATGAAAAGAAATGAAAAGCCTTCATTAAAATGTAAATAGAATAAAGTTGGTGGTCATGAAATGGAATTATTAGAAAGTCAAAGGACCACTTAGCAATCATTGGAAAGATGAAGGACCATGTGGCAATTATCCAAATGAAGACTAGTATATAAGTGGAGGGGATCTAGAAAATTCACCATAATTCTTCACTCTTCAAGAAAGCTTCATCTTCTCCTCTCTAGCAAGCTTGGCCAACCACCCTAAGGAGCACCATAACTCCATTTTTCTTCTTCTACTTCTACCAACTAACTTCCAAATTCCCTTCTCTACCTTCTTCACATCCTAGAAACACCATTCAAGTAAAGAAAACAAGCATAAACAACAAGATTTGGCAAGAATCAAGGTAAGACTATCAAACCCTAGTTTTCATTCATGGGTGATTTGAACTTAGCTTAGCATGGTAATGAGGTCTTGAGGTTAAGGAGATGATTTTAATGGTTAAAAAGCCCTTGGTTATGTTCTTAGTTTTATAGTTATGGTATTAGAAAGAGAAGTGCCCAAGTTAGCATGTAAAGTTGATATTAGTGTTGTTTATGGTTGAATCTTGTGAAGATGAATGCTAAAATCTTATTTTCATGGTTAGTAGAACCAAAGGAAGATCATAAGGAGCAAGAACAAGCCTAGAAGGAAACTCTCAAGTGAGGTTTGTACCCTAAGCCCTAAAGGTTTTGTTGTTGGTTTCATGTTTGATATGATTTGCATGCTAAAATGGTTTTTTATGGTGATGTATATAATTGTTTGTTGGTTTAAAAAAATTTTGATCAATATTTTTGGAAGCATGGATATATGCTATAAAGTTAGTAGAGACTTATTTGAAGTATTTGGCTCTAAGAAATAATAGATTTGTGATGGTTGATGTTTGTTTGAATAAAATGATATGGTTTTGAAAACAATTCCAGCCTATTCCAGAAAATACTGAAACTGTCCTCTAATTTGGTTGAATTTTTAGAAATAGTTAGAAATATAATTAGACCAAGACCTACGAGAATGAAATGTTCCTTTATAAGTCTAGTGTGAACGAGTAAAATTTGGTGCTGAGATAATTCCATTTAATATATGTCAAGAAGGCCATACATGCAGACTGTCCTGAAACAGGGCATGTCTAAAACTTGATACAAACGTGAAAAATAGCTAGAGGCCTATTTGGAAAAAATTGTGTAAGTGAAAACTGTTTGTTTACATGTGTATTAGTAGAATGGAAAATTTGAAAGTGAAATAAGTTCATTTGATAAGCCTTTTAATGATAAGAGTCCAATACATACAAACTGTCCCTAACAGGGCAGTTTGGTAACCTAATTTTGTGGCATACCAAAACCTAAGTTAAAAGACTCAAAATGTACTGAAATTTAAAAAGTAGAAAGTTAAGACCTTAAATAAGACTCACACCAAAAATCATGATAATTGGAATTGATTTGATAAGGTTTTAAGCAAAGTGAAATCAGCTCTGTAACACTGTCCCAGATTCCAGTGAATCTGGAATGGTGAAAATGAGATGATTAAAAATATTTTGACCTTGAATTAATGGCAAGTGAAGCCATCATAACATATAAGGATGGGTTACGAAAATGATAGAAGTGGTTTGAAGTTAATTAAATACCTATAGAATAAATTATGCCAAATCGAATTCGAACTACTCAGTTTGTTTGAAAACTGGAATTGTTACCACTAGATAATAAACTTTTATAACAACACTTTTACTTGATGTTTAGCATAGCATACTTGTATAATGTGAGATAATTTATACATAAATGTAAAGATGATATAAATAGAGATCTTGTAAAAGAATATTTGAAAGAAATGTTTAATTTATGGATGATATTGGATGCTTATGCATCCTATTGGAAATAGAAGTAATGTGACTATTAGCATCGAATCGAATGATGATGGTATCGTTAGTACTTAATAAAAGAATGATTTAATAGTATAAACATATGAAAGATGAATTGAAGCGATAGCCTTTGTAGAATACCATTAGAGGATGAAAGGCATGCCTTAGGAACTAGAAGTGCACTTCACCCTGAAAGTTGAATGAAATGAGACGATGATGATGATGATTCGGCCTTCGGGTCTATCGGCGGCCCTCGGGTCTATCGGCGGCCTTCGGGTCTATTAGCGGCCTTCGGGTCTATCGGCGGCCCTCGGGTCTATCGGCGGCTCTCGGGCCGAAACAGTTCCGTTTCCTCCATAGGTTATTCTAAGAGGGCTATCAATAATAAGAAAATGAATAACTAACATAAGTTGTGTTTAAATCTCAAATGATTAAAGGTATAAGGCTAAATGAAATCTTATTGAATATTAGAATATATGGAAATAAATGAATTCCTGTATAACTTACTAACCACATGTAAGTTAAACTAACATGAAAATTTACATTATTTGGATTCTTGGAAACTTTAATGAATTTGCCTTTGTAATGATGTTTGGAAACATTTTATGGATTGATTGATCTTGGGTGTACTTGTTTTAAATGAATGATTTGTATTGAAAATAAAGGTAAGCATTTGTGTTGCGTGCCCCGGGCACGGGGTACAAACCAGGCATTGTTGCCTGACGTTTTATTTTCTATGTTTTCTTTTTTCCTTTATTTAATAACAATCCAGGAAAGGCAATCGGGGGAAAACATCAAGGACCACTCTAAGTATGAAGATATGGTTTCAGGAAAAGACTAGGGCAGGTTACCATGTGAAGCAAATGAAATTTTTAAAAGAAGGAATGATGATAAGTAAAATGCATGGTGACATGTACAGTTATATGTATAATCTGAATGCGTACTTGTATATTAAAGAAAAATTTGATGAACTGATGAAGAATTGGCCTACGGGCTAAAGTGTAACTTGTTATATGGATACTTGATATGTAAATTAAATACTTGTATTGTATAAAGAATGTTACTAGTATGTACATATAAATAATGTTTTGATGTATGAATCGAAATACAGATTATTAATATATGACATTAGTAAATGGTTAATTAATTGATAAATATAATTTGATAAGGTGACGTTGGTCTCTTATCGGGTTAATAATCGGGTAAGGGTCCGACGTCACATTGGTAGGCACATTAGGCATTGAAACACCTAGGTGGCGCCTAGGCGCTACAACATATTTTAGGTGGTCAATTTTAATTTTTCTTTACTTTTTTATATATTCACTACCTTATCAACTAAAATCTGGACAGAAAAACAAAAAAAAAATGAATTATCAAAGAAGTCACTCCGCAGTTTGACTATAGATTTTGACGAGGGAGTCTTGGCGGAAAATAAATCTTTCTTTCCTAATCTCAAAGACATCATAGAACAAGATTAAAGAGGCTTGACTTGAGGTGTCTGCAGTTTTGACTCACTTCTATCTCGAAGATTAAATTTTGCAGCAATTGTAAGTTAAATTCATTTGAATGGATTCCCTATCATATTACTTAGCTTATTGTTTCGTTTTCCTTTTTATTCTGAGATGATGAAATTTCAGAAATACTATTTTATTTGAGTTTATTGGTGAAGTAAAAATCAAATTTGACCCAAATCTGTTGTAACTTGTAAGTCTCTATTTCAAATCTTTGTTTTGTTGGTAGTAAGTCTTCTATTGCATATTAACTTTCTTTAATCAGGTGCTAATATTGAAAATATTAGCAATGAACTTTTGCATCTTTACTCATTTGCATCTTCAAATTCGGTGATTGCTTATCTTGACCATGTACTCAGTATAGCCTAAAATTGAAGTCGTGTGAAATTCATTTTTATACTGAGGCAAAATATAGTGTTTAACTTTATCTATTTATGAAATTATATATAGAAAATATAGATATGTTTGAGCTGCTCCCATTATTGTGCTAGGTTCATAGTTAGTGGCTTTATATGTATGCATGTGTAGAATCGTGTGTAACATCTTGATTTCAGGGCTAAACGATTAAGTACTTTTGAACAAAAATTGATTTTTGATTTTATGGACAATCTGTTGTAACGCTTAAATCATTTGTGATTTATCGAAAGGATATTGTGTTCATTAGATTGTCATAAGATTATTTATCACTAGTACGTTGACAATCGTCAGAATCGTAGCGGGAAGAGGTCAAACAAAGGAGAAAACGGAGGTATGCACAACTGACAGTGCTGGCAATAGGCCAGTCATGTCACCACCGCTGGCGACATAGGCCTTATGTAGTTAGTCATGTCGCTAGTCCACAAAATCAACAACACCAAAGGACAAGCCTCGGTTGCCTCTGGTGACATAGGCCCTATATTGCTAGCCTTGTCGCCAGAGACCGAATTGATACAGTTTGAACCTAAACATACTGAATTCATCTCATTCTTTTCTCTTCTTTCAAACACACAACTCGTACGATCGATTTCTCTCGAATCACTCTCTATGCGGTTATCGATGCAACTTCACTAAGTAATATCTTGACCCTATTGCAACACTCAATTGATATAAGAATGATTGTTAGGGCTGTGAGGAACGTTATTGATGATTTAGGGTTTGTTCAACTATTGATTTTGGTTAGGGTCTATTTGGTTTGAAACCCTAGATTTTTATAATGGTTGAAATCGTGATTTGAGTTGGATTGTGAACTGTATCGTTAGCGTCTTCATCTACTGTTTATTAGATCGTTGATTTATAAGCGAATAGAACTAGGTTTTCCATTCATGCGCCAAGTGTTCGATTAATTGCTTTAATGGGTTTTGTTATTGTTTAGGTAAAGCGGACAGTGTTGAGGATCGTACTGGTGACATTTAGCTTATTGTCGCGGAAAAAAGGTTGGCAACCTCATTTTATGCTCCATATCGGTTGTTGTTTACTTTATATTTGTGCATTAAATCGGATAAAGGCATGTCCATATAAATTGATCGCATAAGTACCAATAGATGATTGTTATCCATTAAGATTACATTACTAATGTGTATTAGCTTTATTTATATAAGTTGCTTTGATTGTACATATGTAGAAATTCTATATTACATTTTAGACTTAGGCTTTGGTTAGTTAGAGTTGAAAATAATTGGATAAGACACTAGTAAAGTACTCGACATTGATGATTGAAAACCAATGAATGCTAAATCGTTTTATTGAATGCTAAATTGTTTTTTGTGCTTTATATCACCTAAACTAATATATGATTGCCCTAATGGTGGTTGAAATAGTGATGGAATGACATGTCATTAGGGGTACCTAAGAATTCTCAACCGATTGGAAACATAGGTCATTTTGTTTAGCTAATCATTATTGAACTGAGTGACGACTCTTATTGGGTGTGATGACACCACTGTCTGCGGATCTATTGTATTGTGGTCTTCAGACGTAATTGATGGAATCCTAAGGTAGTTGTCCGTCCCGATGGAAAATAAATGGCGCTACGGATTTCGATCTTCGGACCCTATTATATGGCTTCGACCTAATTGATCGTGTTTCATTATCGATACTAGATTAGGGGCAATCTAAATAAAATGGGACTATTCATATGATTGTAATTGAATGGTGATTGTATTGTATGGAATTGTATGCTTAGGGGTTTAAATGACTACTAATGTACTTATTTTTACATAAATAATGATACATGAAAACAACTGAGCATAATTGGAATTTAGGTAAGTAAAGGAAAGTTAGACACTTATTGTAAAGACTTCACAATTGGGTGGGTTTGTTTTCACACATGATTGGTTGATAATCTAGGTGCATTTGTTTGTCAATCTCATTAATGAATGTTAAATAGACGCATTTGCTTGTCCTTGTTGGAGTGTGAGTTGATAACAAGACATCGATAGTTTGACGTTGTTTTTTCTTCCTTTTTCTTGTCTCTCCTATTGAAATGTGAAATAGATGATCGAACATATTGAGAGTCCTAACATAGCACTTAAAGCATGTCAAGTTTTCACTATTTTGAACCATATTCGGGAATTTTTATTTATTTATTTTTTATTGGCTTTTGAAGGATATGTAAACTATATTAATATTTCAAGTTCATTATATTTTGGACAGTTTATTTGAGAATTATAAACTATTAGTTTGATATTTATTATGAATTGCGAAACAACTTCTTATTTTTCTAAATGAATTATTTAGATATTATTATTATTTTTACTTCCGCACATAACGTCAACGATTTAATGAATGTAATGTGGCATTCCGGTCTCTGATTTCAGTTCCGCCGTGGCTAGAGGTTGGGCATTACATCATGTGTGAAGTGAAACGAGCACCAGAGTAGTTAACACAAGCTTCATTTCTAGCTTAACGTACTCTTTTAACTCTATATGACATGTGAAAGAGAGCATAAGTTGGTATTTATATGAGTTTGAAGTGGGAATTTGCACGAGGTCCATCAAATAATTTATTTAAAAGTCCTGTGCAACCTTTCTACATACTATAAATTGCTTGGTGATGCTTGACAACTTGATTGTGAATTTTTGTTTGGAGTTGGTATTAATTACCATTATAACTACAAAAGAAACTTCATGACACCATCCTAAGCAAGGTTTATATACATTGAAGTGTTTTTTTAGTTTTATTTATAAGATGTTCATTTTCTAATTATACTTGTTTAGTGAATAAATTCTTCATCTGATTATACTTTTAAAAATGTCTTCCTAATGGAAAAAAAAATACATGAAGAAAAAGTGAAATACCATTAATATAAATACCATTAAATTCTTCGCCACGAATGATATGTCACCATGTGGAGTAATTGTCACATCATTATTTATCTCATATTCTTTCATTAATTGAGCATTGATCTTTCAGCTTTCATTTATTCTTCACCTTTCTGTCTTTTCTCATTTGTTATACATTCACTATTATTCAAAACTTCTAATCATCCCTCTTCATATATATATGTTAGGAACTTTCGTTCTATCCTAATTTCTTCCTAGTTCCTTATTCGACTCAACCAAAACAATTAGCCCAAACACAAACACAATATTTAACGTGGTTCGACAAATTGCTTAATCCACGGAAAGATAACAACTTTACTATGAGAAATAAAAATTACAAGTCATTCAGACAACACTCTCTCTCCACACAAAATTGTTTTCTTTCTCAACCAAAGTCTCTTTTAGGCGAACAACTCCACCACGGCGAGACAACCCAATATGAAATCTCCTTAATGGCGAGACCCCAATCCAATGATCATTACCCCACTAGGCAGGCATGACCCTAATCCAATGATCACTACCCCACTAGGCAGGCATGACCTCAATCCAATGATCATTACCCCACTCGGCAGGCATGACCTCAATCCAATGATCACCACCCCACTCGGCAGGGATGAGATTCCAATACGATGATCACCACCCCAAAGGGACAAGATAATTTCTTCTTCCTGAGACAACTCTATTTATAGTGATCATCAAATATACTTTCCTAATTTATTTCCTTTCCAACTAAGGAATACAATCAACCAAATTAGGAAAACCAAATCTTTCCAAAACAAAGAATCAAACCATTAGGAAATAGATCCAAACTCAAAATAGGAAAACCTTCCGAAAAGGAAATCCTTGTAATTCAAGGCAATCCTAACAATATATATATATATATATATATATATATAGGATTTATATTATGCAAATAGAAAGTTTACAAGTGGTATTGTCTCTCCATCTTCATGTAACCATTGTATCTCATTCAATTAAGCATTTCTCTCATCTTCATTTCATATATCTATACAAATAACTTTTTGAATTCAAGTTTAATTTACATAGAAATTATGGTAGATTTGAAGATCTATTGTTGATTTATATTTGACTTTTTTATTTTTACAGTTTGAATTGAAGATATATAAGGCATGAAGATTAATCCTTAGAATATGAAATATGTTATTACTTTTTGTCTTCTTTTCCTCCTACTCAGAAGGAATATGTAACGATGCCTCCTCATCTAATTATGTTTCTTTCCAGCTAGATTTAGAGGTATTTGAATTTCATCAAATTTTATTAGTGTTTAATTGTTACTTTTATGATTTTATTTGGTCACTTTATAGAAAATATCTTTGATCCGCACTACTAAGTATTTTCTAAAATGGAACTATCATTGTTTTTTACTTTCCTCACAATAAGGCTTGTATAGACTTTTTTTCCCTTAATTGATGTTTTCGCTTAAGAATTTTTGTTTTATTTGATTCTATTTGTTAAGCAGTACTATTTGTGAAACAATTTTTAATAATATACTGTTGGAAATGTGGGTGTATTACACCCAAAGAATAACACGTGTTTTGACACGTGTAGAATGTAGTTACCCATCTTGGGTAACTGCCATTAGATAAAAACACAATAATGTGTTTGCGTGGGGTGAAGGTAGAGATGCGTGAAATACCAACACACTCAGAGAGAAAACACTGAGAAAGTGAATCTCTTGATTTCTGGGAAATTAGAAACAAAGAAAAGGAACTCTGTTGGCTGCAATATAGTCTGTGGTAAGTAGAGATTGTCCAAACAACACGTAACTTTTTCTCGATCAACCAGAAGTTGAACAGTAAAATGATTCTTCTTCCTTTTATCTTCTTGTCATATTATACGTAGATGATACAGGTTGAAATATTACTTGTTTGTATGTATGATATTTATCACGTATGATTTATGTGTTTGTGTGTTTATAATTGACTACATATACGAAATAATTTTATAAATCTTGGATGATTTGAATTGAAAAAAAAAAACCCTCAAATCCTGTAGAGCCAAACTATCAACAACTGTTTGAATCGCTGAACAAGCATCCGTAACTTAAGTCAAATTGCCATTGTTTAGCGTGTCATGTCATGTGTGTACAATTGATGTTTTATCATAATTTTATTTGGTAGAGTACATAGGTAATTAAATTTCATATTATTAATAAAAGTAATCAATATATTAGCATATTTATTTAATTTTTCATTTATTGTTATTCCAGTAAATTCTATTTATCATCATTTATTACAAGTTATTTAAAATTGACCTTTTTTTATTTTTTAATTATTCATTATTTTTTAATCATCATAATAATGTGTGAGATTTATTTTCATTATTTATTTTTAAAAATAATTTATTTTAATTTAGTCCTAAATAAATTCAATTAATTTTTTATTAATTTTTTTTATTTTTAATTCTCACATCTGAATATTAATTTTAATTTGATTATATACATAATACAATTTTTTTATTTTTTATCTTGACATAGTAAAAAAATTATATCAATAATTCAATTTAATAGCTTTTAATATATTTAAATAATAAAGTCCATTTTTATTAGATTTGATTATTATTATTTCTTAATGTTTTTATATTGTATTTTATTTATATACTATTTAGTGAATATTATTATTTTTATTCTCTAGCAAATTTTAATTATTCAAATGAATTAAGACAGAGGTAATTTAAAATTTATTTTAAATATCAATTAATTAAAATATTTTTGTTTTATTTTCATTCCATTTCAATTAATTCTATTTATTGTCATTTATTTAAAATAATTACATGTATTCTATTTATTTCTTAACTAATACATTAAATTAATATTATTTGTAATATTCTTTTAAATGAAATTATAGAGTAATAATATTATTGACTTCATATTATTGTTTTTTTTAATCTTATTAACTATATAATTGATAATTAATTATTATCTATTTAATTAATGGTTGATTCTGAACTAAAATATAGAAAAAAGATAAACTGAAATTCAAACTAAATTCAACATCAAGTAATGAATTAAAATAGAAATATACATGCTAGTAGCAAATATATGTCGATAAATAAGGTGGCTTATGATCATATTCAACAATTTATCATTATAAATAAGTACTTTGTAAAAATATTATTATGTTGACACCTTTATTTTCCAAGTTCTATTTGTAATAATCGATTTGAATATATTTAGTACTAGTGTTATAAATATTAAAAAAAACATTTAAATTATTGTGAAAAATTGATAGGGGTGGGCATAAAATTTGGACCAACTTGGATCGGACCAAAAATTGGTGGTCCACGGTCCAGATCCGGTCAAAAAAGTTGGAACCAACTATATTTGTCGGTCCAGTCCGGCCTCATGCCTTTAGGGACCGAACTGGACCGATTAAAAAAAATATATTTATTCAGTAAATAAATATATATTGAGAATAAAAATAAAATATTTAAAATAAAATAAATTTCATATACTAATATTGATGAAATTTAATCCGATAGTAAAATTTTAATATTTATTATAATATTTAATTAATTTAATTATACTAATTTGAATTTATTAGGAATAAAAATATTTTAGGTGAATAATAATAATATTATAAATTGATACTAAAACTTCTGCATTTAATTTATATTAGATATTATTTATGTATAATTTTTTTAAAATTATTTTTTTAATATTGAAAATTTTTTTTTGTAAAACTCCAACTCGGTTGGACCAGACCAAGACCGGTTCGAACCAGACCGATAGGTCCAACATTTTAATCGGTCCAGTCCAGTCCAATTCGGGACTAGTGACATTAACGGGTCTAGTCAAACCCGGACTGGATCATGTCCACCCCTAGTTAAGAATTTCATAGTCTTAAATAAATTAATTCAATCATTCCAAAATTTTCAACTCTCCATTCTTACAAAATATAAATAGTGTAATAAATTAACTATATTAAAAATAATTATATTACTTGAATATATAATTCTTTTCTATTTTAGTTATCCGCAAAATAAAATAAAATTTATTCTACATTATCATCAACAAATTATTATCATCAACAAATTATTAACTTGGCGGCTTAATTTAACATTCACATTTTGAATATTGAAAAAAAGTTACTAATTAAAAATAATTATATTACTTGATTATATAAGAAAATTTTAGTTATAGGCAAAATAAAATAAAATTTATTCTACATTATCATCAACAAATTATTAACTTGGTGGCTTAATTTAACACTCATTGAAAAAAAGTTACTAATTCAAATTGTTAATTATTTGTAATTTTAATAATTTTGAAAGTCTTTTATTAGAGCCATGTTAATTGTATTTATCATTGTTTTTATATTTTTATAAAAGTTTAATATGAATTTTGTCTCAAATTACTTAATGAAAGAACTATGAAGATAAATAAAATAATATTACTAATTTAAGTTGAATATAAGAAACATCAATTGTAATATTATATCTAAATATAATAACATATAATTTCACGTTATATGTAGAAGATAAAATAAGGTTTAGAATCGATTACTGTAATTGTGTTGTTCAGAGGTCGGTAAAGAATCACCGGTGTGGAATTCTCTACACAATTCACCGTCTAAGAGCGTAGTCTTTTGAGAGAGTGATGAACTTCCTGATTCGTAACACTAACCGAGAGAGAGAGAGAGTTGATAGCCGTTTTGAATTCGATCCCCCACTATCGTATCAAACACGATATCATTATACGTGATTTTCTATCCGTATTATCCGAGGAGTTTAACTCCCATTCAATTAGGAGTATCTGATCAACACCCCAACATGAGTGTATTTAATAAAGGGCTTGGGTCCATCTAGTGGGCCCAACCCAAATTCCAACATTCTCCCACTCACACTACATGAGCCCATGCCCCACGAATGGCGACGATTATACGACTCAGTTCAAATTACTCTTCATCAGGCGGTTATACACACAAATAGATAGTGTGACCAATGAACCAGATTCTCAATCCCAACAAAAGGAGAGAGTACTCGAAATTCATTTCGGGTACATCCTAGGTTTGACACGATCTCACATCAGATGCGTCTGGTCCCTAAGACAAGCAATCTGATATCTTCAGAGTACTCTTAAATCACGATTGTATTCACAAAGAACTACAATCAGCTAGCATGTGATCAATGTAGTGAAATCAGTCAATACCTTCCAGTCGCTCTTCCTCCAAAAGTCAATGACAAGTAGTCGACATCACAGACGTACTACATAGGTCGAATTATCATGACCATAGAAAAATACGCTAACGATATAGGCACTGCCTCCACAGCTTCAGATGAAAGAGATGACTGTACTAAGGATACACAAAAAATGGATCTTGTACGATAAAAAGATCAAGGGACTATCTTTAAATATCATCCATGGCGGCCAATAAATAGCATGCACAGTATAACATATGCATTACAATGAAGCTTATCTCCAATGAGACGCGTATGTTTAAAATCTATTTCCTTCACCATACGGACGACAATCCAAATGTCTCTTAGATTACACCAGTTACTACCATCCATGTGTAGTAACAATGAATCTCGTCTGGCTAATCAGGTCTCATGACAGTGGGGAAAATCATGAGCGATTTCTCAATATTTAAGAAGAAATCTCATCTTGATTCCATTTCAAGGCGACCTTGTATACTTGTTTCTTAAACTTTGAGATCCAAATCAATCAAAGGATACAAATATATATAAGTCTCATCTTGCATTATTCCCTAGAATAATCAAGGCGACTGCACGTACAAGTATGCCAGTCTCCTATACCTAATAACATACTCTTCGAATATATAATTCTCATAAGATATACTAGATTGCATGAGCACATAATGAATGATAAACAATATATATAAGGACTAGGCACAAAAAAAAATATTACAATCTACGAAGACCCAAGGACCTAGAATGTAATGCAAAAACATCCCTAGGCACGGCTTTGGTAAGAGGGTCCGCAACCATTTCATGAGTAGATATATATTTAATTGACACAAATTTCTTAGCCACGATATCTCTGACAAAATTGTATTTAGTCTCTATGTATTTCGATTTGCTGTGATATTTAGCATCCTTAGTATATGTTATTGCCGCTTGGCTATCACAATTTACAGTAACTGGCTCAGGCTCATAACTGTCAATATTCAATTCTTCCAAGAATCGTTTGAGCCAAATAGCCTCTTGTACAGCCACCGAGCATGCAATAAATTCAGCTTCCATGGTGGACAAAGCAATACAAGTTTGCTTTTTACTACTCCAGGAAATAGCCCCATGGCTAAGTATGAATGCATACCCTGAAGTTGACTTCCGTTCATCCAAGTCACCGCCCCAATCTGCATCTGTGTATCCAATCAAGTGAGTGTCACCACCTTGATAACACAGAGAATAATCTGCGGTTCCTTTTAAATAGGCTAGTATTCGTTTGACAGCTATCCAATGTTTCTTGCCAGGATTGGCTTGATACCTGCTTACTAGTCCAACTGCGTAGCATATGTCGGGTCTAGTACACATCATTGCATACATCAGACTCCAAATGGCATTTGCATATGGCACATTCTTCATTTTCTCACGCTCTTGCGGAGTTTTAGGGCACATATCTAGACTTAGAGTTTGCCCTTTTGCTATGGGTGTATCCATGGGCTTACAATCAGCCATCTGGAAACGTTCAAGGATCTTGTAGATATAAGGTTCTTGCGATAACGCCAAGATTTTCCTCTCCCGATCCCTTGAAATTTTAACTCCCAGAATGTAAGCAGCTTCACCCATATCCTTCATCTCAAAAGTAGTTGACAACCATTCTTTTGTCTTCATTAAGAAATTCTTGTTATTACACGCCAACAAAATGTCATCCACATATAAGGACAAAATCACAAATTTTCCTCCAGATCTTTTTACGTACACACAGTGGTCTTCTTCTGTCATTTCAAAACCATACATTAAGACAGATTCATGAAAACAAAGGTACCACTGTCTCGAGGATTGTTTGAGTCCATAAATGGACCTCAACAATTTACAGACTTTACTTTCTTGACCTTCAGTTATAAAACTTTCAGGTTGTTCCATGTAAATCTCTTCCTCGAGTCCTCCATTGAGGAATGCGGTTTTGACATCCATCTGATGTAATTCAAGATCTTTGTGAGCGACAAGAGCAAGGATGAGGCGTATAGACACAAATCTCACCACTAGAGAGAAAGTCTCTTCATAGTCTATACCCTCTTGTTGAGTATAACCTTTTGCCACCAACCTTGCCGTATATCTCTCTATTGAGCCATCAGCCTTCCTTTTGACGCGAAGGACCCATTTATTTCCAATGGCTTTTCTATCAGGCGGTAAATCAACTAAGTCCCAGACATGGTTACTTTTCATTGACTCCATTTCTTCCTCCATGGCTTTAACCCATTCATTCTTAGCTTGTGATTTAAGAGCTTCTCTCACGTTCTTAGGTTCATCATCATCATGAGAGGCCATCATAAAAGCTTCCCCTTCGATCTCAAAACGTCGCCGGGGAACCGAGATTCGTCTACTTCTCCGAACAGATGATTCAGGCATACTCCCACTGCGATCAAGTAGTGGAGTGTTTTGTATAGGCATTTGATCACTCCCACTGGGATTAGAGTCTATTTCAACTCTTTGTTCCCTTTCAATCTGAGTGGGCATCAAATCCTCTGATTCATTTTGTTCAAAAAACGAAGTATCTCGCTCAACATCACCTCGCTTCGGAAATTCATTCTCAATAAAAATTACATCACGTGACTCTATTTCTGATATACTTCCATCAGAGTTTTCCCAATTAGTACATATCCTTTTGATTGTTCAGGGTAATGTATAAAAATACATTTCTTTCCCCTAGCACCCAGTTTTCCATATTTACTGGATAGATCATGTACAAAACCTGTACACCCCCAGGGTCGCAGGTAGGATATATTAGGTTTTCGACTTGTCCATAACTCATATGGAGTAGAAGTCACTGATTTCGTTGGAACCCGATTCAGAATATGCGTCGCAGTCAAGAGTGCATCTCCCCAATATGAAATTGGAAGATTGGCTTGTGCCATCATAGATCTAACCATTTCCAGTAATGTTCTATTTCTCCGTTCAACAACTCCATTTTGCTGTGGAGTCCTAGGAATTGTTAATTGGCGTATTATACCTTTTTCTTGACACAATTGCTTAAATTGTTCTGACAGATACTCTCGACCACGATCTGTATGAAGTACTTTTACCGTCCTATCTAATTGATTCTCCATCATAGCCAAAAATTGTATAAAACAATCTAAGGCTTCAGATTTATGGGAGATCAGATAGACGAGACCGTATCGCGTAAAGTCATCTATAAAGGTAATGAAATACGACGCACCATTCCTACTCTTAACATTCATCGGTCCACAAATATCAGAATGAATAATTTCTAAAGGGTTATTAGCTCTAGTAGCCTTACCAAAAGGTTTCCTAGTAGCTTTCCCAGCTAGACAATGACCACAAGTTGCCAATTCGATCTTGTCATAAGATCCCAAAATCCCCTCTTTGGCCAACCTGTTCATTCTATCCTGTCCAATATGACCAAGTCTAGCATGCCATGTAGTAATGTCAATGTTAGAAGAAGTAACGTATGAAACACTACTATCATGTGATGAAGAAGAATGTGCATAACAATTAACATTTAAAATCATAAAACCATCCGACAGATATCCAAAACCAACAGAAACATCATTGTACGATAAAATCAAGCTATCATTTTCGAAAAACAATTTGTAGCCATAAGAGAGAAGAATAGGAACAGACACTAAATTACGCCTTATATTAGGAGCATAGAGGACATCATGTAGGAATAACTGCTGGCCTCCTCGCATAATCAATTTGCAGGAGCCAATTCCCAAAATAGCAACTCGCGAGTTATTCCCAACATATATCCAGCGAGTATCTCGTGGAATCCGACGATACTCTACGAACGCCCCTCGATCTCTAGCTATGTGGTCCGTGGCACCTGAGTCTACAATCCACATAGGGTGAGCCTCGGCCAGTAAAACAGAGCTAGAAACGAAAACATTAGTTAAGGCATAAGTTAAAGAGGATACCTCTTTCTCTTGCCCTTTGCATTCACGGGCATAAGGTCCCGTCTTTCCGCATTTGAAACATTTGATTTTGCTTTTATCTTTCTTCGGCCACCACCACGTTTGAATTTTTTGTTTGGATTACTTCGCCCAGGCTGATTTGTATTGTGATTGGAATGTGCAATCCCCTTTCCTTTCCCTTTCTTGGACCCACGCTGGCCCCTCTTGCGCTTGTTGTTCTTGCGCACGCTTGTTTCTGCCATATAAAGCTGCCCAGAGGATTTAGCCGCTTCTAAACGCTCATCCTCTAGCTCCATATGATGGGCTATATCATCAAAGCTCTTGATGTTGTCGTTGTGCGTCATGTTAATCTTCATATGTTCCCAGCTATTGGGAAGTGAACAAATCACTGCCTGTACTTGTTGTTCTTCAGTGAGAACATGTCCAGCCGTTTTGAGCTCTCGGATCATGTGAGTCATCTCTCTCAGATGTTGCCGCATGGTATGATCCTGCCGCTTCTTATAAGTATCAAACTTAATTGTAAGCCGGCGAAGTTTAGTGGTTGAAGTACCACCGTACTTGTCCTTGAGAGCTACCCAAATATCCTGGGCTGTGTCGTAATCCTCATAAATGCACATTAAGTCATCTGCCATGCTGGAGAGAATTGTAATCCTGGCGATACTATTCTTGCGTTTCCAAGTCATGTAAGCCTCCATGTCACGTCTTGCTTGAACAGACAGACCTCTCTCAGGCTCTACCATGGTATTGGTGAGAGTTTCAAGTGCTTCTTGTTCCTCTAGAACATACTGAATCTTTCGGTGCCATATATCATAGTTGTCACCATTCAGTTTTTCTCCCTTGTTCAACTCAGCTACGATCAACTTGGAAGCAGAAGCCATTACTGAAACACAATCACATAAATATGAGACTGCCTAAATTCTCAATCTAGTAGAATTATATCCGTATAAAATATTGCTCATTAAACCAAAACTTATCAAGAATATAGTAACAAAAATAGAGAAGAGAGAATCGAAAAAGACAGTCCAGGCTATCTAATCACAATCTATGTCTTCAAAATTCTTATCACTATACTCAATAAGTAAGAGAGCAATCGAAATCCAATATGATTCATAAGGATTCCCACATTCAATAGCAAGATCAGAGCTAATAATTTGTAACGTATGATCAATCATAATGAAGAATATAAAACTCTCCATAAAGTAAAGCAAATCATCTAACAAAAAAAATATGGAAAATACTAAATATGATCCATAATGCAATAAGAAGCTAATAATGAAGTCAAGATGACAATATGAATGATCTATCATATGCTCAATGATCGCTATCAGAAGTCTCTAAAGTCTCAGGATCTTCATCAGGATCCTCTATAGGATCCATTTCTGGATCCTCATCATGCTCTCCATCACGAATCCTACTCGGCCCAGCTTCATTATCAAATGTTGTCTTCCCAGTGAAGAAACTTCCCGGCTCTAATGCTGAATAATAACCAGGGAAGCGAGATAAATCTCCGAAAGAGGAGTATGGAATAGGAGTAGCAGCACTCGTAGGAGAATACACAGGTGTAGAAGGGGTATACTCAGGGCTGAGAGGTGTGTACTCTGGGCTGAGAGGTGTGTACTCAGGGGATGCTGGAGTATAATCAGAAAAAGGAGTCTCTGGTATAAACTCAGGTGAACTAGGAATATCTATAGGCATCTTCATACTCGATCCAGGAAGACTAGACGTCCTACTCCTCAGTCGGCTCGATGGTGGATCAATAGGTATCACACGAGAGCGGATACGAGGTGAATATGAAGTATCATGAGGATCCGCCTCGGGTTCACATTCTTCAGTGGACATATGATCCTCATCATCACCACTGTCCTCAATAACAGGATCAACATGCTCTTCATCCTCATCATCCGAGATGATCACAATCTCCGGATGTGCTTTCTCAAGTGGAACCTCATTATCGTTCTGGAAGAGTGGATCAGCCTGATCTTCAGGTGCAAGCGGAACCTCCATCTCAACATCATCAGCATCTTCTGGGTGATGTAAGGGGAAAGGACGATCTGCCGATACAATCTCAGGAGGAGGGGGAAGTTCATTATCAATCCCCATAGGATGCTCCCTGCCAGGAGGGGCGGCATACATCAAAGCTGGCACAAGTTTCTAGGACGGATAGAAGAACGCAAGCTCATGACGAATCCAGAACCCATTGTAGAAGTAACCGAGCCAATAGAGATCCATCCTGTGCAAGAAATAACAATAATGCACTATGGATGCAAGTGTATGCAAAAAAAAAAACATATACTAAAATAAAGTAGAATCAAATGTCAAAAAAAAAAATTTAAAGCATACACATCTAGCAAAAAAATATTTTAAAAAAATCCTTTTTTTTTTTAAACCGCCGTCGGCGGCGGCGCGTGGCCGTTAAACGGCAACGCGCCGGCGACGCGTAGCTGCGCGTACGGCGAGTGGCTACACGCGGCAAACCGAGAGGATGCCACATAGCGCTGACGTCAGCTGCCAATAGGGATGTTGTCAGGTGACGTGGCCGCCACGGGGGCAGCTGCGTCACCGCTGACGTGGCGCCACGTGGCATACACGATGACGCTGACGAGGCGCTACGTCAGCGCTGACTGGGAGGAAAACCGCCTGGTCAGAGCCGACGCGCCCCGTCGGCGCGTGTACGCCACGCGCGGCGATTCCGGCCACTGACGGCCGTCGGAACAGTACCAGTCGACTTCGTTCGACCTCCCGATGCCGTAGGTGGTCTCGGATTTTGAAAAAAAAAATTTTGAAATTTGGTTTTGAACTTCAAACATTCTGTCCGAGACTGGTACTGGAAAACACAGAAAGTTCTACTGAAAAATCTTTACAAAACCTTGTTTCAATCCATTTTCCAACTCGTCAATTTGATAAAAACCTGTTTTCTCCTTCGTTTTAAATCGAAAACCGGTCAAATAATATATCAAATCGAAGGGTTTTTCGAGACGGTTCTAATAGTGTGATTTTCGAAATTTTTTGAAAACGTTTCAAAAATAAAAAACGAGCAAATAGATTCCGGCAGTTTAATAATTCCGTACAAAAATAACGTAAATCATATCTTTGATACAATACAGATTGAAAACAACCATTAATCATGCTCTTACTAACAATCACATATTAGACAACAATAAAAAAAAACAGTAAACCATGCTCTGATACCAATGTAATATTATATCTAAATATAATAACATATAATTTCACATTATATGTAGAAGATAAAATAGGGTTTAGAATCGATTACTGTAATTGTGTTGTTCAGAGGTCGGTAAAGAATCACCGGTGTGGAATTCTCTACACAATTCACCGTCTAAGAGCGTAGTCTTTTGAGAGAGTGATGAACTTCCTGATTCGTAACACTAACCGAGAGAGAGAGAGAGAGTTGATAGCCGTTTTGAATTCGATTCTCCGCTATCGTATCAAACACGATATCATTATACGTGATTTTCTATCCGTATTATCCGAGGAGTTTAACTACCATTCAATTAGGAGTATCTGATCAACACCTCAACATGGGTGTATTTAATAAAGGGCTTGGGTCCATCTAGTGTGGTCTAACCCAAATTCCAACATCAATTAATTTGCAAAAAAAAAAAACCACCAAGGCTAAGTCATTATTTAATATATAAAATTTGATTTTAATTAATTAATTAATTATATATATATAACTCAAACGGAGTTCATACAAACAAATGAAAATACAGTCGTTGGACGAGTATCAAACTTTTAACTTAATACCTCACATTCCGCAAGACGCTTCAGGAAAAAGTTGAAAACATACCCACTAGGGAACGCTCGAAGCATGGATAATGAGGACGAGGAACCCTCCAAGGGAAACCAGAGGCAGTGACGCGGAGTTTGACACTTGAAATGAAAAAAGTAATAATGAAAAGTCCCTTTTGGAATTTGTAACATAGGATATTGATGAAAAATGTTTAATAGCAGTGATGAGAATTCAATGCCCTTAAATGTAATAAATGTCATTTAATAGCTTACACTATAAGAGTATATCCAATGCTAATGTGAATTGGGGATGATATGGTTGAGCAAGTAAAAACCTTCTGTAATGACATGTAATATCTTAATACACATTATCAACAATTTTGCTCCAATACTATCTCTTTAATGGTTGTCTATCTCAGTCTACTTTTTAATAAATTATTATATTTTTTAAAAAATGGAAAGAGAAAATAGGAAAGTGAGTAAAAACAAATAAAATATTATTAGAAAAATGAAGAATTAATGACTCGCAATGTCTATTTGAACCACTAGAAATAGAATTTTGGTTCACACTGTTAGCATTAAAACTTGTCACATCATTCTCATATTGAAAATAGAGCATTACATTACATTGTAGTTAGATTTTATATAATAGTTTCCATGATGGTATGGCTGTGCAAATAATAGAATAGACATTAGCATCGAAGATGCTTTAAATATGAGAAAAAGATGAATAAAAAGAGAGAGAAAATATTTCTTTGAGCCGAATTGGTGTTCGTACATATTCTCGAAAGCTTCACTTCTTTAAGAAAAATCAAAAAGGAATTATGAATTCATTAGTAGGATTCTAACGATACATCTCAGACCACTCCACTATTTAATATTCTTTTGATGATAAGCAGCAACATTTATTTTTATAAGAAAAAGTAACAATTAAATATAACAAACATATTTTGATGTAGTATTTTAAATTGACATTGGTTTTGATATAAAAACATTAAATTTTAAAAATAATATACACATTCGTTACATTTTATCTTGATTGACCCGGTAATTTTATTATTATCTTTTAACATTATATTTATAAAATATTAATTAAATTGAGTCTATGTGTTAAATAGAATAAAGAGAATTATTCAATAGATTCATATATAATATTTTATTTTTGAATGTTATTTAAAATATTAATTTTTAAAATCACTGTATTTATAGATAATAATTCTTAAAATGATAATCATAATAAATTAAAATGATTTTGATATATTAAAATTAATTTTCTTAAATTTTTTAATTTTTTAAATAATAATTTGTCCAGTGAGTTATCGTTTGATATATAAAAAGTTATTTTGCATTTTTTTTTCAAATTATAAAATAAAAATGCGGGAGCATCATCACTAGTTAACATAATAAATTAGGAGAGTAGTTGTGTCTGATAAGAATAGATTTGGGGAGAATATTTATTTATTTATTGGTTTATATGCTAATTTAAACAATATGCAATATTTGTTTATTTGATGATTTTTTGTAAACAGGTTAACAATGTCGGCTGTGAATGCCAATAACTCTTCAGAGTCTACTACTCAAACTCTTAAGCGAAATTCAAATTATATTGGATGAGAGTGTGAAGTTTTAATATATGAGAAGAATTTTGACAAGGTTAGATGTGTTTTGTGTAACAAGCAAATGTCTAGAGGAGTTTATAGGATAAAACTATAAAGATTGTGATGAGAATTTGGATATACTTCGGTATCCATAATTGATTTGGTAATTTGATAAAGACCAAAAGACTCTTTTGGAAGTGTCATATTTGATTAGGAATGATATTTCCTATAGTGGATTCTTATTAGGAAAGAGATCCTTGAGAATCCTAAATAGGAAAAAAATTTCTTAATGATTTATGATTAGTTTGTGACTAAATAACCTGGTGCTATAAATTTGATGCTTGTATCTATTATTAGATATCCAAAGAGAACATTGTAGATCTAATTGGTTATGTTTGGTAGGTTCCCCATGGGGCTGGGAACCATAGAGACCATGGAGATCTTGAGTTCTAGGATAGAATCATGTTATCTTGTGAGAGCCATATGATGAGAACTTGTATATGAGACTGCAACCAATGTAATTGGATTGGCGAGTGAGAGAAGGATTTCTGGTTGTAATTATTGTTTTATTGTTTTACATAGTGAATTAGTCTCTGGTATTCTTGATGGCTATGGTTTTCCCCATTTTGGGTTTCCACGTAAAACCTGGTGTCTTATTTTTCTATTTCTATGTTCTTATATTGTTTATGTTGTTTAACAAGTGGTATTGGTGCTAGCCGTATTTTTTCAACAACTGGTATCAGAGCCCTTGGTTCGTGAGCGGATGCTGGTGTGATCCGTGAGTTTTGGTTTGGTCAATGTAAACATGGGTTTAGGGAAGATGAAAGTGAAAGATTTTGAAGGATGGGTAAATCTCCTGGAATCATAAATTTGTGTGTGAATTTTAGAACTATATTTTTCTTTCTTTTAAGTAGGCATCAAAGGATGCAAACACAAGAGAACAAATTTATGAGTATGTGGAAAAACAATTCAAGAAGTTAGGCTGGAACATGTTATTCAAGAAATAATTGATAATGACTCTAGCAATATGGTTGCAACAAAATTCTAATTAAAAGAACCATCCATATTTTGGACTCCATGTGGTACACATTCTATTAATCTCATGCTTGAGAGCATAAGCAAATTTCTAAGGTTTACCAATGCAATTGATGAAGCAAAAAGGACAACAATTTTTCTTTATTCTCATCATAAAACATTAGCAATGATGAGAGCATTTACCTAGAAAATGAATATAATTCGGCCTAGAGCTACAAGATTTGCATAATCTTCCTTGAATTTGCAAAGTTTGAGGGAAAAAATGAGCACTTGATAGTTATATTCGTAAGCAATGAATGGTTGAAAAGCAATTTTCCGAATACTAGAAAAGGATAAAAAGTAGAAAGAATTATAATGAGCTCATTTTGGAAAGATATGAATGCTTGTTTGAAGGTATGTACACTTTTGTTGAAAGTGTTGAAATAGCTGATGGGGATCGAAGGCCATCAATCCTTGGGTATATAGTGAGATGTGAAAAGTCATAGAAAGTATTAAAGAGGTATACAAAAATAGAGAAAACAATAATCAAGCATTACTGGAAATAATTTAAACAAAATGAGAGATTGATTAGATATTTCTCTTCATTTGGTGGCTTATATACTAACTCCTTATTATCATTACAAAGATCTAGAAGTAAGTCAAGATAGTAATATTTAAGGTGGATTGTTCAAGTGCATGGAAGGTTTTTATACATGTGACATGGATATGCAAGAATAGATCATCATGAAAGAATCGCCAAAATATATTGCAAAAGAAGGTGACTTTGGAAAGTCATTAACACTTAAAATAAGTGCAAACTTTTCTATCAATTCCAGTAAAACATTTGACATTTTTTGTCATTTTAAAATGCTTTTCTCTTTATATATACAAGGATATTAACTTATATACATATATATATATATATTTGATGTAGTTTAATGGTGGAGCATGTTTCGATCTGACACACCACATTTACAACATGTTGCAAAAAGAATTCCTTCTCTGACTAGCATCTCGTCGAGATGTGAAATAAATTGAAGTAATTTTTAAGGGATAATAAATATTCTAACATTAATTTTTTATTCACATTTTATTTAGTTTCATGTTAATATGTTAGATAATTTTAATTAGATTTTTTTTCTATATAGATAATACAAAGAAAAGAAATAAACTAGATGCTACTAGGTTAAGCAAATTAGTCTATTTTCAATTTGATTCAAGATTGACGAAGAAAAAGAAAGATATGAAAAAATTAGATATTGATGTGTTAGTATAGTGTTTTTTTTTTATGCTTTTGTTATTCAAGAATGATTTGTAAAATATGGAGATAACGATGATGTAATAGAGGCTTTGGAACTTGGAGAATCAAGAGAGCTTCATAATGATTTTTCATTCGCGGATGAGGAGGTAGAGGAAGAAGACATTAATGTTAATTTTGAAGAAGACACTTGTATGATGCTTAATCGTGAGTATGGTGAAGAAGAAATCGATGTTAGAGTTTTCAGTGTGTAAATTCTTAGTTTGAGTGAGATATTGTGTTAAATTAGCTTATGCTCTATTGTGTTTTGTAATGTTAAAGTTTATGATTGTCATTAATATAGGTTCATTGATAAATTCTATGTATTCATTTTGTTGTGAATTGTTGTTCTTAATTATTGATAAATATTGAATGATTTATGTTTAGTATTCACAGAGCTATGAATTTTAGTCTTTCGTATTGAAAAAAGTTTAATCTAGCGATGATTAATATTCACTGCGTTGCAAAATATAGTTCCACATTGATGATCAATATTTAATGTTGGAGGATTAGCGACAGACGACAGACTATGACAATATAGAGAACATTTCGCCTAAGGAGATTGTCAGCTTGACGATCAGGACAAGCGAGATCTAAAGAAGTCGTTTGGTTCAGGCGAAGGAACTGGCGACATAAAATGAAGAAAAAATATTACATCGCCAATTTGTGTTTCTTTGTTGATTTTATTTCAAAATTGCCACTGAGCCAAATTCTATAAATAGGAGCTCAGATGAAGCAAAGAGAGAGTTTTTCTTCATTTTAGGCGAAAAGTTCTCTATATTGTCATAGTCTGTCGCCTGTCGCTTAGGCGAGTTGATCTTTTTTTTCGCCAAAATACTTTTTCAATAAAAAACATTCTAGGCGATGTCCCATCAAATGTCGCCTGTTATCATCCTTTGTCTTGGCGACATATCTCCTTTATTGCCTCAAGAACCGTCTTACGGTAGTCGAGGTCCAAACTTCATCGCCTAAGTTCTGCTAAGATGGCGACATATGAAGGTAAAATGTTCTTAGTTCGCCTTGCGTGCTTTAACCTTCAAGGCGAGATATTCTTTATATCGCCTGCTTTATCGCCTTCTTCTCCAAATTGTGGCGATGTCTTCAGGCGAATTCGTTTCTCTACAAAATCATTTCGCCAGTTTGCTGACTTTGGATGAAATTTTGATTTGGTTATTCTTTCTTCTGATTTTTCATGTTTTAGCTCCTTTTCCACAACTTTTCATCCAAGTCCCTGTCTCAACAATAATAGTCTAGAATTAATAAAAATGTATTCAATATCTCATCATTTAAGCTCAATTTCCTTATATTTAAACTCACAAAATATACTAAAATATAAGTAAATTCTAAACTTATCAATGATCAATATTTAATGTTGGAGGATTAGTATTCATTTGATTTAAAAAAAAATTTTTTGATGCTAATAGTGATGGTTACATTTATAAAGAGCATTGACTTTGTATGCCACCATATTTATATTGCAAAATTTTGGTTAAAATGTGATAAGTAGCATAATGGTGAAATTTCAAAGGGTTATTTCCAAAAATCTCCCACGTTTTCAAAAGTTTTACTTTGAGCCACTATTTTTGGAAAGTTTTGCAAAACCATCCTGAAAATCAAAATAATTAGTGGTTTTACTGTTGGATAGGTGGTTTTGGATAATTAAGATGTTTTAATCGATTTTAAATTTTTATTTAATAATTTAAAATATTTATTTAAGATTTTTTAATCAATTTAAATTTTTATTTGTCTTAGGTGGGTATATTAGCTAGACGAGTAATGGTTCATCCATATAAATTCACCATCCTCTTATTGACAAGTTATTATTGTGCTGTATTGCAAACTCACTTTGTACTCACATAAATTGGTTGATCGCTTATAAGATATTTTATGTAATTTTAAGTTTTATGTTACTTTTTGACTCGCCATGAACATTCTAAATGAAGAATAGTTGAAAATTTTGAAGTTATCTTTTATGAGCACGTTCATTTTAAGGAGTTTAGAACTTGAGAAGTTCAAAGTGAATTGTGCGTAAATTGAAGCAATTTAAGGATGAGATGGTAGGGGTGGTAATTGGGTTATGACACAACGGGTTGACACATCACGAACCCGTTTACTACAGGTTTGGGTTGAGCTTAAATGGGTTGTGTCGACACGACATGAACCCGCCAACCCGTTTAAGTTTATTTTTTTTCTTTTATATTTATTATTTATACTATTATTTATTTTTAACTAAATATAATTTAATGTTAAATGCATCATAATTATATTTAAAAATGTAATAAATTACATATATAGAAATTTTGATTATAGTTATATGATTTATAATATAAAATTTTATTATTTAAAAAATTATATTTAAGTTTTTAAAATAAAGGCGTTAAACGATTCAACCCGCCAGCCCGCGGGTTTGACACGATATACCCGTTTATTAAATGGGTTAAATTCAGGTTAGAATCAACATGACATGCCAAACCGAATTGCCACCCCTGCCGCATGGGAAGCTCCTCAATGAGATTTTCCAAGAAAACATGTGAGTGATGACAGAGCATGCTAAAAAGCTTCATGGTGATTAATGAGGCTATTAGTCGACCTGAAAAACATCCAAAAGAGTGATGATTCTTTGTAATGGGCGTTCGTTGTAGATAACGCTCATTTCACCTAATAACAATGTTATATTGTGGTATTAGAGCATATATCGTGACAACAAGTTGTACTTACAAATAAATAAATACATATATATAATGTTTACATGTATTTGTTATAATAATAATGATTAAGCTAGACATCGATAGCGTACCATGTCATAAACCCTAATAACATTGTATCTACCAATCAAACAAAGTTCAAGTTCCAGATTAACAGATAATCACAGATCACAAAGAGTAATACACCAAGATTACGTGGTTCACCAGAAACTGGCTACATCCACGGGACGGGCTCACACAGAGCCCAGCAATTACCATTAAACGAGAATTAGTGCCAGTACAAACGTAATCACAAAGATTACCAACAAACAATCCACCAAGCCATAGAGATTTACAAACAAATCAAAGAGATAGATGAAACCCTAAAAGAGAACCCTATCAGGAACACGAAGAATGAAAAATACAATAAAAGCAGCCGCCTGTGAACAGTGGCGAAGAGAAGCTTATAAAGTTAGGGTTCCAGGTTGGTCGGGTCGCTCCAAGGACAAAGGCGTGGATCCTAAAGTGTTGTGGGCTTCTGCTTACAACAACTAATACAACAAGGCCCAAAGCTACAATCAAGCCCATGATACAAATAATATGTATCAAATGAAAACATATAACATAACATTTATTCGATGTTAATGTGCTCAAAAAATTGTTCGCGTTTGAGTTAGGATGATAAATTCTATTGAATATATTCATGATATTCATTAATTACTTCACTTATTGTTATGCAAACAACCTATTGTATACCTATAAAAAAATACAAATTTTCCCTCAATTTTAGCTGATGAAGGATTCATCTTTGTTAAACAATATATGCATTATTGATTTTTTTTTTTTACATTGAATAATCATTTATCCAATTTATAATAGAATAATTAACTCTTAAATAAAAATACAATAAACCATACTAATCTCAAATCGAAAATTTAAGATATGCCTTTTTTTAAGGAATGAAACCTATCATTCATTATGGAAAATAAGGGGCAGTAACACTCAGAACATCCTCCGAAAGAACAAAGGAGAAAAATTTATGAAAGCTTTTATAAGATGGTGAGCAATTTCATTCAAACTTTTACGAATGCAATGAACTTTAATGTTTGCTTTAATTTCTAAAAGATCCTTACAATCACTAATAGTAAGATTAAAGACTTAAAAATCACATAAATATAAAACTAAAGCATAAAACAAAATTTGGCTATTAACAAATACAAATCAATCCACCCGAAAAATGATCCTTCATAAAATTAGCATCGCTCGCAATGCTGCACTTGAGCAACACTAGGATCCTTCAAGTCACTCTAATGACTGGTAATAGCATGAAAAAGTTATCTTTCGGGTCTTCAAAAACTGCTGCAAAACTAGTATGGTCATCTACTTGAAACAAAATAGCATCCACAAATGCTTTACATCGTGAATTCTCTAATTTAATGATTGCATTACACCTCAACACAGACCTGCCACCTATACAAGATGAACGTATAAAGGAAGAGTTTCTAAAACAACTCAAGTTCATCCATTCATGCAAAACAATTGAGCAGTATTACATAACTATTGACCTTAAATAAATTTGGCCGATCAACATAAGTCATCACGATTTAGTTTTAAAAAGTAAAATGATTTAGTCTTGTTCAGTTCATTTTGTTTAAAAGAAACACTGAAATGGTAAAATAAAAGGTGTCATATTCTTTTAAATAAATCAATCCTAATTAAAGAGCAAATGTCGTCATTCTTATTAGGAGTATAATTTGAATTAACATATTACTCTAAGGACATCTAAATAAATTTTCACTTAGTTTGCGGGTTCATTCTAATTCTTAATGAATTACATGACTAAACAATACAGATAAAATATCCAATTTTTTACTCTATTTGACAACAACAATCATATATTGGTGTATGAGTTTATATATATAACAAGCCTAACTAAAGAGCAAATGTCGCCATCCTTATTAAGAGTATAATTTGAATTAACATATTACTTTAAGGAAATCCAAATAAATTTTCACTTAGTTTGCGGGTTCATTCTAATTCTTAATGAATTACATGGCTAAACAATACAGATAAAATATCCCCAAGTTTTTACTCCATTTGACAACAATAATTATATGTTGGCGTATAGGTTTATATATATATATATATATATATATATATACACACATATTTACACTATATTTCCTTCTATAGATAGGTTATCATAGTGGGTGGATCGACTTTCCCTAACACTTTTTAGTCCTAGACAACATATAATATTAATTATTTATGGCTATTATTATATGATTTGAATTTTTAAAGCCTTTTTTCTTAAATTCATTTATGATGGATTTACCATTTATAAATTCATTATATAACAGATTATTATTTCACAAAAATAGTATAAAATCCTATTTTTGTCAATTATTATTATAGTTTGTAATCTAAAATTAGAATATTTTAGAATGGAATTAGTTTTAGAAAATACATAAATGTTTTGAAAATCAATTTTCCATAAATTTAGTTAAATAATATAATTTTAACATTTAAAAAAAGGGACAAAGATAGTTAGAAGTTTGAGAGAAAAATAAAGGAAAATTGGCTTAATGAAGAGATGAAATCGGCTATTGATATGCAAAGCCTCTAAATTATGTTCTCAATCAATCAACAATCAGTCTCCCTCCCATGTAACCAATCTCTCTTCTCTCTCTTTCTCTCGCTGTCTGTATTGATGTTGGTGGATGCCTAGATTTGTGTTCTTCTTCTGCTTTTGTTTTTGTGAATGAGATCCAGATATGGAACCCGAACATGAAAGCAAAAATAATAATAAAGCAGCAGTGGATAATATTTCACGATCCACTTCCTCATCGTCGTCAACCTCTAATTTCTTAGATCCAGATGAAATTTTAGATGCATCAACGCCACCTAAAGAGTTAGGAGATATAGATGGAGAAGAATTAGAATCTCCTCCTCGACAAGTAATGGAAAGAGACGAGGAAGTGATCGAAGGCGATCCAAATAGGATTCCAGCACATGTATTTGATAGAACAAAGTCTTCTGCTCCGGAATGGAGTGTTTGTTCGAATGAATCTTTGTTTAGCATTCATATGGGAGCGATGAGTTTCACGAGAGAACAAATGAATTGGTTAGGAAAATCAGGAGAGCTTGGGTTAATGGGTGAACATGAACATGATATTGATTTTACAAGTAATGAACCCCCTAGTAGTCAAGTTAATGCTAAAAATGCTGAAGCAGCCGCTGCTGATCCAATGAGGGATGTCATAGTGGAGGAAACAATAACCACTAGTAAGAATAATAATAGCCCTTCTCCTCCTACTACTTCTATTCCTGAAACCTCTACCTCTACTTTCAAAATGCCTACTCGCCCTACCACTCCTTCTCGTCATTCCACCGATTCTATGAAATCATTTGCCTTTCCGATGTAAGTACTTATGATATTCTCTTAATGCTTATCTTACTCTACCTAAAAAAGGCTATCTAACACCAAGTGGTCAATGTGACTTTTAAGCCCACGACATAAAATATAGTCACGTTATTGGTTTCTCATTTTCTTCCTCCTAAAAGTTAAAATTGTAATTCATTGGGCTTAAAACTCACATATCTTATGTTGGGTAGTTTTTTCTGTATTGCATGTCTATGTTTACTTATAAGATTGTGTTTGTTAGATTGACAGGAGGGGATGGAGAGCAGGGTGAGTCGTCAGAGGGCAAGAGCAAAGACAAAGATAAAGACAAAGATAAAGACAAAGAAAAAGACAAAGAAAAAGAAAAGCAAAAAAAGCAGACATCACTACCTCGAACACCAAAAACACCGCAATCACAAGCATCATCAAACCCACATACGCCAAAAAATGATCCAGAAGTTAAAAAGAAAGAGGCGGGTGGTATTGGTCAAATCAAATGGTTGTCTTGTTTTTCTTGTTGTCCATTTTGTTCATGAGAGACTACCATATTCTCTTCATTTGTAGCTTCCTTATTTTCCAAATTTTCTAATATCAAGTGCATTACTTAATGCATCTTTTTTAGCTTTCAATTCCAACTCTAAATTATATTAGTTTTTTTTTTCTTTATTGTATAGTAGAATTCATGTCCTATTCGAGGATATCATTTGTGAATATTTAACTAAATTTTTTTACCTGTCCAATTTTATCATTACATTAGAGAAGTTCGATATTTATAGAAATCAATATTTGAAAAAAATTAACATTAGAAAAAAAATATATATTTTTCCATGGAAATCAAGAAATATTAAATAAATTTGTGTGTTAAAAAATTAATATAGTAAATGTGGTTTTCCATCAATTATGTGAACATGGTACTATTCCATGATAAATTTTGCATATAACATATACATATATGTATTTTTATATATCGGTCACAAGTGTTTTTATATTGTGTTTATATATTAGTGAAGTGTTTGTATAGTGTGCCTTTATAAAAGAAAATTGACTTCATAATGAAGTGTGCATTACTTATGGTGTTGAAAGCACTTTTCACATGTTGCCTATATATCAATATTTCTCCTTATTGATATGATTGAATATTCAAATCGTGCCAACAATATTTTATTTACATTCTAATGAGAAGCAAAAGACAGGTCAGCATTTGATTTCAAAGGTAATTTTGAATCACTTTCATCGATTCAATTTTGTTTATATTTATATATATATTTTTTAATTTTATAATCGTATAAGATAATTCAATTTTCATTTTTGGAAAATATTTTGTGGATCATAACAAATTTGAAAATACATTTGATAATTTTTTTCAATTTTCAAATTTAAAAGATTTAAAAAATTTTTTTAAAACAACTTGAAAATAACAAGAATTTTTTTTACATGTGATGACAAATTAAAAAGATGGATTTCCACATCCTTTTTCCTGAATTTACATCGGCTCAACAAGAGAATTATATTTGATTGTTAAGACTATTAAATCCATCAGACTATTAAATCTATAAGGTTCTTCTACGTGAAATATATATTAGGCTTAAGTCGTATAGTCTTGACCCGAATTCTACAAAGATACTTGACCCAGATTTTACAAAGGATCTTGCCGTGAGGGCTGTGGATCCTCCCCATCACTCATAAAAACAACTTTAAAGTTGTCTATAGAAAGCTCAACTGAGCCATTCAAAAGGATCGGCTCGACTAACCATTCTGCCACCATCACTTTGATCTTCAACCAACAATTTGCATGAAAGTAAAGATAAGAACTCTTCTTATTTTTGGTTTCCATTTGTTAGTCTCAATACCCTGGCTGACTCAAGCATCGAAATGCCTTGGACATACATCCCGCCAGTGTTCCTAAATTTCACACGCCACCTTCTTACTTTTGCAGGATTAGTTGTCTGCTCGACCCCTTTCAACTCACCAATGATTCGTAAATACTACACTAAACCTGAACTATAAATTTGAGCGACTATAGACATTAGATACCCTGTGTATATTCTTTCAATGAAGACATGAGTATACTTTTTTTAAAGATAAATGTTTGTATTTCAACATTTCATTATGCTCATCCAAGATTATTTAGACAATCTCATACTTCTTTTAAGTACACTTAATCTCAAATTCAAATCATTTCATTTGGGACATTTCTTCTTCTTATTCGTGGAAGTAATCTTAATCTCAAATTCTATTCATTTCATTGGGGGGGGGGGGGACATTTCATCTTTTTTCTCTCCATTCTATTTTAATTTCTTTTTTTTTTAACAATATTACCAAAATTTACATCCATTTTTAAAATTTTATATATTTTTGTAGTTGGCTAGTCTTCTGCATTTTTACTTTAAAACAAATTTATTTTTTACCAACAAAAATGTAACACCCGAACCCCCACCCTGACGGAAAGGGAACGCAGAGTTCGGATACTACCGATGCGGAGATAAATAACATACATACAGATACAGAAATAAACGGATATACCTATAGCAGACTTATAAAGCGGAAATCAAATCTGAAAGACAGTTTTTATAATTCCAAAATAATTTAATTCAAAACAAACCCAACATAATTCGAGAATAAAATCTTAATGTTCAAAAGTACTTATTCTGAAACGTAACCAAAAACATAATGTAGCGGGTACAAAAGTCTGATATAAGTTCAACTAAATAAAAACATAAATGAAAACAGAGTCTGGAAGGTATGCCGGATGATGCGTGAATGCTGACTTGCAAATGATATCCTGCTATCCCACCTAACTGTCTGAACTCCACAATTTCCATTCCCTAAAGGGTTCAAATATAAAAAACAAAAATGAAAACAATGAAGGGTCAGACTATCTATGTCTGGTTAGTAAGCCAATGCGCAACAAACACACACAGATGCGTCTTATTAAACAGATAGCATGTCACACACGTATGAGGGTTAGTTAGCAACCAAAGGGTACTAACAGAAGCGAACAAGTTGATTATCAAATCAAGTTATCCCAAATATAATCCCTTTAAGTGATCTAGGATAAGTGATTACAGATTATTGCATTTATCGTCTGAAAAAGGGTTTTACAGTTGTCAAATTATTTTCAGAAGAGAGACCGAAACCGAATAGTAGTTCGGTAAGCAGTCCGGCATGTAATTCAGTCAGAGAGCACTACCAGACTTACCGAATTGTAATTCGGTAGATACTCCGGTAGGTAGCTCAGTCAGAGAGCATCACAAGACTTACCGAATTGTAATTCGGTAAGCAGTCCGGTACATAGCTCGGTCAAAGAGAAATTATATGAGTTCAATGCAGGTTTAAGTGATAATTCGGTTCCTATTTCGGTATGAAGCTCGGTCAGAGAGTTTCAAGTCTCCCAGACACACACCGAATTGTAATTCGGTATCTAACTCGGTGAAGAGCTCGGCTAGAGAGGTTGAACAGTCTTCTGAGACTTATACCGAACTACAGTTTGGTAGCTAGTTCGGTAAGAAGTTCGGCCAGAGAGTGAATCTATTCTCAAGGCTGATCAAATTGTATTTCGGTAACCAACTCGGTAAGGAGCTCGGCCAGAGACCATCCTACGTCCAGTTTTCTAGTTTTTAAGTGACAATCCGGTACCTAGTCGGGTATACAGTCTGGTTACGAACACTAGGCACATTTTTAGCCTAGTTCAGATTATATCGCTCGCTATACCAGTTCTAACTATCAAATGGGTCTAATCTTAACACCTAAAACCATTTAGGAGTCACAATTCACACTACCCAAAGTTAGAACCGAAAAGACAATAACGAGCATCGACAGAATCAAACCAAACATATCAAACATACATAATCAGAAGAAGAAAAGTTCATAATCACAGAGTTCAGATCACCTAACTATTTAGGTGTTTAACTTACCAGGCCTGTCCTTAGTTTAATAACAAAATCGGGAACAAAAACAGACAGATAGTGTTAAACCCTCAGAGATGGATCAAAGATCCAAGAAATGATGTCGTCGCATCAAGAAATGAGCCAAGCTCCAGAAATGATGCCGTCGCATCCAGAAAGTGGTTTGCAATTAAGGCCATATACACTTTCGCGCATTGATGTATACATCTAGTTTTCCCTAACAGCATGTTGGTCTTATCGTATTAACCATAGGAAAGGACTTTAACAGATTACAGAATTCCAATTTCAGATTACAGACAAATAGCAGACAGATAAGGACACTGGTTCACATGTCCAATCATAAACAGATAATGTGGCAGCAATATACCCAAACAGTTTATGTCAAAAATGCAGCAATTTAAGCTATTCCGATCAGAATTTGTCTTGTATAAATTTGATCAATTTACATACAAGCAAACACACAAAAATAGACAAATGTGAGGGTGTAAACACGGCTACTAACCTTATTCGCTAATCAATCAATCGAATCTACTCCGGCCGGCAATCCTCAACTAAGTCTACACCAAATCAAGCATAAAATCCATAAATCCCAATTTGAGAAAAGTAAGGTTTATACTAAAGAATAATTTAAATCAATTGGTACTCAAATAAAATCCATCTATGAAATTACATCAAGGGTTTTAAAACCCAAACCATGAAGAACATAAATCCCAATTCAAATTGTTGAAATCAGCTTCAAATCATCAAAACCCTAATCTAAACAAAAAACCCCAAATCGATTAAAGTAGTCAAAATCAAAGAGTTCAGAAGTTGTCACCTAGGTTATGAAGAAATCAAGACCAAATACCAACCCCCAAGTGAAATCCTCAACCAATAAAGCTTGGAAGTTCGTGAAGGTGTTCTTGGTTTGAGAGGTTTTGAAGAATACGTAAAAATAAGTTTCTAGGGCTTTGTGACAAATTATCTAAATCCATCCTTTTCATATTTATATGGGTGACAAATATCACCACCAACCCATATGTTACATGTAGTTTTAAAAACAACCCCATTTGTAAAATAATTACCAAATTGACTCAAAAATCAAATTGTTTTCAAAATCAATCCAAAAGTCAAACTTAGTCAAATCCTTTGGTCAAACCGGAAAAGATAACATTTTTCAAAAATGATAATTTTACCCTTATAACAAAAATAAATAAAAATTATGAAAATTTTCAAAATAAGTAGACAAATAGCCCTAGATTACGGACGTTACAAAAATTATTATAAGCCGATTTATGGGAATTTGTTTTAGGCCATAAAAAGTTTAATATATAATTATAAGCCTATTTTGAAAAGTTTGTAAAACTAAACTTTAGTTTTCACTCCATAGGCCATTCAATGACAGTGATCGTAATTCACAAACTGTGAACGTAATTCACAAACTGTGAACGTAATTCACAAAATCTGTGAATTGTGAAATTTCAGGGGTATTTTGGAAAACTTGGCCTATGGAGTGAAAACTAAACTTTCAAAAGCTTATTTTTGTATGTTTTTAAAATCAGGCATATAATTGTATTTTGAACTTTAAAAAGCTCATTTAAAATAATTTTCACTTATTATATGCATTTTCAAAATTTATTTTTTAAAATATTTTATAGTACGCTACCAAAAGCATTTTTAATATAATATTTTCTTTATTTTCACTCTTTCTAGTTGAGTAATTAAAAACTCAATTAAAAAACCAATCTATTTCCAGAACAATTTAAGATTCATATAGGCTAGTGTTTTTTATTGCATTTATGGATTTTAATAACATATGTAAATAATGTTTGGTGAAACTAAAGTTTTGATTAGTTGATAAAACTCAAATGATATAAATGGATATAATATAAATACATTATTTTTTATGAGTTAAAAAAGTACTTATAATTGTATAGAAAAATAAATAAATACAAGAGTAAAAAAATCAATTTAGTTTACATGTTAAAAAAATATTAATGATTTCATATTATTTTCACTAAAAATAATTATTAAAAATAACAATAGAAGAGGTGTTTAACAAATTTTATTTATAAAATAATAATAGTCACAATAATAATAAATAATTTGAGCAATAAAAAGGATTTACATGAGATAATAATTTCATAAATACTATTACTAAAACTAAAATTATTGGTTCTAGAAGCATTTATAAAACTATATTAAAACACTAAATTATAAGTTATTAAGTCAAATACAGGTAAAACCCGTCTTTAGAAATTTTATAGTAATAATAATAATAATAATAATAATAATAATAATAATAATAATAATAATAATAATAATAACTCTTACGAAATTCTAAACTCTAGTAGAAATATTTTGGTAAAATGTACACATAATATATGTTTGTGGTGCCAAATAAACCACAGCCAAATATAAGGTTAAGATTCCTTAAGAAAATAACTAAGAGCTTACAAATAGATTTGAACAGAGTTTGCTCTAATGAATAATAATAATCAGATCCTTTACAATTATCTCTACCCCTATTTTTAGGGGTTGTTAGTCTCGTTTCTAGAACGATTAGAATTTCTCTTTCCTTTAGGGCTCGGTGTTTATCTTTAAAGAAGAAAGGTCTTCCTTTGTTGATTGGGCTTCTGGAATCCTTAATTCAATGGGATTAGTCATCTTTTATTAATTGGACTTCAGGAGTCCTGTTCGGTTAGGTCGTGGCTCGGTGGGCTGGTGTGCTCTAGTTTGCCGAAGGCTCACTAAATTTGGTACAAGAATGGACTGGACTTTCTTTGGACCTCACTGAACTCGGCCGAGTTGGTCCGCCTTTGGGCCTTTGGCTGTTTCGGTTGAGCCTGGTCTCCGGGTACCTTATGGCCATCTTCGATCAAGCTGTCGTCGGTCGAGCTGGGTTATGGACTTTAGCCCCTTAAACTATTTCGACCTTCACCTTTGATGCCTTATGGTTTTATTCCCACCACAGTAATCCCCCATTGTCATGGCTTGAATCTTTCGAGCATGGCAATATGTGACATTATTTCGATCGAGTTAGGTTGCATAAGGTTACCGTTTTCGACCGTTGTTTCTTTTGTTTTATTGGTGGGCCACGTCAGCCCTGCTTGTCTTGTCTTGGGTAGATTTGGCGGCTCCTCGACTGCTACACCCAAGATTCACCATCATTGCGGCTGTCCTATATAAGAGTTGGTGGTCCTTTCTCTCCTCACTTTGCTTTCTCTCTCTAGGAACCGCAGACTCTCCATTTTCTCCCTCCGATTTCTTTGTTGGCTGCACTTTTCCGGTGACCTTTGAGTTCGCATTTCATTCCGGTGGTTGTTCTTTACAGGTTGGTTTGTTTTCCGTAAGTTTTCCAAGTTAGTTTGGGGTAGTTTTGATTTAGGGTCTCTGTCTTCAATCTTCCTCCTGTATTCTTTGTCTGTTTGTCTGACTTGCTTTGTTTATAATTCTTTTTTTTATCTTCTTTGCTCGCCGTTACTTGATTCTTTTTGTTTTTGCTAACATCGGTCGAAGACCACTAATCTACTATTGTATTTCAGTCGATTGTAGATGTCCACGGATTCTTTAGTTACGTCTTCTCTTGCGGGTCTGACTTCCAAATTTTTGGTCGATGGTGAAGCGTTCGAGGAGTGCTCTTCGGCTCGCAATCTTCCGGCCGAGTCTAGTCCTCAGGGAATTATTCCCCCTTTCTTCAATGTTCGTAGTACCATGACTATGGACGATTAGAGACAACTTTCTTCACTTATAAATTTTCTGAGTGGGTTCAGGCTAGGTTACCCGAGCCTGAAGAGAAGGTCGATGACATGTTAGCCGATGGATGGGAGCCTTTCTACCTTCGTCATTTTAAGATTGGTCTCCGTTTTTCTGTCATGGGTTTGATCGAGGAATCGTGTACTTGGTGCCAGATTCATCCGAGTCAGTTAACTCCGATGGCTGTGAGGCTCCTTTTATGCGTGGATCGGCTGAAGGAGAAACATCACTTGGAATTCTCGACCGAGGATTTCTTCTATTCATATTTCGTGAAGCGCTAGAATCAGGAGTTTGGGCGATACATTTTAAACGCTCGGGCGAATGCCCAACTTTTAGTCTTAGGTTTCTCTTCCAATGAGACTCGTTGGAAGGACAAGTATTTCTTTGTCAAAGGCCTTACTCGTCTTGGAAGGGGGTTAGGTTACCCTCCTTACAGGAGAGATTCTTGTAGGCTTTTGTTCTCCTGTTGCTTCTTTCATCGCGGTCAAGTTCGTTTTTTTAATGTGCTTCTGTTTCCTTTTCAGCGAATTTTGGGACAAAGAATTGTAAATCTTCTCCTCGGGCGCGATCAAGGAGTGAGGCTATACTTGCTTTGCCGGCCGAGTCTCATGACTACAAGAAGCTCTTGCGTGAGTTGCCTGTCGGTCACCTTTGGGCTTTTACTCGAACAAGTAAGTTTGGCCTTCTTTCACGTCTTTGCACTCGGTCGATGAAGCTGATCGTGATGTTTATTTATTATTTTTTTATAGAGTTAGCGGATTACGTCATGTCTAAGCCTGAGGACTAAAGAGCTTTGGGTATACGGGGCATTATGCGTCAGATTCAGGCTGAGTAAGAGAAGGCTAATGTGGCGAGCCAAGCTAGGGATGGAGGTTCGGTCGATGGTCGGACCGAGGCTGCAGTTGACCTTGCTCGACCCCCGAGTCCTGTACCCTCTTCTGTGGAGGCTGCTGATGCAGCTCCCCCGGTAGTTCTTGAGGCGGCTCCGAAGCCTTCTCATTCTTCAGTCGCGAAGGGGAAATGACCGAATGAGGGTGGTGCGAGGTCTCTTGTCAAGAAGCGTACTAAACATCTATGGCAGAAGTCTCGTGGTGAGGGAGAGGACCGTTATGTAATTGATTTTCCAAGCAACTCTTCCACTAGGGAAGTTTCGGCCGAGATGGTTTCGGCCGCGGAGGGCTTTTTCTTTCCCCAAGACGAGGAGTGGCTGCAGTCCTTGTCTTTCAGCAAATTCTACGAGATAACCATCTCCAGCCTTTATAAGCTGAGCCTATTGTTATTTTCCTCTTTGGTAGTTTTTTTGCTCATCTTTTTTATTTTCAGGGGCTCCAATGTTCGGTCGGCATGCGTAAGCATTTTATATCCATCTTGCGGGAGAAGAGGTCATTCGAGGCCAAGTTCAAGTCTACCTCGGTCGATTTGAAGGCGGTCCAGGAGGACTTGGGAAAGACCGTGGCCTAATGTGCAGAGACTGCTGGTCAAATTGAGAGGGCTAAGCCCCATAATGCCAGGCTTGAGGCTTCGATCGCGATGAAAGAGGCGGAGTTGAAGCGCTAGGATAAGGAATTGGCAGAGTTGAAGGCTTCCAAGCTTGCTTCGCTAGGTCGAATAGAGGAGCTTGAAGATCGAGTTGAGACCTTTACCCTTGAGGCGACCCAGGCTGAGGTATTGACCAGGAAGTTCGCCATGGAGCAAGTTATCAGGGGGTCTGTGACTCCTGAGTTGGCCAAGAAGGAGTTGGACACAATGACAGCCATTCGTGATGAGAATTTAGTGATTCTGATGTATTTTTTTTCCTTTTTGCCATCTTTTATGGGCATCCAATGTAATTTCACATTTGCCTGATCAATGAAGTTTGTTTTTACCTTTGTCTATTAATTTGAGCATGTTTTATTTGGGGATCCAATCCCCTAGTTCTCGTTTTCAACCGAGTGGGCTATTTTTATTTCAGGCTGAGCTCAACCCCTCACTGTCTCGGAGGAGTTCTCTTGATTCTCATTCGATTTATGAGGTTGTATTGAGGCTGATTTTGACCGAGATGTGTTTTGTCGGATTATTGTTGGCGTTTGGAAAGATTATCTCACCTGATTTCTTCTAGATTTACCAAAGGTTTGCCCTTTGGCAATTTCGGGTTACCCTTTGGGCAGTTTTAGGATTGCCCTTTGGCAATTGGTCTTCGCCCGAAGCCTTCTGGATTTACCAGATGTTTGCCCTTGGCAATTTCGGGTTGCCCTTTGGGCAGTTTTTGGATTGCCCTTTAGGCAGTTTTTGGATTGCCCTTTGGGCAGTTTTTGGATTGCCCTTTGGGCAGTTTTTGGATTGCCCTTTGGCAATTGGTCTTCACCCGAAGCCTTCCGGATTTACCAGAGGTTTGCCTTTGGCAGTTTTCGGGTTGCCCTGTGGGTAGTTTTTGGATTGCCCTTTGGCAACTGGTCTTCGCCCGAAGCCTTCTACCAGAGGTTTGCCCTTGGCAGTTTTCGGGTTGCCCTTTGGGCAGTTTTTGGATTGCCCTTTGGCAATTGGTCTTCGCCCGAAGCCTTCTAGATTTACCAGAGATTTGCACTTGGCAGTTTTAAGGTTGCCCTTTGGGCAGTTTTTGGATTGCCCTTCGGCAATTGGTCTTCGCCCGAAGCCTTCGGGATTTACTAGAGGTTTGCCCTTGGTGGTTTTCGGATTGCCCTTTGGGCAGTTTTTGGATTGCTTTGGCAATTGGTCTTTGCCCGAAGCCTTCGGGATTTACCAGAGGTTTGCCCTTGGTAAGTTTCGGGTTACTCTTTGGGCAGTTTTTGGATTGATATTTGGATAGAGAGTATTGAGAAAAATGAACTGTTTTATTGCATTGAGGTGGGCCCTGCTTAGGGAAAAGAGTGCTCATTATTATAGATAAAATGCTATATTAGAATTGATACCTCTTCAGGTGGTGGATGTTCAAGCTGTGTTTCACCTCTTTCCCTTCCTTGGTGAGTAGTTTGTAGGATCCTTTCCCAGACTGTCGATTCAATGGGGTAAGATGGTCTAATTGTTTATGTTTTCTATGAAGCAGGCAATATTGCCTCAGATCATCTCTAATGAAAATTTGATAATTTCCAAAGCATCTCAACGAAATATATACGTGGCAACGGAAAATAAATGTTCTAAATGATGACATAAAATTTTATTTATGTGAATATTTAATATTTGAAAAGTCATTGTATAGTTTTACTATACTTAATCTAAAATATTTATATATTTATAGTAAAGTTTTAAAAAAAAAATACTTTGTTCTTAAGGACTTTTAATTGTCCACACAATACAAAAGTTATAAAATAATTCATCCTTGGATTCAACAGTGATTACCTTATGGTGTAGTATAAAATTTTGATAAACAATGAACTCAAACTAATGGCATAAATTACACTTGATTTATATTATAAATTGAGAGAGAATAATATATTGTAGAAATTGTATATAAAATCTATCAATTTAAAAAGTAGGCTCGCTGAATTTATAGGAGAGGAAGAGTTCCAATTGCATATGTTTTAATTCAAGGAAAACTTATATACACCAATTCAATGGTTAACTTAATTCATTTATGTTTATTTTCATTTAGTGTGTCAGGTTAAATGGATGGTCGAAATTTGAAGTCCTCGTGTAATCACATTAAACATTCGAATAGTAGAACTACTATCTATATTATTCTAACACCCATATTGATGGAGAATGCTAAACTTTGAAAATATACACATAAAATTGTGTAATTTAGGATTAAGAATTAGTTCCCTTTGAATAAGTACTTTTTCTTTTGAAATCCTAGTAGTGAATATTTATTCAGCATACTCGATCAATCGATAGATCTAATTTCTTTGAATAGTTGAACTTTAGTGTATACTAAGAACATATATGTTATATAACTAATTAATATCCAACTTTTACTTCTAATTTTTTTTTTTTAATATAAATGCGTTGTCTCATCAGTGCTTAAATGACCATCTTTTATTTTCCTTAAAGTGGTTCACACTTTAGTATACAAAATTGGATATTTTAATTTTATGAACGTCTTGTATCATTTAGAAAAGTGGGTATTATTTGGAATTATTTTTAAAACTCGGTATTTTTTCGAATTATTTTTACAAAATGGGTGCAAAAATGAAAATACTCTACGAAATTTGAACAAATTTAAGTCAAAATTTGGAATCCTTATATCAAGTTTATTTGCATTTTTTTGAAATATACTTCACCATGAGAATAATTTTAATAAATTTTACAATAATGCAAATATTTTTCCCCTCAAATCTATATTTAAGGAACTTCATCTATTAGGTATTTACTGCTTTGATGCATATTGTTAATTTATCTTATATGTTATTTTTTAACTGTGCATAATCAATTTAAATAACCCCTATAGAGAATAGTTGTCTAATAGTGTTATATTTTCGACATATATGACCAGATTTTCCACGTAACACTCGAACCCCCACCTCGACGAAAAGGACGCGGAGAACAGATGCTACATACAAAACGGACGAACAGACACTAGATAACATATACAAATATAGAACAGAAATACATACATATGAAATATTCGCCAAAAGATGTTCTTTATTAAAAGAGTAATAAATCTGAAAATTCCATATACAAAGTCCAACTTAAATATAACCAAAACCGAATAGTCATAAACCAAATTCAGATAGTGCAGCGGTTTCAAAGTTTTGAAATAAATCCAAAATCAAAATAACAATAGGAAATCAAAGCTGTGAAAATAGATGCCAGATGATGACTGATGTTGACATGCGTGAATATATATCATGCTACTCCACCTGACTGTCTGAACTCAACAATTTCCATCACCAAAGGGTGTAAACATATAAAACAAAAATGAAAACCACATAGGATCAGACTATTGATGTCTAATTAGTAAGCCAATGCCCAATAATCACACACTCTAACACCCGAACCCCCACCCCGACGGAGGGACTCGGAGAACAAATGTCACATGCAAAACTGAACAGACGGATAAACAAATATAATAATCATACGAGATAGATACATAGATAAGAACTTTACTAAATATCTTATTATTGAAAAGTGACCAGAGCAAATAGTTCAAATACAATTCCAAAACATATGGGGCTGTTACAATTCTAGACTCTGTAAATAAATCCAAAATATAATAATGAAAGACAAAGTCTTGAAATAGATGCCAGATGAAAATTGATGCTGACATGAGTGTATATCCTGCTACTCCACCTGACTGTCTGAACTCAACAATTTCCATCTTAAATGGGTTCAACAGCTTACAAAAAAAATAAAAATAAAAAACCACGGAGGGTCAAACTATCAATGTCAGGTTAGTAAGTAAATGCCAAACAAGCACACACAAGATGCGTCTTATTTAATAGAATAAAATGTCACACACGCATGCAGATTAGTTTACAAATATGGGATTACAAACAGGATCAAACAAGTTGATTAAAAACTCAAATTATTCTGGTTTAATTCCCCCTTAATATGATCTAAGATAAGTGATTACAAATTATTGAAATTTTCATCTGAAAGTAGGATTTTAAGTGAACAAATTATTTCAATTCAGAGTCCGACAGCGAACTGCTAGTTCGGTGCAAAGTTCGGTGAACAATTCGAACAGAGAGCACGCCCAGTTATACGAATTGTAATTTGGTGGCAAACTCGGTATGCAGTTCGAAAAAAATGGTTATTGAAGTTTGTAAAAGTTATACCAAATTGTAATTAGGTAGCTAATTCAGTAGCTAGTTCGGACAGAAAGTATTTTGATAGGCTCACTGTCTCATTGAATTATAATTCGGTAGGAAGCTCGGTGAAGAGTTCGGACAGAGAGTCAATTAACCGTTAAGATCGGATTTAAGTGACAGTTTAGTACCTAGTTCGGTAGGCAATTTGTTACCTAGTTGGGACAGAGGCATTATTAATGATCTCAAGGCTCACCGAATTGTAGTTCGGTACATAGCTCAGTAACAAGTTCGGCCAGAGACCATTATTTATAATTTTAACCTATTTCAAATTATGATTTTCGCTATTCATGCTCTAAATGTCTACTAGGGTCTAATCCTACTTCTTATGCCCAGTTAGCAGTCAAAATCATGCTACCTAAAAGTTAGAAACTAGTGTAACAAGCAGCAGACGGAAATCAAATCAGTCATAGCAGACATCCACAAGCAGAAGCAGAAACGAATTAAAATTTAACAGACTTAAGGTTTTCATATTATCAAATGATGTTTAACTTACCATGCCTGTCCTTAGCTTAATAACATAAATCGGGAACATGAAATAGATAGAGATAGTGTAACACCCGAACCCCCTCCCTGACTTGAATGGAGCACAGGGACCCAAATGCTACATTACATAGGCGGAGGACAAATTCGAATTTCGGATTTCGTGAAAATAAAACAATGCACCATACATTCGGGTTGACATGAATAATAATTGAATACCAAATTAACTTGTAAATAAATAAGTTCGTGGTGTGGAAAATTACAAACTAATTCACATGTTTCAAATATTCAATTTAAATATAATATTAAAATAATAAAATAAATGCATTGGTGGAGAAAACCAAAACAAGCTTACATGTCTCAAATATTCAATTTAAATATAATATTAGAATAATAAAATAAATGCATGAGTGCAGAAAACCAAAACAAAACTCACATGTCTCAGATATCCAATATATATATATATTAACAAAATAAATACATGGTGCAGAAAATCATATCTAATTCACATGTTCCAAAATAATCAAATATAAGTGTAATAGGAACTACGATAAGCTAAGTCACTTATCAATTGCAATAACCAAAATAATAAAAATAGTAATAATAATACATCTCAAATATCCAAGAATCAAACTCAAAATCAAACTCATGACCAAACCGTTTAAATTTCAAAGTCACAACCCGAATAAAAATCAATTACAAAATTCGAGAGACATAATGATCAAAATGAACAAAAAAAATGCAAATCTAGATGCCCATGAATTATGCAACACACGATTTTCCTGCTGACCATCTGATTAGCCTAAACACAAAATTTTGTATGTTGTCCCAAACGGGAGGATAGTAAAAGAAAACAACAAAATCAAAACTACGTCAGTCACTGGGACTGGTTAGCAAATTAGATAAATAATTGACCACAACATTCAAAGACAAAAATAGGTTACCCGCGAACGGGTACAAACAAATAGGTATCTAATGCGAAGCTAGACTCGGAGATGGTAACAGATTCAGGTTCAGGTACTTAATTAATTCATGACAGGGTTCGGATTTCAAATTTCGGAGTTCCAGATTTACGGAGATTCACTAACTCAGGTTGGGACTACTAACTGGTATACGGGTTTATTAAATCAAGTTATAACAAATAGACTCTAAAGCTTATACTTGAATTGAATTATTTACACCAATATCGAGACATAGTCACATGCTACACTAGTTCAAGCTATTAATGACCTAGTCACATGACACACTAATTCAAGTTAATAATAACTTAGTCATATGACACACTTATTCAAGTTTAAAATGATCTAGTCACATGACACACTAATTCAAGTTATTAATAACCTAGTCATATGACACACTTATTCAAGTTATTTATGACCTAGTCACATGACACACTACCATACACAATGTACCTATACTTAATTCACTTACCAAATTAAAATCAACACATTAACCGATTATGAAGTCCAAGTTGGATTACCAGTTTCTACTAATCAAGTTTGACATCTATGTGGCTAGGATCATTTCATAAGGTTGTTAAATTTGACCTCTAGATAAGACCACAGCTTCGATTTAGATCCTATGCAAGCATAACTCAAAGCAACAAAGCCAATTATTCAAGAAAAATAATTACCAGATATATTAACACTCACACCAAGATTTCTAATTAAGTGGTTCATTAGAAATCCTACAAACTAACAATTTATTTTAAGGGCACATATCAAAACAGATTCTCAGATAATAAATAAAATTCGATTTCAGCTAACAAAAACTGTAATTTACCAGCTTAAGCAATTAACCAGAATTTCAAACAGTTAATGTAAATAAAGTCCATTTGTCCAAAATATTACATACAAAATATCAGAGTTCAGAATATGTAAATTATGGTTTCGATTAAACAGCCTATCCTAGATCAGTTAGCAAATCGGGACAGAATAGAGGTGATCCAAAGATCCAGAATTGATCCAAAGACCCAGAACAAAATAGAGGTGATGTCGTCGCATCCAGAGATGGCCGAAGCCTCAGAATATAATTAACGGCAGAACTAGGCCCGCACGCGTTAGCGTGTAGAAGTACTTCTAATTTTTCCCTACGGCATGTCGGTCTCATGTAACTTATCTACGGATAGGGCTTATTTATCTTTCTTAACGTTTAATTAGAAAAATTAGAATTTAACAGAATAAATAATTAAGGCCACAACCAAGCCTATACTAACCAACGGATTATTCAGCAGCAGCAGCATTATAACAGTAACAAAACAAAATGGCATGATATCTAAGTCTCTTATTAAAAGACATGCACATAGGTGTGGATTTCTAAACAAATTTATTTATCCAAAGCAAAGTCACAGGACCTATTTAGTTTTTCAAGACATATTAAATGTATAAACATATTCATCTAAACATGTGAGTATCACAATTATCATGCCATGCATTGATTCAAATAATTCACAAACATAAAAATCACTAACTAAAGACAATAAAGCTGAAATACTAACCAACAAAGCAATTTCCCACAATTAAGCCTACATGTCCCGTTCCACGGTTCCAGTAGAACCAACACCGTCACCTGACGGTCACAAAAATAACCAACACAAAAAAAAATAATTACAACAGGATCCAGAACCAAAACAAAACAAAGTATTAGGAACCAAAATCAACAGGGTTAGGGTTACTAGTGACGTTGAGACATCTTAAACAAATTTCAAATCAAAGAGGTTTTATTTTCCTTTTTCTTTTAAATCAAACATATACTGACATCCCATTAATGGGAATAAACATTTACATCATAAGGAAAAGTAAATCGGAGGGTTACCTTTGAGTTGGGTGTGTGTGGAAAAATCGATCGAAAGTTGTCTAGGGATTGGAATCCTAAACTTTACCAATTACAAGAAATAAATTCAATATTTGTTCAAATTAAAAAAAAAAATGAAAATGATTGAAACTAGATGTGAGAGTCTCTTACCTTGATTACGAAAAACAAGAACTTGAAAACCTAAATGGTTGCTAGGTTTCGTAAAAGAGAGCTTTTATAGGTCTCGTAATTTGAACTAGTCACATGGCTAGTAATTTTTCAAATTAGTCCATATTATTTTATAATATAATAAATAAACTTTTTCTTATTTATAAATTCAAAGTAAAAATCTATTTGTTTTGTGAAAACATCCAACTTGATAATGAATATTTTTTTTGAAAAAAAAAATGAAATTTTTTGGACAGAATTCAGATCTCTCAAATTCACCGATACCCCACAGTTCCGGACACGGTTTATGGTCAAAACACCCAAAAACAAATCACTCGACCTGACGGATGTGACAACTATACCCCACTTAAGAAAATTTCGTCCCCGAAATTTACCTGAGTAAAGCAAAAATGGACACTGATGTTGAATCGAATCTTCTGGCTCCCACGACGCTTCCTCTATTGCGTGGTTTCGCCAAAGAACCTTAACAAATGGTATAGTCTTGTTCTTCAAGACTGTTACTTCCCTCCAAAATTTGAACTGGCTCTTCTTCATAGCTTAGGTCCAATGGAATCTGAATATCCTCACGGTTCAAAATGTGTGAAGGATCAGAACGATACCTTCGGAGCATAGATCCATGAAAGACATTGTGGATCCTTTCCATTTCAAGTGGTAATGCAAGTCGGTAGGCAACCGGACCAAGTCTTTCAAGAACCTCATATGGTCCTATGAAACGCGGTGCCAGTTTTCCTTTCCTGCCGAAACGGAGAACCTTCTTCCAAGGTGACACTTTCAGAAATACCTTATCACCAACCGAAAATTCAATCTCTTTTCACTTAAGATCAGCATATGACTTCTGCCTATCAGATGCTTCCTTAATCTTTTCACGGATCAACTTAACCTTCTCTTCAGCTTCTAGAACAATTTCAGGCCCTACAACTCGAGCTTCTCCAAGCTCGGTCCAACATAACAGAGTTCGACATTTTCTTCCATATAATGCCTCATAAGGCGCCATTTTAATGCTCGAATGGTAACTATTATTGTACACGAACTCCACTAGAGGTAGGTACTTTATCCAGGAACCACCAAACTCGATTATGCAACATTTGAGCATGTCTTCCAGGGTTTGGATCGTCCTCTCAGACTGCCCATCAGTTTGCGGGTGGAAAGTAGTACTGAAATTCAATTTGGTTCCCATAGCCTCTTGGAACTTTTTCCAGAATCGTGAGGTGAACCTTGGATCCCTATGAGAGATGATAGATGATAGAACCCCGTGTAGTCTCACTATCTCTTTCAAATACAATTCAGATAGTCTCTCCAAAGAGTAGTCTACTCGGATAGGCAGAAAGTGGGTAAATTTGGTCAATCGATCAACGATTACCCAAATAGCATCGAATTTCTCACGAGTCACTGGCAATCCAACCACAAAGTCCATCGTGACTCGGTCTCATTTCCACCCGGAATAGTAATTTTTTGTAACAAGCCAGACGGAACCTGATGCTCAACTTTCATCAGCTGACAAGTCAGACATGTCCCAACATAGTCTGCAATATCCCTTTTTATTCCCGGCCACCAATATACCACCCTGAGATCGTGATACATTTTAGTAGCGCCTGGATGTAAGGAATAGACTTGTCTGTGAGCTTCATTTAGAATTTCAGACCTCAAATTCTCGACGGATGGAACATATATACGATTTCCCAAGTACCATCCACCATTCAGATTTTGGGTAACCTCCAAGGTCTTACCCTGATCAACCTTCTTAACCCATTCCAAAACTAACTCATCAGACTTCTGAGCCTCCAAAATTCTATCAGTCATGTCCGGTCTAACAACTAGTTCAACCAGTACAGCCTCCCCATTTAGACTTAACTGTGACATCATAACATGAAGAGTATGCATGGATTTACGGCTTAGAGCGTCCGCTACCACGTTTGATTTACCAGGATGGTAGTTAATTTTCAGTTCATAATCTTTCATGAATTCCACCCACCTTCTCTGTCTAAGATTCAACTCTTTCTGAGTCGGTAAGTATTGCAGACTTTTGTGATCGGTATAGATGAAACATTTAGCTCCGTAAATATAATGTCTCCATATTTTTAATGCGAAGACTATTGTGGCTAACTCGAGATCATGAGTTAGATAATTTCTCTCGTGTGTCCGCAATTGTCTCGACGCATAAGTGATCACATTCTTGTCTTGCATGAGTACACAACCAAGCCCATGTATGGATGCATCACTATAAATGATGTAATCCAACCCTTCTACCGGTTGAACCAGAATAGGAGCTTTCGTAAATAGCTTTTTCAATAGATCGAACTTCTCTTGGCATTTAGCTGTCCACTCAAACTTCACCCCTTTATGTAAGAGTTTCGTAAGGGGACCAGCTATCGATGAGAATCATTTAACAAAGCGACGATAATAACCAGCTAGTCCAAGAAAACTATAAATTTCGGTCACATTCTTAAGCGGTTTCCATGCTAACACCGCATCAATCTATTTGGGTCGACCTTAATGCCTTCTTTCGTAATAACATGCCCCAAAAAAGCTACTTCCTCCATCCAAAATTCACATTTAGACAATTTTGCGTACAACTGCTTCTCACGGAGTATCTATAAAACTGTCCTCAGAAGCTTGTCGTGATCTTCCTTATTCTTTGAATAGACCAAAATGTCATCAATGAACACAACAAAAAATTGGTCTAGATAAGGCTTAAAAACTCTGTTCATCAAATCCATGAAGACCGCAGGTGTATTGGTCAAATCAAATGGCATTATTATGAATTCATAGTGGTCATACCTGGTCCGAAATGCAGACTTGGAAATATCAGAATCTTTGATTCTCAACTGATGATAACCAGATCGAAGGTCAATTTTTGAGACCACTCCCGCTCCTCTCAACTGATCGAATAAATCATCAATTCGTAGAAGCGGATACTTGTTCTTTACCGTGAACTTATTCAACTGGCGATAATCGATGCACAACCAGAAAGAACCATCTTTCTTCTTTACAAACAGAACCGGAGCGCCCAAGGGTGAAGTACTCGGTCAAATATACCCTTTTTCCAGAAGTTCTTGTAGCTGAACTTTTAACTCCTTCAGTTCCGCCGGAGCCATCCGATAAGGAGCCATAGATACAGGCGCCGTACCAGGAATAAGCTTGATAGAGAACTCCACCTCTCTCTGTGGCGGAAGTCCAGGCAATTCTTCAGGAAAAACATCTAGGAATTCAGAAACGGTTGGGATTAACATCCCATCAGAATGTGGCTTAACAACCTCAACCACGTGCGCCAGAAACACTTCACAACCCTGTCTCAATAATCTATTAGCAATTGCAGAAGAAATTACCTTATCGAGCGGGTTTCTTCAATCTCCAACTACCGTGACTAACCCATGAGGTGACTTAAGAGTTAACCTCTTATCCTTGCAATCTAGAATAGCTTCGTGTTTGGACAACCAGTCCATCTCCAGAATCATACCGAATTCATTAGTACGCAGCTTAAGTAGATCACCAGGAAAACTAACACCATTTATCAGGATCGGAACATCTCGAAAAACTTGATTAACCATAATAGAATTACCCAACGGATTAGAAACTACCCAATCTACGTCAGTAAAATTAGGCACCCAACCCTTGATTTCTAAGATCTCAGAGCAGATATAAGACAAAGTGGAACCAGGGTCAATTAGAGTAAACACATGAGAGTCAAGGATTGAAAAGGTACTTGTAACGACATCGGGGGTATCGACTTCCTCACGACCCTTTAGGGCATAGGTACAAGCAGGAGCTCTAGAATCACCTCTGGCTGCAGTTTCGGATTGATTACTGCCATTTGCACCAGATTGAGTAGGTGTAGGTCTAGAAGTCCTCTGGACTGAAGTGGCATCCCTCGGAACTGGAACTCTACTAGTATCTCGTTGTGGCTGAGGACAATCTCTGATCATGTGATCCTTAGAACCACACCTAAAGCATCTCCCCATCGCCCTACGACATTCCCCAGAATGCGGTTTCTGACAAGTGGGGCAGATAGGAGTATTACTAACATTGCGATTGCCTTGAGTAGGGGCACTGGCAACTGACGGTGCAGGCTGATAGTTTTGTCAATGACCCCCATTAGGACGAGGTTGCTGGAATGAACCACCTCCATTGCTCTGGCCTTGAGATTTGGGTCTCTTATTATGATTCTGGCCAAAGGTAGCAGGTCCACTCCGAGTATCCTTGTCACGCTTCTTTCCCTTATCCTTGTTCACCAAAATTTCAATATCAAGCGCAGCTTCAAACAACTCGTGAAAGACATCTGTCCTCAAAGTAGCCAACAACTTTTGAATTTCAAAGTGCAATCTAGTCCTGAACTTACGACACCTGTCAGCTGGAGTAGGCACCATGTCAGGTGCATAGCGACTCAACTTCACAAACTCCAGCTTGTTATCCTTTACTGATTTCTCCCTTTGCTTCAGATAAAGAAACTCTATTCTCTTCTGCTCAAGCCATGCATGTCCCACGTAGTTCTTTTTTAACTCCTCACGGAAGAACTCCAGATTGATTTCCACTTCGGGGTTCACGGTTTGGATTAGTGAATCCCACCAGCGGACAACTTCACTTCTAAGTAGAGACACCAGGCACTCCAATTTCTCAACGTCATTACAATGAATTTCATCACAGACTCGGGACATATCGCTGAGCCAATTATCAGCATCCTCAGAGCTTTCATCATTGTTTCCCTTGAAGAGGGCGACCTTCTTCTTTGGAAGTCTTTCAATTGCAGATCTTTCAGGTCGAACTCCCCCCGCTTGCATCTTTGCAGGATAACGGCGATAACTTGGAATGCTTGAGCTTGCGCGGCTTCGCGGTTATCAGGGTTACTGTTGTCACCAATAGTGTCATCGTTGGTATTAGAGACAAAGTTAGGATTACGGCGTCTACCAGCCATGATCCAAAGTGTAGCAGATCAGATATTCTAAAAATGAAAAGAGTTCAGGTATCATGCTCAGCAAGGACTTTCAGACTCAGATGAATGCAATCCATGTTATGTTATGATTTTCAAATTAAACGCACAGACAAATCAAAACAAATGCACAGCAAGAAGCTACCGAGAATCGGTGCTCTGATACCACCAAATGTAACAACCGAACCCCCTCCCTGACGGGAATGGAGCACAGGGACCCAAATGCTACATTACAGAGGCGGAGGATAAATTCGAACTTCGGATTTCGTGAAAATAAAACAATGCACCATATATTCGGGTTGACATGAATAATAATTGAATACCAAATTAACTTGTAAATAAATAAGTTCGTGGTGTGGAAAATTACAAACTAATTCACATGTTTCAAATATTCAATTTAAATATAATATTAAAATAATAAAATAAATGCATTGGTGGAGAAAATCAAAACAAGCTCACATGTCTCAAATATTCAATTTAAATATAATATTATAATAATAAAATAAATGCATGAGTGCGGAAAACCAAAACAAAACTCACATGTCTCAGATATTCAATATATATATATATATATTAACAAAATAAATACATGGTGCGGAAAATCATATCTAATTCACATGTTCCAAAATAATCAAATATAAGTGTAATAGGAACTACGATAAGCTAAGTCACTTATCAATTGCAATAACCAAAATAATAAAAATAGTAATAATAATACATCTCAAATATCCAAGAATCAAACTCAAAATCAAACTCATGACCAAACCGTTTAAATTTCAAAGTCACAACCCGAATAAAAATCAATTATAAAATTCGAGAGACATAATGATCAAAATGAAAAAAAAATGCAAATCTAGATGCCCATGAATTATGCAACACTCGATTTTCCTGCTGACCATCTGATTAACCTGAACACAAAATTTTGTATGTTGTCCCAAACGGGAGGATAGTAAAAGAAAACAACAAAATCAAAACTACGTCAGTCACTGGGACTGGTTAGCAAATCAAATAAATAATTGACCACAACATTCAAAGACAAAAATAGGTTACCCGCGAACGGGTACAAATAAATAGGTATCTAAAGCGAAGTTAGACTCGGAGACGGTAACAGATTCAGGTTCAGGTAGCAATATTATCCTACGAGTACTTAATTAATTCATGACAGGGTTCGGATTTCAAATTTCGGAGTTCCAAATTTACGGAGATTCACTAACTCAGGTTAGGACTACTAACTGGTATACAGGTTTATTAAATCAAGTTATAACAAATAGACTCTAAGGCTTATACTTGAATTGAATTATTTACACCAATATCGAGACATAGTCACATGCTACACTAGTTCAAGCTATTAATGACCTAGTCACATGATACATTAATTCAAGTTATTAATAACCTAGTCATATGACACACTTATTCAAGTTTTAAATGATCTTGTCACATGACACACTAATTCAAGTTATTAATAACCTAGTCATATGACACACTTATTCAAGTTTTTTATGAACTAGTCACATGACACACTACCATACACAATGTACCTATACTTAATTCACTTACCAAATTAAAATCAACACATTAACCGATTATGAAGTCCAAGTTGGATTACCAGTTTCTACTAATCAAGTTTGACATCTACATGGCTAGGATCATTTCATAAGGTTGTTAAATTTGCCCTCTAGATAAGACCACAACTTCGACTTAGATCCTATGCAAGCATAACTCAAAGCAACCAAACCAATTATTCAAGAAAAATAATTACCAGATATATTTACACTCACACCAAGATTTCTAATTAAGTGGTTCATTGGCAATTCTACAAACTAGCAATTTATTTTAAGGGCACATATCAAAACAGATTCTCAGATAATAAATAAAATTCGAGTTCAGCTAACAAAAACTGTAACTTTACCAGCTTAAGCAATTAACCAGAATTTCAAACAGAATGTAAATAAAGTCCATTTGTCCAAAATATTACATACAAAATATCAGAGTTCAGAATATGTAAATTATGATTTCGATTAAACAGCCCATCCTAGATCAGTTAGCAAATCAGGACAAAATAGAGGTGATCCAAAGATCTAGAATTGATCCAAAGACCCAGAACAGAACAAAGGTGATGTCGTCGCATCCAGAGATGGCCAAAGCCTCATAATATAATTAAGGGCAGAACTAGGCCCGCACGCGTTAGCTTGTAGAAATACTTCTAATTTTTCCCAACAGCATGCCGGTCTCATGTAACTTATCTACGGATAGGGCTTATTTATCTTATTTAACGTTTAATTAGAAAATTTAGAATTTAACAGAATAAATAATTAAGGCCACAACCAAGCCTATACTAACCAACGGATTATTCAGCAGCAGCAGCATTATAACAATAACAAAACAAAATGGCATGATATCTAAGTCTTTTATTTTAAGACATGCACTTAGGTGAGGATTTCTAAACAAATTTATTTATCCAAAGCAAAGTCACATGACCTATTTAGTTTTTCAAGACATATTAAATGTATAAACATATTCATCTAAACATGTGAGTATTACAATTATCATGCCATGCATTGATTCAAATAATTCCCAAACATAAAAATCGCTAACTAAAGACAATAAAGCTGAAATACTAATCAATAAAGCAATTTCCTACAATTAAGCCTACAGGTCCCGTTCCACGGTTCCAGTAGCACCAGCACCGTCACCTGACGGTCACAAAAATAACCAACACAGAAAAAAATAATTACAACAGGATCCAGAACCAAAATAAAACAAAGTATTAGGAAACAAAATCAACAGGGTTAGGGTTACTAGTGACTTTGAGACATCTTAAACAAATTTCAAATCAAAGAGGTTTTATTTTCCTTTTTCTTTTAAATCAAACATATACTGACATCCCATTAATGGGAATAAACATTTACATCAAAAGGAAAAGTAAATCAGAGGGTTACCTTTGAGTTGGGTGTGTGTGGAAAAATCGATCAAAAGTTGTCTAGGGATTGGAATCCTAAAATTTACCAATTACGAGAAATAAATTCAATATTTGATAAAATTAAAAAAAAAAATGAAAGTGATTGAAACTAGAGGTGAGAGTCTCTTACCTTGATTACGAAAAACAAGAACTTGAAAACCTAAATGGTTGCTAGGTTTCGTAAAAGAGAGCTTTTATAGGTCTCATAATTTGAACTAGTCACATGGCTAGTAATTTTTCAAATTAGTCCATATTATTTTATAATATAATAAATAAACTTTTTCTTATTTATAAATTCATAGTAAAAATCTATTTGTTTTGTGAAAACCTCCAACTTGATAATGAAGATTTTTTTTTGAAAAAAAATGAAATTTTTTGGACAGAATTTAGATGTCTCAAATTCACCAATACCCCACAGTTTCGGACACGGTTTATGGTCAAAACACCCAAAAAAAATCACCCGGTCTGACGGATGTGACAGATAGGGTAAAAACCTTAGAGGTGGATCAAAGATCCTAGAAATTATGTTGTCGCATCTAGACATGAGCAAAGCTCCAGAATGATGTCGTCGCATCCGGAAAATAGGTCGGCAATCAAAGCCAAATATGCTTTTGCGCGTCGATGTATACATCTAGTTTCCCTATAGCATGCTGCTCTTATCATATTAATATAGACAGAACTTTTAATAGATTACAGAGTTTGTATTTCCAGATTAACAGACAGATATAAAAATCATTTCGTACATCCACATTAAAGCAACAGAAGTTAGATAGCCACAATATTCGCAAAATCAGACTGACAAATTACAGATATCGTTTAATAGATAAGTATCCAGAAATTCATATTCAAATACAGCAGTAGAAATCCAACTCATAAATTTCAGATCATCTGTTTCATATTAAATTAAATTAATCTTATCAAATAGAGAAAAGATAGAACAGACGGAACATAAAAACGTGGGGGCATAAATATGGCTACTAACCTTTATCGCTAAATCCGAATCCACCGAAATCACTCTGGTTGATTATCCCCAATTTGATCTAAATCAAAGCAAGAGTAAATTGAAGAAATCCCCAAATCCAAAAGTTAGGGTTTACACATAAAGCAGCAATTGAAACCCAATCAAACCTAATTTAAACCCAAATCATACAATCTAAAAATAAGGGTTTCAAAACACAAATCAATTGAAATAGAAATCCCCAAATTTGCCAAAACCCTAACTTATTGTAAAAATTCCCAAATTAAAATAAAGTAGTTTGATGACAAAAGAAATGGTAATCCATACCTAAAACAAAAGAAACTGGAATCCTAATTGGAATCTTGAAGAACGCAATTTACAAATCCGCGTCTAGGGTTTTGATTTGAGAGAAAACTTAGAACACGTAGAACTCACTTTTTAGGTTTTTGTGAAGAATAATTTCGAAACCTTTACTTTTCTATATATATTGGTGGCAAATATCACCATAAACCCACAACTAATCAAGTAGTTTTAAAAAGACCAAAATTGGAAAATAATTACAAAATACATCAATTTTCCATTTTGTTTTCAAAATTATCCCAAAAGTCAAACGGTCAAAATTATACGGTCGAACTGGAAAGTTAACATTTTAGAATACCCATTTACCTATGAATGAAAAATAATTTAAAATTAAATAAAAAATCAAATGACGAAAACAAATTTCTAAAATACGAAAAATTAACAGCCCTAATTTACGGACATGACACACACAATATACGTCTTGTATTAACAGAATAAAATGGCACGCATCATATGCAATCTGCCTAACAAACATGGGTTTCATAACATGAGCAAAGATAGTGATTATTGACCCAAATTATTCTTATTCAAATTCCCTTTAAGTGATCTAGGATAAGTGATTACACTTCATTGCAATCACCATCTAGAAGTAGTGTTTAAGGTCATCAAATTATTTTGAAATAGTGTCCGACATCGAACTGTGAATTCGGTACGGAGTTTGGTAAGCAATTCAGACAAAAAGCACTCCCAACTTTACCAAATTGTAGTTCAGTAGCGAGTTCGGTAGTGAACTGGGACAGAATTGTTATCATGGATCCCTACAGTTATACCAAATTGTAATTCGGTAGTTAGTTCGATAGCTAATTCGGACAAAAGCTGTTTTAGTCTCAAACTCTCACCGAATTTTTATTCAGTATGTATCTCAGTGAAGATTTCGGATAGAGAGCCAACTAGATCCTAAGTTATACCGAACTCTAATTTGGTAACTAATCTTGCACCTAATTCAGATAGAGAGTCAAGTTTACATTCTAAGGTTCATTCGAACTGTAATTCAGCAACTTGCTTGGTAATCAATTTGGACAAAGAGTATTACTATTAATCTCGAAACTTACCGAATTGTAATTCGGTACACAACTCGGTAACAAGTTTGGCTAGAGACTACTTTACACGTTTTCAACCTAATCTAGTTATGCTTTTTGCTACTCAAACTTGCAAGCATCAAATTGAGTTTGTTCATATCACCTATAGCCAGTTAGTAGTCAAATTCATACTAGCCAAAGGTAAGATAAAAAAAAAAACAAAAACAAAGCAACACACAGAAATCAAAACAGTTCATAACAACATACAGAGGCAATGTCAAAATCAATCTTTATATTAACATATTTCAGTTTGTCATATTATGATAAAATGTTTAACTTATTACCAGGCCTATCCTTAGCTTAATAACAGAAATTGGAAACAGAAAAAAAAAATAGGATAAACCCTTAAAGGTGAATCAAATATCCCAAAATGATGTCATCGCATCCAGACATGAGCAAAGCCCTAGAATGGATCAGAGATACCAGATTGATGTCACCACACCCAGAAATAAATTGGCAATCAAGGTCAAAACGCTTTCGCGCATCAATGTATACATCTAATTTCCTTACAACATGCTGGTCTTATCGTATTAATCTAGGACATGGCTTTGAAAGATAACATAATTTATATTCCAACTTAACAGAGCAGATATAAGTTCCAATTCAAGTAACCACGTTAAAGTAGCAGAGTGAACAGAAAATTACAAAATTCACAAAATCAAACGAATGAATTTATAAACATAATTTAGCGGATATACAACTAGTAATTCATACTCAAACACAGCTCGATAATACATACCAATTGTAGAATTCATACTTTTAGTTTATATTAAATTGATCAAATCAACACAGAGAACAAGTAGAAACATACAAACGTGGGGGCAAAATATGGCTATTAACATTTCACGCTAATCCAAAAACACTGAATCACTCTGGTTGGCGATTCCCAATTTGATCTAAATCAAATTAAGAATAATAATATTAAATACCCAATTCCAAAGATTAGAGTCTTTAATCAAGCAGCGAATAAAATCCCAATCAAATCCAATTAAACCCAACAAATTCTTAGACAATTATTTAAGTTACAAGGGTTTCTAAATCCAAATCCACCCAACAAGTTCTTAGACAATTATTTAAGTTACAAGGGTTTCAAAATCCAAATCCATTGAAATAAAATTTTAAAAAAAAAATTTTTAAAAACCCAAATTTGAAAACCCTAGTTTACTCTAGAATTCCCAAATCAAATTTAAAGTGATTTAATTAAAGAAAAGAATCACAATCATTACCTTGAACAAGAAAATTAAAGAAAATCAAAAGTCTCCAATTATTGAAATCTTGATAGATGGAATTTAGAAATACGTTGCTTAGGTTTTGAATAAAATATTCCAAAAAACACTAAAATGTACTGCAATGCATTTCTAAGTCCATTTTTAGTTTGTATTAGACTTGGCAAAAGTAAGGGTTTGGGTCTATCCTTACCCAAACCCTTATTAGACCCTCAAAATTTTTGAGGGTCTAAATCCTACCCTTACCCTTTCTAAAAAGATATGGGTAAGGGTAGATCTTTATCCTCAAAATGAAAGGGTAGACTTTTACCATTAGTAATACCCTTCATCATTTGGTATTCTTATAATCATCTATGTATGGGGAAATTTATTTTATTTTAAAATTTGAAAATTCATTAAATTTATTTTTTTTTATTTTTTGTTATTTAGATATTTTATTTTTCAGTAGTTTATTTATGTTTTCAAATTTGTATATTTAGTTTAAATATAATATATTTACATATTAGTAAATGCAACATAAAAAAATAAATATTTATTTAAAATATTATTAATATCCAATGGAGTAGAATCAAATCGATCAAGGTTTCATTTAAGAATATCAAATTAATTTGATTTAAATTTTAATTTTAGTTCGAGTTAAACATGTTAAAATTAAACTATTTTCAATTTGATTTGATTTAAGTTATAAAATAGATGAAATCAATTAAATGGAATTTAAAATATACTATTATAATAACTTACAATCAAATAATTAGAAAAAAAATTATCATCGTTTAATGGATAAAAGTTATTTAATTTAAAATTATTCTTAAAAAATAATATACTTATTATCAAATTAATAATAACATTTAAAATTAGAGATAATTTAAAAAGTGGTACTTTAAATGTAATTTTTAATATATTAATTAAATTTTTTACTCACGTCTTAAATTCCCAATGAACAATTAAAAAATTTACCTATATACTCCTTTCTTTTATTTTAAAAATTAATAAAATGTATTCATGTACTTTAAATTATATTTATCATTTTAATAGATAAAAATTTATTTCAAAATAACATTATTTTTAAAATAAAACAATAATACACTTATTATCAAATTAAAAGAATAATATTGTAAAGAAAAAAGCATACGAATTTTTAAAAAAAAAAATTGTATTTTTATTTTAAAAAATAACATGCATTAATTGTAATTATTTATTTTTAAAATAAATGCAATATTTTACAATTAAAAATGCATTTATTAATTATTTTTACTCAGTTTTTAAATTTTCAATGAGTAATAAATACATTTTGTCTATATTCATATATATATATATATTAATTAGCAAGATTAATAAAATAATATATAAAAAAAATTTATTAATTCAAGAGAGAAGCATAAATTAATATATTAAACTAATTTTATTAAGTTTGATAAAACAAAAAATGATAAATGGAAAATGTTATATATTTATAATAAATTTATGATTTGTTAAAAACCAAAAACGATAGCATAATCTAAATAAAAAGGATTTTTTGTGGTAGATCTACAAATAAAATCTAAATAAATAATAGATAAAACAAACAAATGGGATCTTAGTGTAGTTTGAATAAGAAATATTTAAAAGTAAGGGTCTAAATACGGTAAAATGTAGACCCTAGGTTATACCCTTACCCTACCCTCAAATACATGAGTTTTTTCTAAACCTGGTTGTAGGGATGTTTTTAATTAAATGGGTAGGGTCTTACCCTACCCTTTTTTAATTGGGTAAGGATAGGGTCTCAAAAACCCTACCCACTTTACCAACCTTAGTTTACATTTAGAATAAATTCATTCTTGTAGTCTTAATTTGTAGATCAAAACGCAATGTAGTAAGGTTCAAGTCTAGAAAATGAGAGAAAATCATTCTACAAGCCCTCAAATGTGTAATAAGAAGTATTGAAACTCAGATTTTAGTTCGAAAATATTATAGAAATCATTCCAAAAGCCTTTTCGAATGTACTTCAAATTTTAGTCAGTATGAGATATTTGTAGTATAAATATTTTTTCCTTCTAAGAGAGGATTAACTTGCATAATAAACAATCTTATTTGCTTGAATTAAGACGCTTAAAAGAATGGTAAGGTGTGTGTTTTCTTAACTAAACTCTAGAAGGAATTACAGATATTTTCAGCATAATTTTAAAAATCTTAGAAGCATAATTTCCGAAGAAATCTCTGAATGCTTAGAGATCTTCAATCATCAACTCTTTGACTAAGCTTTTTTTTTCTATCTTTCTTACTTAAGTGCGCAATTGATTGATTAATTAGGATTAACACATTGCACGTCAAATAGCTCGTGCTTAATTTGACCTAGGTTGTGTTGAGATTGCATATTTATAATTCAACTAATTCAATTGGTTATGGTCACGGGACTTTTCTAGTTCTTAATGCGGTCTACGTTAGATCAGCGATTGATTCAAAGGGTCGTACCCGGTCAGTCTATTAAGGAAAGGAATGGTTATTATGCATATTGTCAATAGCTATAAATGTGACTATTAAACAACGTAAATATTTTTAGTTTTGATGATCAACACTTAATTCAAATAAATCGAGTTAGCTGGATGTTCAAATATAATTGATTTTTAATCTTTTATTTAGTTTTAATTTAAATATTCGCATATTCTTGAACCCCCTATTTAGTTTGATTTGGTAATTACAATTACATTTGTTGATTTCCATTCTCTGTAGATCGATCCTGTTTGTTACAATTTTATTGAGTTTACAGGTTAATTAAATATTGACGGACTCGACACCCCTCAAATTTTTGGAGCCATTGCCGGGGAACAATATTAATCAATTTTGTTTCTATTTATGACCAAATTTAATAGTTGTGCATTACTAGTGCCCATAGCATCAGATCAAAACACGTATCCTGAAGATATTTTATATAACAAAAGACACGAATGGCACTCAGAACCAGACCTAACGATAAATAAGGTAAGTGATCTTTTTAATGAGATTCAAGAGTTAACTACTACCTTATATCATTTGGTTGTAGTTGATGCTCAAAATTCGTGCCCACAACCAAGGCTATGTGGAATTTGTGCAGCACCTGGACACCCTACTGAAGCATGTCTAATATGGCAATATGATACCCCTAAGCATTTTAATGTAGTAGAGTTTTACGAAGAACAAGGAAGATAAAATCTCTACTACAGAACATATGATGAAGGATGGACGAATTACCCTAATCTAGGATATGGGTCGATGAACTATCAATTGAATAAACCAACTCCCTAATATCAGAATGACCAACATTCAGGTAACTCTTTAGCTGATATTATTGAACAATTGGCGACTAACATACAACAAATTCAACAGGAGACCAAGACGAGCATAAAAAATTTGGAGAAGCAAATGAGTCAACTAGCCACTATTGTAGGCCGGTTAGAATCGCAAGGAAAGCTTCCCTCACAAAAAGAGCTAAACCCAAAGAACATCAGTGCGATAACCTTGCGAAGCAGAAAAGAATTGGCAGACGATCATTGCGCCCACGACAAGAAAACCCTAACTAGTCATTGTGCCTATAGCGAAGAGCTGAAGGAAGACATTAACATGGGAACCCTAACTCAGGGGGAAGTACTTTGCCCACGATCAATGGTCACGGGAAGAGACCTTAGGATTAGATAAGTAAGGTTGTGCCCACGACCAAGGGTCACAAGAAGAAAAAGAAATCGCGAAACTTATTTCTATTATCCAACAAATATCTAAGGAGCCAAAATTCCTAGAAATTAAACCATTGTTTCTAGGGATACTTTTATATACCAAAAGACGCAGTGAAAAGAAAGTGATGTTTGAAACTTTTAATAAGGTTGAGGTTGAAAGCATGGAAACATTGCATGAACAGAAAACATCCAATTATCAGGTACGTACTAGTTCACTTTTTCCTATGCTCATAACTAAGTTACGACTACCCTTTGTTGTAGAGGTGTCGAATTTAAAGTTATATTACAAAGGATTTCGGGTTGGAATATCGGATTGGCTTCAGTTTGATCCTACAAGTACTATTGGATTATATTCGAAAATGTCTAGCCATAGATGTTAAATCTGATGCTGCTAGGAGTCAACCCAAAGTTTGATTTGATTTTATTTCATTTTTACTTTTTTTCTCTTCTTCTGATCATATTTTATTTATTTATGATTATTTTTATTTTGTTTTATTTATTTATTTATTATTTTTATAGATATTTTTTGTTTTTTATTTTGATTTTTCCCTTTAATCTAGATCTTTATTTTATTTTTATTTTCAATGTTTAAATCAATAATATTAGAAAAAAATTATCTTAGGGTTTTTATCTGAATTTTGAATAATTTAGACTCACTTTTCAATTATTTGTTTACGCAGAAAGGATAAAACAAAACAAAAAGAAAAAAGAAAAATAGTGCTTCATCAGAGTGAAACCCTAGCTGCTACACCAATCTATTCCTGATCTGCGGTGCCCATCCGCCGACAAATTTTTAGAGCGTTGAAAAAAAAATTCGGTTACAGCCTGTGCCCGCATCCCCTACCTACAATTTTTTTCAGGAAAGTCGTTGTCCTTTTGCACCTTAATTTTAATTTTCAATTTTTTTATTGACATTGAGGGCACCGTCAATTTTAAGTGTGGGGGGAATTTAGAGAATTATTGTGTAATTGGTTGATGTTGTTATGATTTTGTTAAATGGTTTTATGTTCTTTTATTTTTATTTTATAATGTTTTTAGGTTTCATTTTCTTTTTATTTTGAATTTTAGGATTTTTTTTCTCTCTTTATTTTTGTTCATCATGTGTTTTTATGTGTTCTGAATTTACTCATGCCCAAAGGATATACTATTTTGTACCAATCTTCAATTACCTTTAATACAATTTTGATTGATTTGGGAGCTTTAATATATGAGACTTAATTTTTATGTGTGCTTAAGACACTAGCACATGCTTCCAGAGCCTTTGATAATTTAATTTAGAACTCACTTATGCTAGATACTTGCAAATAGGAAGTCAGTTGGTTAGGAAATAATATAGCAGTCTTGAAAAAAAAATATGAAAAAGAATTGCAAAAAAAGAAAAAAAAAAAAAAAGAAAGAAAAAAAAGATATTGATCACGTGACTCGGTATTGTCAGCTAAGATTAGTGGATCGGCGCTAATCTTCCTTAAGTTGTTTTATGTATGAGCCGCTGATGGTAGGAAGATTTTCCCTTTTTAGGGCCGACAAAAATCCAACCAAAGTCACACATTTTTAATTTTTTTCTTCATTTTCCTTCACTAGTCGAAATAGGGGACACGACACTTATTCTCCTTATGTGGCTTATATATGGAGTAGCTAGTGATTGGAAGAGTTTAGTGCCTTTTTTGGGTCATTTTAAACTTGAAAATAACTAAGAGTGTTGATTTGAAATGTATTGCTTTGTTTAGGAAAAATTCTCTTAAATTGAAAAAAAAAAAGAGATACCCGACCAGTTGCTACTAAAATTTATTTTACTGTTATTGATTGCTTTAGTTTTTTATAATAATTTCACTATGTTTTTTATTTGCTTTTGGCATTGGTATATCGTGATTTATTCTGCAAATTATCACTTGTTGTTTTTGCATTTGCTCTAATCTAAGATAAAATTAAATTTTGTGTGCTTAATACATGATAGCTCCCTATCTTTCATTTTCTATTTTGTGATTTGAGTTACTTTCTGTGGGCACAACAAATCATGGTTAATTCCTTTTGGCTCACAATTTCGTTAGACCACTTTGAATAAAAGCCTTCGTTAATAAAAGTCTTATTTGAGAATTACTTTATATGCATACTTGAGGGCAAGTATGAAATAGTGTGAGGTAATTAAAAAAATTGACGGTTGTCGAGTCCGTTAACATTTAATTAACCTACAAACTCAATAAAATTGTAACAAATAAGATCGATCCCAGAGAACGACAATCAACAAATGTAATTGTAATGACCAAATCAAACTAAATGGGGGGTTCGAGAATATGCAAATATTTAAACTAAAACTAAATCAAAGATTAAAAATTAATTATATTTGAACATCCAGCTAAGTCAATTTATTTGAATTAAGTGTTGATCAACGAAACTAAAAATATTTATGTCGTTTAATAGTCATAGTTACAGCTATTGACAGCGTGCCTAATAACCAATCCTTTCCTTAATAGACTAACAGAGTACGACCCTTTGAATCAATCTAACGTATATCGCATTAAGAACTAGAAAAGACCCGTGACCATAACCAATTGAATTAGTACGACAGTTCTTGAATTATGATTATGCAATCTCAACACTGCCTAGGTCAAATTAACTATGAGCTATTTGACGTGCAATGTGTTAATCCTAATTAATCAATCAATTGCACACTTAATTAACTAATTAGAAAAAATGTGCATTTAACCATGCCCATAGAGAATACATAAATATTAAAAACATAGCATGATAAAACAATTCTCACAACACATACGACTTAGCTGGATGAGACTAGTTTAGCACCCCATGGGCGCAGTGAACATCATCGTCTCAATAAAAATTATCGTAAAATGAAGGAAAGAAACAAAGTATTTTTATTCAGAATCTAAAACTCCCCCAATTCTAATCATTCAGAGTAAATATATATTCTGTTACAAAACTGAAAAAATCATTAAAAATCTCCTTAGAATCCTTATTTGAAAATTCTAAATTCAAAACATAAAAATCTTATCAGTTTATTTACTTTCTAAATAAGTTTTAAGATAAAATCTTGTTGACTTTGACTCTAGTTTGGCAATTTTTATCGTTAATCCTAAAAAATCTTCATATTTGTATAATTGCCTCCAATTTGTCCAAAATAACAAAAACATGCAAATTAATAGCAAATCTTCAATAACATCCTCAAATAATAAAATAAAATAGTGTAAAAATAATGCATATTTTGTGCTCAATCAAGAATCCATAATCTCTTCTGGAATTTCTTTTACTCTAGTTTGTCTTCTAATTGCACGACAAGTTCTTTCAATTTCCGGATCAAAAGGCTCTAGTTATCCTCTTTGAGATCTTCTTTACATAAACCTACAATTAAGAAAAATAAAAAAGCTTAAAAGTACACTAAAATAAATTAAACTCACTAAAATAAATTAAACTCAAATAAATGTATAATCTCCCGATAACGGCGCCAAAAATTTATGTTAAAATTACTTGAGATGGAATTCAATTCATTGGGAAATATGCCAAGTAAACATCTATCTTATAGTAACCTTATGGATATCGAACCTTAGAGATTAAACATGAATTTTGCTCAAGAGTGTAAAATGACTTAATGTACTCCTATGCTATAAAATGATCTCAAATTTACACTAAAAACAAGTATGTAAAATTTAACTAAAATAATTGGAAAACAATTGAGAAATAATAAGATAATATGAGGAGATCATGGTTGAATATTCATTTCACTAGATAGATACTTGATCACTTTCTTAGACATTTCATCAAACACCTAGAACACTAAAATATAACTTGGAATAAAATTCATTAATATTATGTTCTTTCAAACTCTAACATCAATTTATCATCTACAACAATTATATGTCTATAGATTGGTGTAGAAAATCATGAAACACAATTCTAATTGAGATGATTAAAAATTACTATGTCTAGTTTCATTTTAATCACTCTTAATTCCTAGACTAACCCTGAAATTACTATGTCTAGTTTCAATCAAGATGAAATCTATGTATCACTTAATTTTCACCAAATGAATTAAGCAATAAACACACATATCATGCTATATTGAATAATTCACCATTAAAGCACGTGAAAAGGTTTAGAATCACAAGATCTATCTAGATCCAGAAGTATTCAACCACTACAAAGTTACCCTAGCATAGCTACATTAATATAAGCACATTCAACAAGAGATTCATATCAAAACTCTAGAAATAGAAGTAAAAGTGAAGGATTAGATGAATCTTGTGATAATGATGATGAATCAAGAGCTTGAATTCTTAGGTCTTGATGAATAGAACTCCAATTTACACTTCTTCTCTTGAAATCCACTTGAAGATTTGAAAGAAAATTAAGAGCACCATGAATTCTATTTCTTGCTAAATTCTCAAGTGTGTAAGAATGATACAAACTGAACTTAAGATCCCTCTCTAAGAGTTTAAAATGAGTATTTATAGTACAATTCAAATTACACATGAAATGACTTCAAACACATAATTTCTCTCGTTACAGCACTGTTACCAAATTACAATTTAGAAGAGAATTCGGTAACTAATTCGGTTACAAAACACATCTTACCTTTAAGATTGTACCGAGCTCTAAATTAGGTAACCAATTCGGACAAAAAGGTTCCGAAACTTTACAAGAGATTACCAAACTGTATTTCGGTATTGAGCTCGGGTTAGAATTCAGATAGGAGAAGTCTGTTGCTAATTTGGTACCCAATTCATTCAGGGAGGTTTTCTTCTATGATCTGAAACATCAAATTGTAGTTCGTTTCCTAGCTCAGTAATGAGTTCTAACAGGAAGGTTTCAGCTTCTTCCTCATTAGTGTGGAACTGTAATTCAGTATCCAGTTTGGTCAGGAAGGCTTTTCAGCAGAAACATCTTACCAAGCTATAGTTTGGTAGTCAGTTTAGTATCCAACTCAGTTCCTTATTCTCATGCCCTTTTTTCCCCATTTTTTAATTCTTTTTTATCCAAAATCTTGGCTTTTCTTCTTTTAAGATTCTAAGTCTCCAATTCTAAGCTTTATACCTGAAAATAAACGAAAGTGTCTCTATTATGTGCATTTCATAAGAAAAATTAACTGAATTTATACAATTTAATACTCATTTTTCAAAATCATCACAGGTGCTGGCAACATAGCCCTATGTTACCAACAAGCAAAACCGTAAGCCAAATCGAAGGACACAACACTGTACGTGCTGGCAACATAGGTTCGATGTCGCCAGCTATATCATCAATCACCGTTCCAAGTTGTTCTAAGGGTCAACATACCGTTTTCTCTGGCGACATAGGCCTTATGTCGTCAACCTTGTCGCCAAAGACTGAATTAGGTCGATTTCAACCTAAATCTACCAAATGAACTTCATTCTTTTCACTTTTCTCTAACACTTTCATCGTACGATCGATTTTTCTCTCGAATCTCTCTCTACCTCATCATTGGCATGATTCCGGTAAGCATTCTCTCAACCCTAATCGCATTCCAAATTAATGTAAGCAAGGTTGTTATGGTTGTCAATGCTCATCATTTATATTTTAGGGTTGACTTACTATTGGTTTAGTTAGGGTTATTGGTAGGAAACCCTAACTTTTAGGGAAATCAATTTAGACATGGAATCGAGTTGGAATATGGGCTATAATCATTAACGTCTTCATCTATTGGTCTTTAGATCGTCATTTTTCTTAGTGATTAGACTAGATTTCTCTTTCGCCTGCCAAGTGTTCGATTAAATATCTAAATGGGTTCTTATTATTATTTAGCTGAAGCGGATGGTGTCGAAGATTATACAGGTGATTCTTAGCTTATTGTTGATGAAAGAAATGTTAGCAAACTCATTTATGCTCCATATTGGTTGTTGTATATTTATTAAATTATGCAATAAAATGGTTAAAGACATGTGCTTGAAATGTATCGAATTGTGACGTTGATATAATATTAAATCTTATGTACATAAGCTACCATTATATATATATAAAGGCTATACAACAATTTAGACTTAGGCTTTGGTTAGTTAGAGGTGGAAATAATTGGATAAGGCACTGGTAATGTACCTGAGAACAACGATTGAAAGCCAATGATTGCTTATTGTTTTGTGTGCTTTCTATCACTTAAACTAATAAATGATTGCCCTCGTCATGGTTGAAATAGTGATAGAATGACATGTCGTTAAGGGTTACCGAGAATTCTCAACCTATTAGAAACATAGGTTCTTTTGTTTAGCTAACCACTATTGAACTGAGTGATGACTCCTATTGGGTGTGACGATGCCACCGCCTGTGGGCATGTATTGTGGTCTTTGGACCTAATTGATGGAATCCTAAGGTAGTTATCTGTCTCAAGGGGGAATAAACGACGCTACAAATTTTAGTCTTTGGACCCTATTGTATGGCTTCGGCCTAATTGGTGGCTTCAGCTTAATTGATCCAGTTTCATTATGATACAAGATTAGGGAATCTAATAAGAAAATGGATTCCTTAATGTGATTGAAGTGGTATGATGATTGTATTAAGTATAATTGTATGCTTTGGGGGTTTAAATGACTATTAATGAACTTGTCTACACCCTAGGTAATTTTAAGTGAACGCAATAAGCATAATTGGAACTAGAATGAGTAATGTAGTTTATACACACATTATAAATACCGCGATCGGGTGGGTTTGTCTTCCCTTATATATGATTGATAGTTTAGGTGCATTTGTGTGTCAATCTCATAATTGAAACTTAAATAGACACATTTCCTTGTCCTCATTGAAGTGTGAGTTGCTAACCAGACATCGATAATCTGATGTTGTCTTCTCTTCATTTTCCTTGTCTTCTCTTCTAAATAAACATTATTATATTATTTGATTAAATTAATCTTATCATCTCTCTTTTTTTATGGTAGAGATTTAATTTAATTAAAATTCTAATAATTTAGAAAATAGAAAAAAGCTACTAGATGGAGATATTAGACGGTGACTACTGCATCACTATTTTTAATAGATACAGTCTATTTCTAAATATTTAGCTTCAACATTATTAAATTTAAATAGGTATTGATTCAAAATATTTAAACGAAATTCACTATAATATTTATATACCAATATCTCATTATTGAAAAATTAATTTTAAAATATCGAGAAATGAAATAGCTAAAGTGTTTAAAAATTAACTAATAAATATCAATTTTTATTATTTAAATAAGACCTCAATCCAATTCATCATAAATAAATAAATCTGTATTATTAAATTTTGTTTTTACTTCTTTAATATAATAACAATTTATATTAATATATATTATAATAAGCAAATTTTAAAATAAAGATTTTCTAATGCTTTCCTACATTTCAAAATTCTACATATTATATATATATATTATATATATATATATATATATATATATATACACGTGTAAGTTTTAGTCATTATTGTATATGACGATTTTAATTTTGTAATCTTATTTTTTTTCTCATAGTAATTGTTCATCATGAGGTGTTTTTGAAAATTTTAAAAACATGAAGTATATAAAAAATTGTAGTGGAAAGAAAATTGAAAAAAATCGGCTGTATTATTATAATTATTTGAAAATTCAAAAAATTTTTATCTCCAAACTCCAGTAAAACATCAACTCTTTTATTGATGGCTCGAGTCATTTAAATATAATCAATAGAAATGCTCCTATGGTTCACGTTTTCGTTATGCAAAGCTTAAATATGCAAATAGAATCTTTAATTTATTTAATGTAAGGACTATGTTAAATAAAAATTTTTAATGATATATATTAATTAGTTTATTTTAACTAATAGAGACTTAAAATAATAGATTATATTTTTATATTTTTACATTTACATCACTCCTATAATTTTTATTATTTAAATTTAATCCACTTTATATATATTTTTAAAATAAATAATTTTTTTTTAAATATTGTTACTATAGTTTCATTTATTTTGTAGATTTAGGGGATGTTTATATCCCTTAAGATTTAATAATTAACCAACTAATTGTTAAGCTACTGACAATTAACTAGCTAATAATTAGGGGGTGTTTGGAACCATTAGTAACTAATTAGCAAATAATGTCTAAATGATCAAGCTGTCTCTATTAATTACTAACTAGCTTAACTAATAATTAATAGGGGTTGGAAATTGTGGGGCCATTGAGTCTTTTGCAATATATTAGGAGATATTAAGAGGTGTTAGTATGGTTGGGTCAACTAATGAAATAATTGTTAAGAGGTCATGGTCTTAAAAATTAAGAGACATCTTAAGCGGTCTATTTGAATCTCTATCTATTAATTTTATCTCTTAAAGGATCTAAACGGGACCTTAATTTATAATTGAAAATTGAAAATAAACAATTAAAATGAAAGATAGTTTAAATATTTGTACGAAGCAATTTGGCTATAATCCAAATTTGGCTACATTCCCTATACTGTATTTAACCTAGAAGACAACAACCTTATATTTAAATTTAAATTTATATATATATATATATGGAACTTTTTTTAAATGTATTTTTAAAAGTTTGAATTTTTAAAATAAGCCAATTTAAAAACTTTTACCAAACTAATCCTTTCAGAACTTTGTTTGCACTCCATAGGCTGTGCTAACTATTATGCCCTCTTAATTTAAAAATAAATTTTAAAAATAAAATAAAATTTGAAAAAAAAAATTTGAGTTCCAAAAATATCCTCTTGTAACCTAATCAAGTTTTGAAACCCAAATCAGGTTAACCTTCTAATTGAAATCGATTTCTTCTTCATCGATTTTTCTTCTCCTCCTCTTCTTTCACAAAATTTATATTTCTCAATCTTGTTTTATTCTATCGTTATCATCTTCCTCCAGCAACAACTACAGATATTTCCATCGTCGATATTATACGTGCTTCTGTCATCGAGTCCAAATCCATCGATTCTTCTTCCGTTGTAAATTCACAATTGAATCGATTGCACTGTCGACTCTTACTCATTATGAAAGCTACAATGCTACGCCCCATCAGAGTTCAACTATGCCCAATTGTTGTCGACATTGTTTAACCATCAAAAATAAAAGGTTAGTGCATGACTTGATTCCCCAATTTGATTTCAACAACAAAGTTTAATTGTTAAATGTAGTTGAATGTTATTAAACTGTGAAAGTGAATTGAGTTATATCTGAGGATTGTTGAATATTGTTAAACTTTAAGATTGAATTGATTATTCACATTGAATTAGTTATTTGAGCATTTTGTTTTTTGATTTGATTGATTTTTGTTTTGGTTTTGTTGTAACTTGATGAATGATGAAGTCTAATTAAATTTGATTTCAATTTTGTTACTGATTTCTTTATCATATTGTTGTTATAAACTTCATGATGGTGGTCTTTTAATGTGCTACTCCAAATAAGTTATGGTATGACTCCAACCTTTAAATTTGGTCTGTTTATATGGAGATTTTTTTTTTCAATTTTGTTATGATATTGAATTGATATTTCCATTTTGAACTTGATATTTTTACTATTGATATTTCCATTTTGAACTTGATATTTTTACTTTTGATATTGATGTATAATATTTTTGAATTAATATTGATCTTATTATTGTTTGTTGTTTTGCAAATGCTAGATGGACAAAATCCTAAATCTTACTTTTTATATTGAATTGAATATTATTCTTAATTTTTTATTTCAATTTAAATGGGTTGTTTATTATTTGATCTTAATTGGTTAGTTTTTCTTTTTCAGTTCAAATAATTTGATTATATTTTCTTTATTTGTTATGGGTTGTTTCCTTTATTTGTTTAAATAATTTAGTTTTCATTAGTTATATTATCTCCTTTTTGAGCTTATTTGATTGATTTGGTATTAATGGATTAGATTGTTTCATTTTTTTAGTTTAATTGATTTGATTATATTTTCTAATATGGACTATTTTTTTTCGACTTACAATGTTCAAGAAAGAACTTGATCACTGTAGTTTTTGAAGGTTATGTCTTAAATTATAGATGATGATAACTTGAAGCTTGCTTTTACCGGAAGTGAATATTGGTTTGGATGATTTACAGTTGGTTAGTTGGCGACTATAGTTTTTATGTATTATATTGAAACATTTGAGAAATATTTATCGCGTGTATTTCAAGACATATTTATTTGAAGAAATAGTAAAAATAATGTGAATTATATTCAGTATGCTCTAAATTGCTTATACATGTAGCTTTAGTAGTAATATGCACCCTTTTAGTCGTTTCTGAGAAGGAGTAAAAAATTCTGACCCCGACTCAAAATTTCTACATGTTTATCGAAGACCTGTAACCTCAACTTTAAAATTCATTTAAACACAGGTCCTATTCTTACATGATACTCCTTCCAGGGGGATCATTTTTATTATTAAAAAAAAGAAAAAAAAAAGTGGGATCTATTATTTGCGAATGTTAAACCTCCATTTGATATCATACTAGGTTTTTAAGGGGAAAGACGAATCACAAACAAACAATACTATGTCAACTTCATCTACCAAACAATATTATAGACGATAATATAATATAATTAGTTAATTAATATATATACCGGAGCGGGGGCGGGGTGGATTTTGATAGAACCCGAACCTGCCCCGCCCTGGCACCGGTTTTTAAATTAGATTGAATCCACCTCTATACGGGGCGGGTTTAAATCCGCCCCGACCGGGTTGGAGCGGGTCAGAAATCCGCGGGGTGGATTCACATTGCCATCCCTATCATGAGTACTCCCAAATGTAAGAGTGGATTGTTTCGATGGTGAAGGAAGCACTTGGTCAACACAAGATGGGTGAATCATTTGTTTTTGTGACCGTTGTTTACACTTGAATTCGACAAAAAACAATCCCTTTAGGAGTTGGTCTATGGTCTTAGTCAAGTTGAAGCGGTTCTAAGTGAGTTTGAATACAGCTCATAGAAATTGAGAAACTATCAATAAATATGAAGACATTTCAAAACTGATCCGTGGGCAGATCCATTGGGCAAGAAAGACCATCTTTTTGTTTGATGCTTGTTGTAGCACGCAGGGGATGGTTTCATTGTGAAATTACTAAAAAAAATTAGGGGCCACGACTAGTTGGTGCACTATCATGAGTATTCAAAAATGTAAGAGAAGATTGTTAGGTGGTGAATGAAGCACTTGGTCCTCTCTAGAAGGGTGAACCATTTGCTTTTGTAACCACTATTTGCACTTGAATTCAACTCAAAAGAACCCCTTTAGGAGTTGGTTAGTGGTCTTAGTTAAGTTGAAGTAGTTCTAAGGGAGTTTGAAATTAGCTCATAGAAATTGAGAAGCTACCAATAAATATTAAGACACTTCAAAACCGATCATTAGGCAGATCCATTGGGCAGGAAAGACCAGCTCTATGTTTGATATTTCTTGTAGCTCGCAGGGGATGGTTTAGTTGTGAAATTACTCAAAAACATTAGGGGTCATCTCTAGTTGGTGTACTATCAAGAGTATAAAAATTACTAAAATCAGGTTGGTATAATTACTCGGTGCATTTTAACATGTATAAAACTAATTGACACCAGCAATTATAGTTTGTAAGCAGTTGTATTCAACGGATTTTATATTGAAATATTACTTTATAATTTTTGCTAGTACAGAAGCTTATCTTTTCAAAAACTCATTGGCAGACAAACACATCTTATCGTGAAACAAATCGATACAAGTATAGTTATTTTCATATATATATATATATACTATTTCACTTCATCTTGCTTATCTCAAAAAATTACATTTTGGAAACCAATGGAGAAAGTTTGCATCATAGAGGTTATCCCTAAAGATTCTATATGTTTATTAGAAGCTAACTCAAAAATTGAGTATGTTTATCAGAAGCCCGTAACCTCACATTTTGAATTCATTTGAATGTGGCTCATTTTTATTATTTGGGATTGCTAAATCCCCATCTAATGTGACACCAAGTTAGTAGGGGGATAGATAAATTATTAACCAACAACACTATATCACCTTCATCTTTGAGACACCACATTTTTGGCTATTCTCCATTCCGAAACCAATTAACCACTAAATCTTACGTTGATGCGGCCTCACCCACCATTTTAACCATTTTTTAGAAGGTGTCAAAAATTCTGACCTCGACTCAAAAATTGTGCATGTTTATTAGAAGTCCTATAACCTCAAATTTGATTCATTTGAACCCATGTCCTATTCCAACCTAAAAATAAAATACCAAATCAAATAAATTAAACTAAAAAATAGGAAATAATTTAACTAATTAAGACTGAATTAATCTAAAAAAGAAAAGAAACAACTTGTATAGTAAAATAAAGTCAAACAAACTCAAAAAGAAAAAAATCTAAATAACTAAAATCAAATCAATCTAACACATAGATGAAACAACTCAAGTAAGAAAATGTAATCAAATAAATTAATATTTTGGTTAACACCTTGGTTTACATATTTACTATTAAAGCTTTAGCTTCCTCCCATTTGCCCAAACAACACATACCATGAATTAAAGATGTATAAGACCATCAAATAGAATCCAACCTTGTAACAAGATATATAATAGTATCTTAGTGTTTATTCTTAGCAAGACAATTGAATAAAATAGTGAATATTGACAATCAGACAATCAAACAATCAAAGAGTTTCTACAGAAGAGACATTACCTGATCTACATCTGTCTTTAAGAAATCTATCAAAAGCCTTTGGATGACTAAGAATCTGTGAGAAACATCAACATTTAAAGGTTATTGAGATCAAAGAAGAAGCAGAGTGAAGAGCAGTTCTGCAACCCATTCCGATTTCTTACCTTTTATGGAGTGAACGAGTGAGGTGGAAGTGACGAAGAAAGAGGCGGAGCCAGAACGGATGCTGGGAAGATGAAAGTGATGGAGATGGAGCTATAGAAATAGAGGCAACGAATGAGGAGGAGGATAAGCGATGTGGGTGAGATTAAAAAATAATTTGGTAGAGTTGGAGGAGGAGGAGGAGCGTTAAGATGATTTGGGAGAGGAAGATTGTCGATTGGAATCTATTGTGTGTTTTTTTAAATCTTTTAATGATTAATTATAATTAGGGATAGAAAAGTCATTTCACTTTTAAAAATAACATGAAATCTATTTAAGTGGCATTTTTGTTATTAAATTTTTAAGTTAAGGGTAAAAATGTCAGCACATTTTATGGAGTGCAAACAAACTTTTAGAAGGATTAGATTTGCAAAAATTTCAAACTGGGCCTATTTTTAAAACAAAAACTTTTGATGGCCCATTTCGTGAAATTTTTAGACATTTTAAGTACTAATTACAAACCATTATTTTAACCAAGGCCCACAAAACATCTAGTTGGTCTACTTTATGTATCTCGACATTTCCCTCTTTGAGTTGGATATTGGGGAAAAGAAACCAAGCTTAACTAGAAAATCAAATTATGAAACATAGCAACCGATGGAGCTTTCGTAAACAAATCGGCCACCTGTAACGTACTTGATAAATAAGCAGGAACAACAAAACTTGACTTGTAAAAATCTCTTACAAGATGAAAATCAACCTCATGATGTTTTATACATTCATGGAAGACCGAATTCTGATGAGACACGGTCAACTGCCTGGATGTCATTCCAAAGTAGAATAGGAAAAGAAATTGTAATTTGAAAGTCTAAAAGTAGATACGAAAGCCATCATAACTCATAGATAACAGATTATGTAGCACGATATTCTGCTTCACAAGATAAGCGACAAATGGTAGATTATTTTTTCTTTTTCAAGTAAACTAAAGCAGATCCCATGTAAACACAATAAACAATCTAATATCTCCTACTATCAATACAGGATCCCCAATCAGCATCTTAATAAGATTCTAAGTTAAACCCATTTTGAGCAGGATATAACAAACAATATGTAATGAAGAACATGAATTAAAGTCTAGAAATGATCCTTTAATAGATTTGAGACAAATTCACTAAGTTGTTGTACAAAAAATGGAATATCATGTCTTGAAAAAATAAGATATAGAAGATAATCAACCAAGCAACAAAATCGATCAAGTGAATCGTATGAAACACCAACATGTGTGAATTTATGGCCTGATGAAAGAGGAGTTATAGTAGAACAAGCATCGGTAAGACCAATATTGTATATCATGTCACAAATATAATTCTACTAACTAATCAACAGGCCTTACTCAGAAAGAGCTATTTCTAAACCGAGGAAATAATAAGCATAAAATTAATATCTTTTATTGTAGACTTATCATCAATGAAGGTTTTCACAGACTTTATATCTGATTCATTTTCTTCCATAGCAAAAACATCATCGATATAAATAAGAAGGGCCAGAAAATACCAATAGTTGATAAGGTAAATAAGTAAGGATTAGCTCCAGACTCCACCGACCCATAAGAGATCATTGTCTATGTAAACTCCACATTCCACTGACGACCAGATTGTTTTAGTCCATACAGTGAATGATTAAGGTTAGAAGACTTGGCTTGGAAGAGCTTTACAATATCCATTTGGAGGAAACATGTAGACTTTTTCTTTAAAAAAATCATGTAAGAAGTCGTTTTTTATATCCAAGTGGTGTATTGGCCAGTTTTAAAGGCAGCAATAGCTAAACACTCTACAATCTTCACAATAGGGAAAAATATTTCAAAATAATCTTTCCCTTCAACTTGATTATATCCCTACGCTTGCTTTCAGCATATCATTAGACTCATCCTGTTTAATTCTTACACAATATACCCACTTTGAACCAATTAATTTCTCTCATTCAGGTAAAGATGTTAAAGTTCAAGTATCATTATTTTCAATTGCTAGTAACTCTTATTGTATGGGTGCAATCCATTCAGAATGTTTACAAGCTTAATTATTTGAAATACATTCATGTGATTTGAAATAGAGGCCTGAATGTAATGTAGTTAAGGGAAAAAGAAAGTTGTGATGTGGAGATGAATGTGTTGAAAAATGAAAGCACTGGATTAGTTATAGAACAAGAAAAAAAATTGATAGTCAAGCTACTTTATGACAAATATGGTACTAGCTCGTGGAGCAGCTAGATATGAAGTTAAAGGAGGTGATGGAGTTGGATCACACGGAGAAGTTAATAGAGAAGAATTACATATGTAAGTGTAGTAGTATTAATATTAAATAATGAACCATCATGAGCAGGGATGAGTAGAGGAGTATCTGGATAAGATAGATTTTTTGGTAAAGAAGAAAAAGGGAAGACAATTTCAAATAACTTAACATCTCTAGTTTGGTAGATTTTTTCAGTTTCAAGATCATAAATAGTGCACCCTTTATAGATAAAAGAATAACAAAGAAAGGTACATTTTGATGATAGAGTAGTAAACTTATTTAGGAAAATATTTTTCCGAATGCATATGCTCTCATTATTTTTATTATTTTTTATATTATCTATGGCATAGAATACATATATTTATAGGGAAAACCAACCCTTGAAAACTCCTTAACCAACACCAATTCTTATTTATCATTTAGGAAAGATATTTCTATTTTTTTGGATCTATTCCTAAATGAAAGGAAAACCAACGGTGCCAACTCCTTCAAAGCCAAAAGTAGCTGATTCAAACATTAAATAACTACCATAACTAGTAAACATAAATTGTAAGTGACAACTAGTAAATAACTAGTAATTCTAACCCCCCCCCCCAGTTGGGTTGTAGACGTTGATTAAGTATATGTTTGAGGCTGCTTGTAATTATTAAATAATCACTCATGGGGTAGTGATATTTCAAGTATATCTTTCTTTCCTCCTAAATTTACATTCATACATTATTCTTCTATATGTAAATTTAGGAGGAAAGAAGGATATGTTTGGAATTTCACCACTCTATAAGTTATTATTTCATAATCGCAAGCAGTCTCAAACACATACCAAGCCTAGGTTGGAGCTTAGAAATTTGAATTACTGTCGGGATAAACCCTTGGTGAATATGTCAGTTATCTGACTAGCTGTGGGAACATAATGAATTTTGAGGTGACCCCTTCCAACTTCTCCTAGATGAAGTGTCAACCGAAGTCTACATGTTTGGTTCGTTCATAATGAGTTGAGTCTCTCACCATTCTTATTCTTAATTAATTGTCAAAGTAAAGACTTGTAGGACCTTGAAGTTCTAACCCTAATTTAGTGAACATCCTTTCTATCAAAAATTCTTTACAAACACCATGTGCAACTGATCTTAACTCAAACTCTGCTCTACCTCTTAAGACTACATTGTGTTTCTTGCTCTTCCCGCTAAATAGATTTCCCTTTGCAAATGTGCAGCAGCCTATTATAAACCTCATGTCTATTATTGTTCCAGTCCATTCTACATTAGTGAAAATCTGCAACTTTCTATCAGTTCCTTTGTTAAAAAAACAAACTATTTCCTGGGTTCATTTTAAGATATTTCAGTACTTATCAACCCATGCATATGTTCTTTTATCGAGTTTCTCATAAATTGAAGGATGAAACTGATAGCTTGACTAATATCTGGTCTGGTATAGGAAAGATAGATTAACTCCCCAACTAATCTCTAAAATCTCCTTTTGTAAACTGGAACTCCTTCTTTTTTATACTCCTTCCTAACACATTGCTCCTAGGTGTATCACTGGGTCTACATTGTAACATTTGAGTTTCTTTGAGTAGATCCAATGTGTATTTCCTCTGATTCACGCCAATGCATTATTTTGTTCTTGTTACCTCCATGCCTAGAAAGTATTTAAGTTTTTCTATAACACCCCATATTGAGACATGGTTAAAAGGAATTGAATTGCAACCCATATAACCAATGCGCAAATTGTTTTTCGGGAGCCCAGAACATGAGAACTCCAAAAATAAGCGTGCTTGGCTTGGACCAATCTTAGGATGGGTGACCTTCCGGGAAGTTTTTCTTTGAAAGCATGCGAGTGAGAACAAAGCATGCTGGAAAGCATAATGGTGGTCTATGGGGCTAGTGGTCAGCCTTAAGATCGATTGTGAATGACGTGGCGCCCTGCCACCGTGCCTCAGGTTCATCCGGGGGCGGGGTCCGGACGTCACAAATGGTATCAGAGCAACCCTGCGACCGCGAGTGTGCCTGTGGACATAAGAGCTCTGGCATTCGTCTAGCGGAGGTCAAGGTTCTGGGAATGATGTGGGCAAACCACAACGAGGACGTTGTGTCCTAAGGGGTGGATTGTAACACCCCATATTAAGACACGGTTAAAAGAAATTGAATTGTTACCCATATCACCAATGTGCACATTATTTTTCAGGAGCTCAGAATTTGAGAACTCCAAAGTTAAGCGTGCTTGGCTTGGAGCAATTTTGGGACGGGTGACCTTCTTGGAAGTTTTTCCAAAAAGCATGCGAGTGAGGACAAAATATGTTGGAAAGCGTAATGGTGGACTGTGGGGCTATTGGTCAGCCTTAAGACCGATTGTGAATGATGTGGCGTCCTGCCACCGCACTTCAGGCTCATTCAGGGGCGGAAGCCGGACGTTATAAATATTGTAACACCTTATATTGTGACATGGTTAAAAGGAATTGAATGTGCACATTATTTTTCGGGAGCCCAGAACATGAGAACTCCAAAGTTAAGCGTGCTTGGCTTGGAGCAATCTTGGGATGGGTGATCTTCCGGAAATTTTTTCTCGGAAAGAATGCGAGTGAGGACAAAGCATGCTGGAAAACGTAATGGTGGTCTGTGGGGCTAGTGGTCAGCCTTAAGATCGATTGTGAATGACGTGACGCCCTGCCACTGCGCCTTGGGTTCATCTGAGGGCTGGACTGGACATTACAAATGGTATCAGAGCAACTCGGCGACCGCGAGTGCGCCTGTGGATAGAAGAGCCCAGGGCATTCGTCTACCGGGGGTAAAGATTTTGGGATTGAAATGGGCCAACCATAACGAGGATGTTTTGTCCTATTGGGGGTGGATTGTAACAACCTATATTGTGACATGGTTAAAAGGAATTGATTTACTACCCATATCACCAATGTGCACTTTTTTGTTTCAGGAGTCCAGAACATGAGAACTCCAAAGTTAAGCGTGCTTGGCTTGGAGCAATCTTAGGATAGGTGACCTTCCGGGAAGTTTTTCTCGGAAAGCATGCTTGTGAGGACAAAGCATACTGGAAAGCGTAATGGTGGTCTGTAGGGTTAGTGGTCAGCCTTATGACCGATTGTGAATGACGTGGCGCCCTGCCACCGCGCTCCGGGTTCATCCGAGGGTGGGGATCGGACGTTACAAATGGTATCATAGCAACCTTGCGACCACGAGTGCGCCTGTGGACATATGAGTACTGGGCATTCGCCTAGCGGGGGTAAAGATCCTAGTAAAAATATGGACCAACCACAACGAAGACGTTGTGTCCTAAGGGGGGTGGATTGTAACACCCCATATTGTGACACTATTAAAAGAAATGGAATTGCTACCCATATCACCAATGTGCATATTGTTTTTCGGGAGCCCAAAACTTGAGATCTCTAAAGTTAAGCGTGTTTGGCTTGGAGCAATTTTGGGACGGGTGACCTTCAAGGAAATTTTTCCATAAAGCATGCTAGTGAGGACAAAGCATGTTGGAAAGCGTAATGGTGGTCTGTGGGGCTACTGGTCAGCCTTAAGACAGATTGTGAATGACGTGGCGCCTGCCACCACGCTTTAGGTTCATCCGGGGGTGAGGGCTAGACGTTACAAATATTGTAACACCCTATATTCTGACATGGTTAAAAGGAATTGAATAGCTACCCATATCACCAATGTGCACATTATTTTTCGGGAGCCCAGAACATGAGAACTCTAAAGTTAATCGTGCTTGGCTTGGAGCAATCTTGGGATGGGTGACCTTTCGGAAAGTTTTTCTCGAAAAGCATGCAAGTGAGGACAAAGCATCCTGGAAAGTGTAATGGTAGTCTGTGGGGCTAGTGGACAGCCTTAAGACCGATTGTGAATGACGTGGTGCCCTACCATCGCGTTTCAGGTTCATCCGAGGGCGAAGGCCGGACGTTACATTTCCAAGGTCTTTAATCTCAAATTATTTTTATAAATATTCCTTGGTTTCCTTAATCTCTACTTCACAATTTCATATGATAATCATATCATCCACATAGTCACTCCGGATTGTGATGTTACCTCCAATAGAGCGTTTTACAAATAAAGTATGATCATAATTGCATTTTTTGAAGCTTATTCTCTTCATTGCTTTAGTCTGTCTTCTGAGCCAACCCCTTTGTGACTGCTTCACCTCATATTAAGACTTTAATAATCTGCAAATATTTTTTACTGTTGCAATTTAGGTGGAATATCCATATACACCTCTTCTTTTAGGTCCCCATTTAGAAAAGCATTTTTCACGTCTAATAGGTGTAACTTCCAATCTAAGTTAGCTGGTATTGATAGAAGAATTCTGACTGTATTCAGTTTGGCTATTAGAGCAAAAGTTTCCTCGTAGTCAATTCCATAATACTGAGTATAACCCTTAGTTATAAATCTTGCTTTATAACGCTCTACTCTACTATCTGTTCCATACTTCATGGTGAAGATCCATTTACAACCTACTTTAGTCTTTCCACTAGGTAAAGTAGTGATCTCCCATGTTTTGTTCTTCATTAAAGCTTGGAGTTCATCTTTAACTACTTTTCTCCACTTCTCATTCTTCAGAGCTTTGTTTATATTTTTTGGAATTAAAAGCTCACCTATGTCCCCTAATAAGGCTTTATGACAGGATTTCACACTTGTATAGGATATATAGTTAGATATAGGGTACCTTGGTCTCTCCCTACACTACCTGACACCTCTCCTCAAAACTATAGGAAGATTCAAATCATCAGCAGCATATGTTTCACATTATCACCTGTTTCCTTTCAAATAGATTCCATTTTATTGATTTCAAAATTTGATTCTTTGTTTTGGTTTGGAACTTGATCACTAGGATTGGAATCTTAATACTCTTGAATGCTCAGATGATTAACTTCTGTCCTTTCAAATTTCTGTCTCCTTTTGTAAACAATTGGATCAAGTATAGTCTTATCTAGAGTTGACTTAGTTCTAGGAGATGCAAGATTGATAAAATTCTATTTGGCCTGAAATTCAGTGGATTCTTATGGCTCCAACAATATGATAGGTTCTAAGTTAATAGGGTTGGTTTGTGGAATAAATGGTGTGGTACTTGACCTTAAGGGTTCACTGTCAATAGACATATGTTGGTAGTAGGGTTTGCTTTCATGGAAGGTAACATCCATGGACACAAAAAACCTGCATTTGATTGGAGAATAACACTTATATCCCTTTTGAGTGGCTAAATATCCAAGGAAGATGCATTTGATAGCCTAAGGATCTAACTTAGTTCTATGTTGTGAGTAAATATGCACAAAAGCTTCACATTTAAATAATTTTGTAAAAAAATTCTTTAAAACTTGATGTGGTGTTTCAAAATTTAACCCCTTAGAAGGTAGCTTATTTATAAGGTAGACTGCTGCGCGGTAGTGCTCTGGTTACATCAAATAAGTGTCATTTTTTCCTTTTAGAGACCTCATTTTATTGTGTAGTTTCCACACAAGTACTTTGATGAATAACTCCTTTATCAATTAAAGAAATCGAGTTTGAGTTGAAATATTCCTTCCCACTATTTATTTTGAACACTTGTGTCTCTATTTGAAATTGAGTTGCAATCATTTTATAAAAATCTTTAAAACACTTAGCTACTTCAGATTTTTCCTTCATCAAGAAAACCCAAGTAAGTCGTGTATGATCATCTATGAATGTAACAAACAACTTTGATCTGGTAATGCTTGTGTGCTTGATGACTCCCAAACATCATTATAAATCATTGAAAAAGGTTTAGACAATTTGTAGTGTTGAGGGATAGGTATTTTTGGTATGTTTTGAAAGTTGGCATATATCAAATTGAATAGAAATAGACCTTTTATTCATGAATAAAGTTGGAAACAATTTTTCAAGATATGAAATACTAGAGTGTCCTAATCTATAATGCCATAGGATAACAGCATCATTTTTACTAAGATTTCCTTAGCTCTACGTAATACTCCAAACCACTAACTTGACCTAACAATTTATTTGGGGAGAGTTTTGCTTCAAGTGGAAATAGTCCAACCTCACTCCAAGCACTGTCAATCATCCTCCCACTCACCTAGTCCTGGAAAACACAACAACCATGAGAGAATTTTACACAATAATTTAAATCTCTTATTATTTTTCTAACCGTTGCATTCTAAATTAGGAACAAATAGAGCATATTTTAATACGAACTTATCGAGTATTTTCGCAATCCCAATCCCCTTGACTTTAGTCACTAACTGTCAGTTATTTTCACATATATATCATCTTTACAAGGTTTGATTTTCATATCACCTTTCATATGATCTTATGCTCCTAAGCGCATAATCTAGGTGCCTTTTTTTTTACCACTTTTAACACTAAAAGCATGAGACTGTTCACCTTTGTGAGCAACATTTCCGCTTTCTGTAGTTGGTGAAGTTAAGTAGTCGTTGTTCTGAGAGATTAATGTTTGAAACATTTCAAACAACTCTTTATTGGTCGGAACTGTCTCAGTGTTGTTGGTTTCACTTGTAGATGCCTGATAGGCTTTATTTTCTCTTGTAGACGATGCTTTAGGTTTCCAATTTGCTGGCTTCCTATGGATTTTCCAACATGTTTCTTTGGTGTGTCTTGTCCTTCTGCAGAAGTCGCACCATAGTATCTCATCTCTCTTGTAATCTTAAGCACCTCCTTTAGCCACCATCATTGATCCTTTATTAGATTTTGTGTGTTTACCTAGCATCACCGTCTTTCTGCTTTCTTCTCTTTTGATCTCAGCGAAAGCACTTCTAAGCTTAGGTAACCTCATAGTCATCACTCTTCCTCTTATTTCTTCTAGATCGAAATTCAGCTCATAGTGGAACTTGATTACCCTTTTCCTTTCAATAAATTCTTTGTGCCTAGCTCCATCTTCGATACACTTCCATTCAAGAGTCTCATAAATGTTTAGAAGTTGTCAACACTTGATTAGTTGATTATAATATTTAGTCACGCTCACCTCTCGTTGATTTTGTCTGTGGACTAATCCTTCAATATTTAGAATTTTTGACTCATTGTCCATGTTAGAAAATGATGCCTTTATTGCTTCCTAGACTTATACGGCAATTTCATAAGCTCCAAATCTCAGTGGTCATCGAGTTTATCAACCAAGATATGATGGCGTTGTTCTCAATTTCCCACTTCTTATATGCCACTGCTTTAGTTTTTGGTGGAGGGCTTGTAGAACTAACTAGATAATCTAACTTTCATTTTCCGCATATGAAGATTTTGACCAAATGAGACCATTGTAGGTAATTGTTCCCGTTGAGCTTAATTCAGACTTAAAATGAATAAGTTATGGTCATTTTAAGTTTTAGAGAATTTTTAGGGTATAATCAATCTGTTTAGCGACTTTAAATGATAGAGGACCTACTTAATACTCAATAATGAATTTAGGTAGCTTTAGAACATTTCTAAGCTGTTGAATTTCTTTGTACTTCTCTGTTTGCTTCTGTTTCAAGCAACTGGTATGTCAGGTGAGTTGCATTTGTTGTGTGTTCTTGATTAATTGTTAATCTAAGAGGCATTGTGTGTGTGTGTGGATGTTGGGCATTGGATTACTAACCAGGCATTTGATAGTCTCACCCTGTTGTCTCTTCATTTTTATTTTGTATGTTAATTTTCCTAATTGACAGAAAATGCTAGGTTCAGATAGTCAGGTAGAGTAGCAATGACACATACATATCACTCTATGCATCAGTTCTGACATTAGTTTTCAAATTTGCTTCTGCTCACATTTTGTATTGGATTTCTATGCTATTTTATACTATTTCAGTTGTAAACCAGATTTTAAACAATATGTTTCCAGATTTTGTATTCAGTTGGTTTAAGGATAGTTTTTGGATAATGTACCGCTGCACATTTGGTTTATGTTTCAAAAATGTTTCTTTCTTTAAGTATATTGCTATTGTTTTCAGTTTTGATTATCTATATTCTTTTACTTTGTTTGTACGATGTCTGTCTGTCGTGGCATCTGTCTCCTTGCATCTATCTGTAAGAGGGGGGTTTGGACGCTACAAGCATGCTAGTAGCTCTAGGTGTTGTTCTACCCCTAGATCTGCTTAGAGTAGCAGCAGAAGCATATCTGACATTTCTCTAGACCAAGGCTGCTTTAGTACCAGGCACTCTAGATGTATCCTTCTTCTCTTAGGGACACTCTATCATAAAGTGATCTTCGACCCACAATTAAAACATGCACTAGTAGCCTTTCTACATTCAGCCAATGAGGCTTGCCATAAGTAACATAAAGAGATTGGTTCACTCTAGACCCACCATGTGTGGGAGTACTGGACATCGATAGAGTTGGTGGATTGTCTCGAACTCTATTGGTTGTGGCTAACTTGAGTCATCACCACCACAGTAGCTTTGAGTCTTAGCCCTTTTATGCGGGTTTCTCCTAGAAGATGACCCTACACTCTTGACCTCGCTAGCTTTTGGGTTGGTATCATTCTGAATCTTGTGGAGTCTTTTTGCTTTCAAAGCAGAATTCACCAAATTGTTGAAATTCCCTGTCTCAAGAGTGAGTAAATCCCTTAAAGCTCCATATTCAACCCAACTTCAAATTTTCGACACCATTCCCTAGGGATAGGCACCAATTTCGGGTAGTACCTATTAAGCTTCAAAAATTGATCTTGTACTCCATTATATATTTCTCTCTCTGCTTCAAGTGAATGAAGTCAAGCCTCTTTTTATCTAAGTAAATGTGCCCCATATAGTTCTTCTGGAACTCATCACTAAAGAATTCAAGTCCTCTCTTTATTAGGCACCATGAGAGTTATAGATTCCTACCAGTGAATTGCACCATTATGCAAGAAGGATACAAGACATTCCAGCTTCTCCTTATCATTAAAGTGGATCTCATCACAGACCCTAATCATATCATCCAACCAGATCTTTGCAACTTTGGTACTTTCCTTGCCAATACCCTAAAATAGTTCAATCTTCTTCTTCGAAAGTCTCCAAGTTTCCCTTCTCTAAAAGCCTCAAGGATCTAAGTGATGTGTTTAAAAGATCTAGCTTAAGCGGTTCCTGTATCTAAGGGCACCACATTCGCACCGTGCGCTTACTCCTTAAAGGTTACCTTATACGTCCTCCTCTTTAAGGATTGTCTGCCCCACTATCTATAGGGTTTGGGCCTCTAGAACCCGTCAATTTATTCTCATGATTTGGGTTACGGAAAATTTCTGCCATAACTCGAAAATTTCTCCTTTATCTGAAACAAGTCCAAGTGATTAAGCATTAGAAACCAAATTTATGTATACAATGTCATGATTTTTGAAAATAATACATGGTAAGGCTATACACTAATATAAGCAAACACAATAAGAAGCGATCGAGAATCAGTGCTATAATACTAACTAATGTAGCGTCCAACCCTCGCCATAGAGGTCCTCCGGTACGGCGGCCGAGTCGCCACATTAACCACAATATATATATATATATATATATATATAACTAATAACATCCACATATCATATAAAACATAACAAGAATCTAAAAGTTTTTTGTATGGTCTCAAATAAACATTTTAAAGAAGTTCTCAAATACATGACCTTATAAGTACATATTATGTCAAGTCTTAAAGTCATATCTTAATATTAATAATACAAGGATTGGAGTGTACTAGTTTCACAATTATTATAAAACATAACATTGTTCTCGAAAAATGAAATGCATGTTGTGATCTCCAAGCTAAAAAAATGATTTATTAATTTGGTTTCTTTTACTCGCTCGATCACTTGCTCAAATTTCAAATAGAAGGAAAAGACAAAAACAAAAGAAACAAAGCATTAGGCTATCATATGCCTAGTTAACATCCTAAAAACTCAAACAATCACACCCAATATGCGTCTTTATTATAATCACAAGCAAACACACAAGAATGCACTTAGAATTTTTCTAGCATAAATCAAGCATTCAAACAAAAGTGATTAGAAATCAAATGAATGAGATTATACCATTTCTTAGAAGGTTGTTAAGCTATGTTGAGACTGTACCCAGAGAAAAATGAACTCGAGGATAAATGCCAAGGTGATGTCGACCTATATGCCGAGGTATAGCTCGATATTATAAAAGAGAAAGTTAGATCGGAGAGTATTGTCGAACTAGTTGCTGAGGTACATACCAAGCTAAGAGTTTGCAAGTCAAAATGGCTTGGAAGAGGTACTTATCGAGATATATACCGAGTTCCAAGGTCAAGATCTACGGAATGAGACATTGACAGAAGATATTGCCGAGATAGATGCCGAGCTCAAACCAAGTTAAAAGCTCGATAACCCAAAAAAGAAAAAATACCTGAGGCTAGTTGTGATCAGCTGCCGAGATATATATCGAGTTGTATCTTGGTATCAAAAAGAGAAAAACTAAACTTAGGCTACATGCCAAGGTCATGCCAAGCTATTTGTCGAGATACAACTTGGTAACTCATAATGAAAAGTCGAATATATAGTAAAAGTAAGAAGTTTCCAAACTAGTTGCAGAGGTCCAAGCTTGCTAACTAACAAAATTTGTCTAGGTTTGGGTAGAACTAGACCTGTTTTGATTGCAAAATTTTACACAACAGAGTAGCACCATTCCAAGAACAAAATAACAGTAAAAATCAATCATATTAGGTCCATTTGACACATTCAATTTGCTTTCAAGCAAATATAATGTACCATTACATTCTTAGCCAATTATAAGTGTTTCAAACCAATTATCAGGAGTTTCAAACATCAAACGTTTAATTTATTCAAAATTGCCCATAATCTTAACCCAAATAGTGAAAATAATATGATAAGGCCGAAGCCACTATAAGAGCAATTACTCATGATGGACCCAAAAGTCAGAATCCATGGAGATGGCTTATATCTTCTTCTTGACCAATATGGCACATTTTTTATTCCATAATGATGGACCCAAAGGCTATGGTGTCGCCTCATCCAATGAGAGTTATCGCCCCATTTTCTATAATTTAGTCACTTAGCCTAGTTTCTACATGTAAACCATGTAAGAGGATATCATATTCCATATGAAATGTCATTTCTTTCCTTATTAAGTTAGAACTAGGGCAATAACCAATTATGTGATACAAACATATCATTTCTCATTCATCTAAACTCCATATCATTAAGGATGCCCAAAACACCAATTAGAAGTAGTTTGACACAAAAACAAGTCAAAACCAATATATGATCACAATGCACCATTTACATTCAAACTCATTTAATAGCAAGTCATGTATCAATTCCCCCCACTCTCATGGTTTTCCTCCAATTCTACATTAAATATCACAAAACTAAATTGATTGCCAATTTCCAAGTCATCAATTATAGCATTTCATAATGCTAACATATAAGACTATTAGCCAATTTCATGTCATTACTAATTAATTAAGTTATATACCACTTTGTAATTAGCTAATCAATGCAATAAATACACACAAAAAAATCAAATATCTATATAGAGTGTAAAACAAGGATGCTAAACTTCCCTCCAATCAAAGCAAATCAAGTCTCTCCGGTTTGATTCTCAATGACCACTAAATTGCGTAATGGCATCAAGATTAACAACACAATCAAATCACATCTAAAACCAACATCAAAATCAATATTCTATACTTTAGGGTTTCAAACCAAATGTTAATTAAAGACAATTATAATTATATACACTTATTCGGAAGCATTTACAAGTGACCCTACTGGCAATGTTAATGAAGTTTGAAAAACAGAAAATGTGAAAGCTATTAGTGGTTGAAAGACCTTATCCAAATGTAATAAATGGTGGTAGAGACAATAGAAAGCTCCATAACACAATATTAATTACTAAAGCTAGTTGAGACTTTATGGGTTTCGACAAAAATGGAGTTTTTAGTGAAACAAGTGTGTGGGTTTTGTGAGAAATGCATAAATAATATGACGCGAAGATGAAAAGAGTGTAATGTCTTAAATGTGTATGAAAGAAGTTTATGACTAGGAATGGGTATTAGGATAAAGAGTAGGTTTTTGGATTTAAGTGCGTTCTATAATGGGCTTTTGTGCCAATGAATATTTATTGTCCACTAATTGACCCAATATCATTCTGATCACCCGAATTTTCGAAAACGTATTTTTTATTAGAGAAGCTTTTATTTATCCACCAAAATTTGTTTTGACTAAATATACCACAAATTTCCAATTTTAGAAATTTAAAGTAAATTATAAAAATGGTCCTAATAATTATATTAACCAAAAACCGATAGGATCTTTTTATTTTAAAGATGAATCATCACACTCTTACAAGCACAAATCATCACACTTTCACATAAGCACAAATCTATGTGAAATAAAAATTTGCTTGCTTCATTTTTATCAAAGTAAATAAGTCATTGATATGCTTTTATTTAATTGTTACTATGCTTTCTCCATTTTTTATCCTATTCTATTTATATTTCTATTACATATATAAAAAAGGAGATGAAGCAGTTGTCACACCTACTTCTTTTTCTCCACCTGCCTGCTTGCACCCATAAGGGTATACTCGTAATTCATTATCAGATCATTTGAAGACACGAAACGATTAAAGAGTCACCAAAGGCTTCAGCGCCGCCATCACATACACCGCCCCTCCATCTGCAACGACCAAACTTTGGTTCATAACCTCAGCGACGAGAACTGAAACCACCAGAAGACCAAAATCAACAGAAGACGCCGTTGACTCCTGATCTGCACCTACCCGACTTTTGATTCTGCTACAACGGCGGAAATTCAAAGAGGCTGAAGGCGACAAAAGGTTTGGATTATAGGCGACTGCAGGCTACTGTGAAACACGATTTGCAAATTCTACACACGGTGAGCTTCACTCTCTTATTATACTTTGCGATTTTCTTAAACTTACCTCTTACCTCCTCCGCCTTAGCTTTCATCCTCAAATCTGTATTTAATTTGTTTGTCAGTTGCCTGCACAGCTTTTGTTCCTGTAGTCAGTTGTTTTCAATTAGGAATTCCGAACTTCAGGGTTCCGTCATACATTACTTGTGTTTCCTGTTCATTATTTTACTAGTTGTTCCATTTGGATGCATTCATTGTAAATTTTACGGATTAAATGAGTTTTACTTTCAAATTATGACCCTATGTTCGTATAGTCTAAGCCGTGAGTGTTTGTTGACAAACTAAATGATCACCTTTGTATCTACATCTAACACTATTTGGTCTACACGTAGTGAACTTTTAGTATATCATATGTGCACGATGTCAGTATTCTATTGTTCATGGTTCTGTTAGGATCTTCATTGCACTCTGGAATAGGTAGTAAAAGACTTTGAATTAATGTAAGCTTAAAGAGGAAAACTGCCTATACTTGTTTTAATGAACATAAACAGAATGATGCTTACGGATTATTTACCTTCTGTTTGTTGTCAACTATATGAACTACTTCTTGGTTTATTCCTCCTACATGAATGATGGGGAGTTCATAGAAGATTTGGTATATGCTCTGAAATTTGGAAAAAAAATCTTATCGCTGCTACTTTGTTGACTTATGACTTCTCAGGTTCTCATACCCTGCTAGCCAGTTATTACTAGAGATTTTGAAGGAATTATTCCCCCTATAACTCTGGTTAGAACTAATTTCCTGTTAATTCATTTTCATACCTGTTTCAAAGCCATTTGCAAGTATATTGACACATTTTAAACAGCTTGTTGTAGGTTCTTTCCTCCTGCGTAGCTTGTGCTGACTTTTTCCGTAAGGTATTGAATTAATTTTCTTTCTCATATGAGTATTTTTACATGTACTACATTTGACTTAAAATTTTCCGTATGAAACTACCCTATTCGTTGTTCGTTGCTGTCTGATAACTCTGTAGATAACTTGTTTTCTCCTTTTATTTCTGTTCTCCTTTCATTGTGATACATTGATTTTACTTCTGCTTTTACCATGCCTTTCATTATTTCGCAACTTTACTGGAATTTTATTGTCATTAATGCTCTAACTGTCATCGAACATTATCTTATATATCCTATTATCTTCCATAGTTTAATTGTTGGCAGAACCTTCCTCACTTTCCTTTTACTCAATAATATTCTTTCCCACAGAACACTTGATATAGGTAGCAGAGAGGGAGGGTTTGGTCATGAATAATGTTCAAAAGGACTAAGAATCTGGCTAGATGGGTGTCCAGGAAAATGGAATTCACCAAAAGTTTCTTGTTCCATATACTGCCTGTCCTGGTTCCACCTTCTTCCTAAAGGGAATATGATTTCCAATCTACATTAAATGGCTCAAAATGTGAAAGCAACCACATTTACATGCCCACCTTAACATTTCGATGCTCGAGACTGTGGAAAACACAAACTCATTTAACCATGTTTAGGTTTATTACATTTTTATTTCATTTCGTTTTCTTCCCAATTTCCATCTACCTTGTTTGCTTGGTTGTGTCATGTAACAACAATAACCAAAATTTATGACTACCACCGATATTTAGGTAAATGAATATATATGAATGTGTCAATTATTTTCAATTCATGGGACATACTTCCACTTTTATGTTATTTCTTACGCGTTAGATTAACTTTTCGTTTATCCCAGAGGTGTATTGATATTTCTTAGTATTACTTATATATTAAAATTTATAGCCTCCGTAGGTACTTACTGAATATTTACATAAGTGCAATAAATCAATTGATTGATAACTATATATTATTTCAATCTCATCATGATCTTTACAGACAATGAAAATTTTGCTTGGCAAGAAAAGCCGATATTCCCTTCTAGCAGAAGAGAAGAAGGAGGCGATACGTAATAAGAAAAGAATGCTTTATGCTGCAAAAAAATTTGCTAACAAACAAACATCACCTCCTACACATCCACAAGGTATTAACTAATTACAGTAATTAGTGATTTCAGATAAACTACATTCTAATTATTTAAATATAGTTATTTCTTTTTCATATTCCCTAATGTCATTTCGTTATTTAAAATTTATTAATTGCTATTTATTTATTAATAGTTTACTTCATGTGAGCTTTGTGTCTTTACTGAAAAATATTAGTACACAGATCATTATAAACTTTATTCGTTTACTCAGAGAATTTCATTCCTAATTACAATATGTATTTCCTAAATTTTCTTGACAGGGACCTCAGCTTCTCCTCCCCTACTGGAAAGTAAAAGAAAGAAAAGAACTAGATATTCTCTTCGCTCTGAAGAAAGAAAAGAAGTAATTCGTAAAAAACAAAGAGAAACTTATGCCGTCAAAACAAATGTCAAACGCAAAACGCCATGTTCGCAAGGTACAACTACTACTTACACTTTCCTATATCCAACTATATTTAATATATATATATATATTGCATAAGATATTTTAATTATGCTCTGTTGTTGTTACATCATTTCAATTATAATCTCCTCCTGCAGATATTACTATCAAAGGAAAGACTGTGATGTATAACCCTTCCACTTTTGAGATCGGTATAATAGCTTACTTAAATATTTATTATTACTACTATTGTATTTTACTAACTTCATAGTTATAAATTGCTATTTCTTTTGTTAAGGTTCCACTTCATCTGAATCTCGGTTTATTACTTCATCCATTTATGCGACTCCTACCAGTTCAGCTACTTCTGAAATCTAAGTAAATTGTTTACAACAAGAAGTAAAGAATTGTTAGCAATACTTATTAACCTTACATTTTAAATTACTACAGGTTCCGCACCTATTTCAAATGACCATCATACACTTACTAATATACCAACTGAAACTGATAATTTGCCAAGTGTTCCGTCCTGTGAATATTGTGCGGCCAAAAGATTTTACCATGAAACAAAATGCTTCTGTTGTTCTGATGGCCAAATTCTATTAACAACTATAAATGCACCGACTGAATTATATTTATTGTACACTTCTACTGGAGAAATATCAAAACATTTTAGAAGCTATGTACGTACTTATAATGAAAGTTTTGCTTTCACTTCTTTTCGTATGCAATATGATAAAAATTTATGTAAACGAAACAAAGGTATATACACTTTTCGCGTTCAATGTCAAGTATATCATTACATCAATGAACTGTTGCAATTAAATAAAAATCCTTCCTACTTGCAATTATATTTTTATGATACTCAACATGAAGTCCAAAATCAAATAAATCATTCGCCTAGACTGAATTCTGATGTTACTGACAAATTAATTAACATTTTAAAAGTTAATCCTTATTGTCAATTTTTCCATTCTTTGAAAGATGTACAAAATTTACATACCTATAAAATTCAAATCAAAACTGATGCTGGTTTAGATCAAAGAGTTTATAACAGTCCTTCAGCTTCATAAGTAGCTGTTATATGGATTGACGAAGGTTCGACTCAAGAAGTATGTCGTGATCTTATTGTTTATAACCACGAGGGCTATGCGCAAAAAGTTAATTACTATTTTGGTTGTTATGACCCTTTACAGTATCCATTATTATTTCCATATGGTGACATTGGTTGGCATCAAGGTATACAAAAAATAAATAAATAAAATCGACATCATTTTTATAAAGGAGAAAATTCAATTAACCCTTGCGAAATAGCTTCGACTTTGGAATTGCTGCAGAAAGAATCATAAGTATGTTCCGTTTGATTGTTATTTTTTATATTATAATTATTACAATTTCCTTGATTCTCGCTCCATATAGTAACTTAATTATTCTTTTCCCGTATTGCAACAAAGGAACAAAAGGAATATGGTTTCTTGTCGTGAATATTATTGCTACAAATTGCAAATTCGACCATCGGACAATTCAGTTTTACTACATGGAGGCCGTCTTTTTCAACAATATGTTGTTGACATACACGCCAAATTAGAGAGTTCTAGACTAGACTATTTTCGAAATAAACAAAACGAAATTAGAGCAGAATTATATCAAGGTATTATAGACAGCATTGAAATGGGCGAAACTTGGATATAAAATTGGTCGTAAAATTATTTTGCCGGTAACTTTTATTGGAGGTCCTAGAGATATGCGTAAAAGATATATGGATGCAATGACATTAGTAAAACGATTTGGAAAGCCCGATATATTTCTTACCATGACTTGTAATCCTAATTGGAAAGAAATGAAGCAGGAATTAAAGCTACATGAAGAACCTCAAAATATACCTGATTTAATATCCCACATTTTCAAATCAAAATTAGAAGAATTAAAAACTGATTTGTTCAAACGACAGATATTTAACCTAGTAGCAGCATATGTTTACGTGATAGAATTCTTGAAAAGAGGACTTCCTCATGCTCATTTTTTACTAATTTTAAAATCAAATTCAAAAATAATTGCACCAGAAGATTTTGACCATTTTCTTTCCGCTAAACTTCCAAACAAATATACAAATTCGCATTTATACATAACTGTTATTAAACATATGATGCATGGCCCTTGTGGTGAACTTAACCCAAATAACATATGTATGAAAAAACCGCCAATGTCAAAATCACTACCCAAAAGCATTTTACGAACAAACCAGTAAGAAGAAAAACTCATATTCACAATATAGGCATCGTAATAATGGGCAAATAGTTACAGTACGAGGTTGTAACTTAGACAATCGTTGGGTTGTACCATATAATCCTTATTTGTTGGCAAAATTTGATTCTTATATTAACTTTGAGATATGTTCTACAATTAAAGCTTTCAAGTATTTATATAAGTACATATACAAAGGACATGATTGTATTGCATTCCAAATTTCACGTCAAAATGACTTAGTTGATATAGATGAGATTGGAAATTTTCGCAATGGTAGGTGGATATCGCCGCCTGAAGCGACATGGAGAATTTTTAGTTTCGCATTGAATGAAATTTACCCGGTTGTTCACACGCTGCAATTACATCTTGAGGACTCCCAACTTGTGAGTTTCAGAAATTCAGATGATTTAACAAATATAATGAACAATGATAGCAAATCAAAATCGATGCTTACAAAAATTTTCAATATGAACAAAAGTAATGATATTGCACGGAAATTATTATATACAGAATTTCCGGAGCAATTTGTTTGGAATAGAAAAGATAAAATATGGACTTCTAGAAAAACAAGACACGTTATAGGATGCATTGTAACAACAAATTCTATAGAATCTGAAAGATATTACTTGCGGCTATTATTGAACTATATAAAAGGCCCAAGATCATTTGAAGATTTAAAAATTGTCAACGGTATAAAAGCTTCTTCATTTCGTGAGGCAGCTTTATTACATGGACTATTAGAATTCGATGACAGCTTGGAAAAATGCTTACTCTTCCATATATCAAATGCCAAACACATTACGCCGGCTATTTACTACTATATTAGTTTACTGCAATCCCAACAACCCGAGATTTTTATGGACCGCTTTTGAGAAATACTTATGTCAGGACTATAACCAAACATGCTTTACATTAAACGATGTGCGCATTAAAGCATTAAAAAATATAGGCTCTATTTTAGAATCTATTGGAAAAAATATTAACAATTACAATTTGGTTGATCGCGCTATTAATTTAGATGAAGAAGAACAAATGTCAAAATAAATTGCAGATGAATTAAAAGTTAAAATACCCGAAGAAGATATTAACGCTATCTCAATGTTAAATACTGACCAACAAAATGCATATAATACAATACTAACATGAATTCTTACTAATAAACTAGGTACATTTTTCATTGACGGACCCGTTGGAACTGGAAAAACATTTTTATACAAATCGATTCTTGCAATAGTTAGATCGAGAGACAAGATAGCTCTTGCTACTGCTTCATCAAGAGTAGTTGCCTCTATATTACCTAAAGGCCAAATGGCACATTCACGCTTTAAAGTTTCATTATTAGACAAAGATAATATTTCATGTAATATTAGCAAACAAAGTGGTCTTGTAAAATTGTTACAGATGACTAAATTAATTATTTGGGATGAAACTCCTATGTGCAGAAAACAAATTTTTGAAGCTTTAGATAAAATGTTACAAGATATAAATGAAAATACATTACCTTTTTTGTGGCAAAGTCATTGTTTTCGGCGGTGATTTTCGGCAAATTTTGCCTGTAATTCCAGGCAACAAAACAAGAGACTATTGCATCAAGTTTAGTCAAATCATATATATGGAATATTTTAGAAAAATTACAGTTAAAAGAAAATATGCGAGCAAAACTAGATCCATTCTTTTGTAATACGTTACTATGAATAGGAAATGGAACTGAACAAACTGATTGTTATGAACAAATACAAATTCCACCTCATATGATTATTCAGTATGAAAATGACAATGTTTCTATAAACAAGCTCATTAATTTTATATTCCCAAACATTAACAACTACTCACACGATTGGAATCTTATGATTAATAGAGCAATTTTAACACCAACAAATGATTATGTAGACGAAATAAATAATTTACTAATTGAAAAATTCCCTGGAGAAGTAGTTAAATAATATAGTTTTGATGAAATTTTAGACAACTCTGAGTAAAATCTACATGAAGATTTTTTAAATACACTTACTCCAAATGGAATGCCTCAACATGAATTAATATTAAAAATTGGGTGCCCCCTTATACATCTTAGAAATCTTAACCCATCCGAAAGTTTATGTAATGGTACTAGATTGATATGTCATCGTTTTGAACCAAAAGTTATTTGCGCAGAAATAGCCGCCGGCCATAACTGTGAAAAAAAAGGTATTTTTACTAAGAATACCATTTATACTGATCGAAAATAATAAATATAATTTTCCATTTAAAAGAATTCAATTTCCTATTCATTTGAGTTTTGTTATGACAATAAATAAAGCTCAAGGTTAGACATTAGATTGTGTTGGTATATACCTACCTGAACCAGTATTTTCACATGGACAGTTGTATGTTGCTTTATCTAGAGCTAAGACATCGCATTGTGTCAAATTACTTATCAAACCCACCTATATAAATAACAATTGCAATTGTACCAAAAATGTTATCTACAAAGAATTATTTGTCATGTCCGATTTGTCTTAAACATAGTATACATATTACTTATTTCATTTCCTTTATTTTTCAACATCAGAAAAACTATAGACAGTAGAAACAATTCATGAATCCTCTCCAGTTACCTCTAACTCTTTAAATACCTACTCAAAATTCAGATTTCCAAATTTGTTTCCTCCATGAAATTGACCACCACATCGTAGAATTTAACCAGCTTACTCATGAAATTGACCATTAGATCATGCCATTTAAAAAGCTTACTTGAACGTAAAATTGTTACCATTGTGCCCGTAGTATCATTGTACCTACAATGTTCACTATAGGCCATGATTATTAGAATGTGAGTTTGTCTTATTACTTTGATATTGTCTGGAAATAAGAATAAGGGTTTTGCACGAGAGCATTGCATGGTTTCCTACTCAATTTAACCAATTCTCTATTTCATTCTTTACCTGCGACACAGCAACATTTGTCTTCAGGGAAACTCAACCGCAACCAAGCTTCCGGCTGAAATGATTATTCGAAGATGTGCTATCAGCCCCTTAAGGTAACCAATCCAACAATCTCTCTTTTACATTTCAATTGAAGGACCGACTTTGCCATTACTAATTACCCTAATCAGCCTTCAAGTTGGTGTTCGGTTACATAAGTTGTATGTAAAACTAGGTTTGAAGATATGTTTGTTTGGGGCTTATACTTTGGTGGGCTTCTGCGTTCCCATTTTTGGAGTCTTTGACGTATAAGTTTTGTTTCACAAAATGCGTAAAACAACTTCTACTCTTTACACTTATACATTTTGTGAGAATGCTCAGGTTTGAAAGCCTTTATTGGGTTTGGAAACGTTTAGACAAACGATTGCTTTTGGGGTTCTGATTAATAGGGTTGTCGGTGAAATTGGGTGTGGAGATGAGTTTGTTTATGACTTCTGCCTTGGTATTTTTACATTCTGTTTTTAGAGTTATTGATGCATTAGTTTTATCTGATCACATGAATACAAAAAACTCTATTCCTTGAACTTCTATGTTCTGTTAGATACGCCCTTGATGGCGAGCCCTTACTGCGTTTGGAAGTGTATAGGGAAGTAGTTGATTTTGGGGTTGCAGTTTATAGTCTGGTTTGAAGAGACGTTACAACAATCAAAGTTTATCAACTTTTACATCTTCTTTATAAAAATTAGAATAAGGGTTTGCGGAAGAAAAGTTAATATTATCTCCGCTAGAATTAGTTTTCCCATAGGAGCTGCTTTAAATACTTCTGTTGTCAATCTTGTTTTGATTTTGTTGGGTAGAATCATGCTTGGTTTTGGATTTCTACTATGAATCTGGTCAATTTTGGTACGCAAATGCTTGAGCCTTGGGGATGGTGGTCTTCAGCACATTTGGCTGCTTTCCCAGCTTTGTTTATGACACTTAGAGACATATTTCTTCTTGTGATGCCTAACAGTTTGACCGAACGAGGATGTTTTTAAAAAAGGGAGAGTAATTCCGGAGAAGATTAGAGGAATCGAAGATGTTCTGGCTGAATTTGAAGATATGGTTAATGCAAGTGAGCTAACAAAGTTCATAAAGCATCCGTTCAGGAACATACTTCAGAAAAGGAGTAGACTGCAATTGATTGTTGTGATATTCATGCTTACTTTCGAGATTTTGACAGGAATAAATTCAATTTTGTTCTATGCGCCTGTGTTGTTTCAGTCTATCAGATTTGGATCAAATTCTGCATTGTACGCATCAGCTTTGACTTGAGCTGTTCTTGCTTTGTCCACACTTATATCTATCGTGACTGCTGAGAGATAAGGAATGAGAGCTCTACTTATTAGCGGTGGACTACAAATCATTGTTTGTGAGGTAGTCAAAACTTAAAACTTAACTTCCTTATGTTACTTCCATGGCAATAAAGGAATGAAACTAATCAGCTATGACTTGTATTAACAGGTAATAGTGTCGATTACCTTCAAACTCAAGTTTAGAGATGACCGACATCTTCCAAAGGAGTATTCAATACTAGTGACGGTTGTAATCTGTCTATTGACGTTTGAATGGTCATAGGGTCTACCTGTCTATTTGGGAGTTAATTTTCCTCCTCTTCGATGTCCTTAAGAATTGTATAAAAATGATAAAATGGTAAATATAATACATTTATAATAGATTTATGATGTGTTAAAAGTAAAAAGCACACCGATGACATAATTTAAATGAAAAAAAAAATATACATATTAGATTTATAAATAAGATCTAAATATGTAATAAATAAATGAATAAATCAAAAGGCTCATTGGTCTTTAAACTTAATAAATATTATGAAAACTATTAATCATACATTTAATAATAAATATGTTACTAATTTTGAACTTAACAAGAAAATTACATTAATGCTAGAAAAATATAAATTTTATATTATTTTAAAATCAACTAAAAATAATTAAAATTAAGTATTTAAATGATAAAATTAGGAAGCAATTAAATAAAATTTTATTTTTTTATATAAAAATTGAAAATTAAATTATGGAAATATTTGTTTAAGAATGTAATTAAATAATAAGACACGATTATTTTCTTATTTTTATCTATTTTTTTTTTAGATTTTACTCTTTAGAAATTTTATTTTACTCTTTAGTTTTTCTTTCAAATAATAATAAAAAAATTAAATTGATTATTCTTTTATGTGTCAAATACTAAAAAGAGTATGAAATTAATCATTAACTCCGGTAAATTCATATTATAATAAAATTAATATTTAATATTTAGGATTAATCCAAAAAAAAACCACCGCAAATTTGTCAAATTCTCCAAAAAATCACATAAGTTTGAGTTTTCCCATTTTACCACTTTTTCTGTTAATTGACAGCCTGAGTACTGTTTACCAATTGACGGATGAACATTAACTATGGACATTTTTAGAACTTTAATTTTTTTTTTTGAAATTTAAAAAAATAATTAATTTTTTTAAAATTTCAGATTTCCTTTATTTTTTATTTTATTTTCAAATTTTTATAATTTATAAAAAATTAAAATATACAAATTAAAATCACAGTATTTCTTTTTGCTTTATTTTACAAATTTCAAAATATACATACACAATTTTTAAGATATGCCATCACTATAAACAATGACATAGTTACAATAATTTTAAAATTATATTATGAAATTATATAATCACAATCTATCTTATTTATAAGTTGAAAATATTAAAGCATATAACATGCATTATAAAATTTTTTTCAAAAAAAACTCCATTTTTAACTAAAATTAAAATGAGACATGTGACAACAAATATTAATTTTATCTTTCATTTTATTTATTGGAAAGAGTAATGAAAACAAACGGAGAAAATAGTTTGATTTTAGAGATTTCTAATTGATTTTGTAAGAAGGGCAAAATTGTCCAACAAAAATAATGAATGGACAAATCACTTATCTATTTAGAATAAGTGGTTAAATTTAAAATTTTCAAAAAGTCTTATTTAAATAAATATTAAATAAAAGTCGAAAAAACAAAAGGATTGAAATATTTACAAAATAGACATTAAATATAAAAAGTATTTTTCATGAAAAAACAAACGAGACCTTAGTGTTATGGTAATTTCTCATCTATCATTTATCATATTTCTCATCCAATCATATGTGAATAATGTGAAAAAGCATGAATTTTTTTTGGAATTAGCACAAGGTGACACTCTTTTATTGCTAGAAATCATAATAAATGGGAGGTTATTTTCTTATTTTTATTATCCATTTGAAATTCTTCAACTATATTTTAATTATGATTTTGAATGCAACAAATTTTATATAACATAAAATAATTACAAATATTTTAATAATTTTTTAATATAATTTTATTAGTTTTAGTAATTTATTTTCACCATTCTTTACTTTTCAAATTTTAAAATAAGAATTATAAATTTTAATACATAATTTAATATTTAAAAATAGAAATAAACTTCTATTGGTTTAGTTTTGAATTTTTAAACTTTATTTGATTTATTTTATATAATTTTCACATAAAAATTATTATTAAATGCGTAATAAAATAATTTACTATAATATTTACTAATAAAATATGAAAATAAATTGATCTTATCAAATCTATTAATTATTATATTAAATTAATTACATAATTTAACTATTTTTTTAAAGATAATTTATAATTTGATTATTAAATAAATAATTAAATAAAGTGAAAGGATATTTAAAATAATTATTTAAAAGTATTAAGGATAATTTAGTAATATAAATATTAGGGGTTGTAATTTTAGTGCAGGAAATAATAATCATACGAATACCAACCATTACAATAAATAAATTAATAAAGTTAATATTAAAAATTTAATTTATATTTTTTTAAAAAATATTTAAAATAAATGTGATAATTGAAAATAAAATAGAATTTAATATATATATATATATATATATATATATAAGAATAAAGAGGATAAAAAGAATATAATATAAAATTATAATTATAATTATAATAAAAAGTAAAATGTTTAAAATAAATATATTAAATAAATTGTTAATAAATTAAATTATAAACTAACTTCACTACATAACATTTGGAAATAAAAAAAAATTAACCCAAATTTAACTTTAACCTAATTTGTTTTTAGAAAAATATTTTCTTCCTGATTTAATTTCTTTTAATAAATAAAAATTAAAAAAGTCCAATTTTACTAATTTTATGAATTATATTTTTATTTAATTATTTGTATTAAATTAAATTATAATTGTTGATTTTACATTTAATCTAATTTTAAATTAAATAATTTTAAATTATCATATATTTAATATAGATATTTTATTGGTGTAATTATAAGATTTTATTTATTTATAATATGGTCAATTAAATTTTAAAATATTCAAAAAAAAATTCAATTATACTATTCAAGAAATTCAATTAAAATATTAAAGAAATTCAATTAATTTTAAAACTTACGCTAATATATGAATTAAGATTATTATAGTTTTTGTTTTAAGTTAATTTTTAGATACAATAATTTATTATTATAAATAAATATAAATTGGACAAAAACATAATGAAATATTAATATAAATATTTTTCAATTATGTGATTTAAAATAATAAATAAACAAATAAAACTTCGTTCACTTCTAATATTATTATTAATATTTATCACGTTTATTTCCTTTATTTATTCTAAAGTATTAATTTTTTTTAAAAGTTAATTAGGATTAATAAATTTTAGAATATAATTTTTTATAACACTTATATCGAATAAAAAATTATTTGAAAAATTAAAATTTTAATGAATTATTTATTATATTACATCTATAAATAAATATATAATTTTAATTATATAATTTAAAAAAAATTATAAATAAATTAAATAAATAAAAATATTTTATATTAAAATTTAAACCACTAATTTTAAATTATTTTTAAATAAAAAGAAAAAGTATTAAAAATATATTTCAATAGTATAGAGAGTAATATTAAAAAATATAATTCCCAATTTACATTTATTATTATTACAATTATTTTTAAAATTTTAATTTAAAAAAAATTAAAAATTTATCGACTTTTAAAATTTAATTAAAAATATATATTAAAAAAATGCTGCATGGCTAGGAGTTTATAACAAATTACATTATTTTCGTCAAACAACATCACTAACAAATGTACTAATTGTGGGCCTCACATTCCATCACCGTAACATATTTACTAAAATATGTCATACATTAATTAAGAAGAAGGCTAAAACAGTAAATTCAAATAACAAATGGAGGGAGGGAAGGGAGGGACGGGCTTGTGATTCTAAAATTAAAACGAAAAGGAAAGCGCCAAAATCAATTGAAAGAAAGGGCGGGACAATTCAAAGCCACCATAAAAATGGCGCCTCACATTCTCTTCCTATACTTATACAATACACCTCACCAACTCTTTCAACGAAACCCTAATTGACCCAATTACACTTCTTCACTTCACTTCTCGGCAGAGAGCAAAAGATGGCGAATACTGTCACTGAAGATGCTATTTCCACATTGCTGTCGAATCCGTCTCCCGATTCATCCACTGACCTCACTCTCCTCGTTGTTCAAGTCCTCGACCTCAAGCTCACCGGCAACAGATACATGTACTTTTGTGTTTGTTTTATCTTTTCCTTTGCCTTTTTAATATTGATTAATCAGATCTGATTTCGTTTGGGTTTTGATTTAGGTTCAATGCCAATGATGGTAAGATGACAGTGAGAGCTATTTTGCCTTCTAATTTATCATCAGATGTCATTTCCGGTAGAATCCAGAACAAGGGACTTATTCGCATTCTCGACTATGCGCTCAATGATATCCCTACCAAATCTGAAAAGTAGGTTTCCCTTTCCCTTTTTGATTTCCTCTCTGTTCATAAACTGATCTCATCGTTGATTCCGTTTTTTCTAGATACTTGATTGTTACAAAATGTGAGGTGGTTTCTCCTGCGCTTGATATGGAGATCAAGGCTGAGGTCTTCAAGAAGCCTAAGCTAGAAAACGAGACTTCTAATGAAGTTTCGGGAATTGTTTTGAAGCCTAAGCAAGAAACCGTCGTTTCAAAATCTGCTGCTCAAATAGTTCATGAGCAGAGAAAGTGAGTTCTATTTTATCCTTCTGAGTTGCAATATTATTTTTTCAATTTTTTTCTTTGAAAAAAAGAACCCTAACCCTAGATTTTGTAATGGTAAATCTATTAGCATGGCCCCGCCTGCTAGAATGGCAATGACTAGAAGAGTTCATCCACTAGTTTCTCTGAATCCCTACCAAGGAAACTGGACCATCAAGGTCCGTGTTACAAGTAAAGCCAATCTGCGTCCTTACAGAAATGCAAGAGGTGAAGGGTGTGTTTTCAGTGTGGAGTTAACAGATGAAGAAGTAGGCTACTTGATCCCTTTGTTGTAATTAAGATATTTATTTGTTCTGCTAATTAATTGTTTTGCTGGCTGCACAGGGTACTCAGATTCAAGCGACGATGTTCAATGATGCTGCACGGAAATTCTATGAGAGGCTTCAGTTAGGGAAGGTGTATTACATATCTAGGGGAACACTGCGTGTTGCCAACAAGCAGTACAAGACTGTCCAAAATGACTATGAAATGACATTGAATGAGAATTCTGTAGTTGAAGAGGCCATTAATGAAACAGCTTTCATTCCTGAAACTAAATTCAATTTTATTCACATTGATGAGCTCGGACCTTATGTTAATGGATCTGACCTTGTTGGTAAGAATGGATTCCCACTTTCTGCAACTTAGTTGTGTTGTTTTGGCTGTATTTGGTGTTAATTTATGTATGGATTCATTTTCTTGTAGATATTATTGGTGTTGTCCAAGATGTCTCTCCTACTATGAGCATCCGGAGAAAGAGTAATAATGAAATGGTACCTAAGCGTGACATAACTGTTGCAGATGACTCGTGAGTGTTTTTTTTAATCTGCTATCTTTGCTATTGGTATATCTGTTTCCCTCTGTTGTTTGAGGCTGGATGTATTTGAAATGCAGGAACAAGAAGGTAGTTATTTCATTGTGGAATGAGCTGGCAACTGGTGTAGGCCAGGAATTGCTTGACAGTGCTGGTAGCTCTCCAGTTGTTGCTATTAAGTCTCTCAAAGTTAGTGACTTTCAAGGTATTTTTCCTCTGTTTTTACTCTGTAGAGGAAAATTTAAATCCATGTTGGTTCCTATATTACTAAAACTTATGTAGGTTGTCTTATTAGTCCTTTTTATTTATTTATTTTTATTTTTAATGGTTATGCAGGCATATCTTTATCTGCTCTGGGTAGAAGCACAGTACTGGTAAATCCTGATATACCTGAAGCTAAGAAGTTAAAATCCTGGTGAGTTGCTAGCTCCAGTTAAATAATTGTTTGTGCAATGTATACTGCCTGCTGAGTGGTCTAATAAAATCCACTAATGCAGGTATGAATCTGAAGGTAAGGAGGCTTCAATGGCCTCAGTAGGCTCTGGATTGAGTCCTACTATTAAGAGTGGAGGAAGGTCCATGTTCACTGATCGGGTGTCTCTTTCTCACATTACCAGTAATCCATCATTGGGTGATGAAAAGGTAAGATGGCTTGTAAAATTATCTTAAATCTCAATCAGGCATCATGATCTTGAATGTTGAAATTGTGTTTGGCATATTTGCAGCCTGTGTATTTCAGCATCAGGGCATCAATAAGTCATATCAAACCTGATCAGACAATGTGGTATCGTGCTTGCAAAACTTGCAACAAGAAAGTGACTGATGGTATGGGATCTGGGTATTGGTGTGAAGGGTGCCAGAAGAATGATGACGAGTGTAGTCTAAGGTGAGAGCAATGCACAGCTATTTAAGCAACTTCTAACCTTATCATGTTAACTATTTATTTGGCCTATGTTTGCATTAATTGACTTGTGATTGGTTTTCCAGATACATAATGGTTGTAAGGGTCGCTGATGGAAGTGGTGAGGCTTGGATTTCTTTATTTAATCAAGAAGCAGAACAGGTGATCGGGTGTTCTGCTGATGAGCTTGATAAACTCAAGTCAGAGGTAATGAAATAATCTATCACAAGCAATGATCTAGGAACATAAATGAGCACATTTTGCTTAACCACTGTATTTTGATGAAATTTCCAGGAGGGAGTAGAGAATTCGTTTCAGGTGAAACTTAAAGAAGCTACATGGAGTTCTCACCTGTTGAGAGTGAGTGTAACGCAAAACGAATATAACAATGAGAAGAGACAGAGGATTACAGTGAGAGGTGTTGCTCCTTTGGATTTTGCTGCTGAATCCAAGTTTCTGCTCGAAGAGATCTCCAAGAAGCTCGAGAAATAGAAATCTGTTATATAATTCTCTCTGAATATTAGTATTAGTACGAAGGAGGTTGATTTTAATTTATTTTCAGTAGCAAGTTTTTTGTTTTATGTATAGATGGAAGTTTAATCTGATCTGATCTAATTGTTTAGTTAGTGTTGTGATCTTGTTTTGAATCCACCCAATCGGGTTTTAAAGGGTATTAGCATTGTTAACTCTTTTAGTTGCCCTTGTCATCATAATATAATATGTTGGTGGATATATGTTCTGTCATATTTGATTAAAATTTTCATCTCATTGCATGGGTACATTACTTACAGAATGTAACTTTCTCATGGGCTCGTCACTGAATTGTTCTGTATACAATTTTGAATTTACAGATTCATATGGGTGGAAAAAATATTGTTTGCATGCAATTTAAATATTGATATTGGTTATTTGAAATTTAAAATGTATTTTATTTTAGTCAATTTTGATAATAATTAAATTGAATTTATACTAATTAAATTGAAATATTATGATTTATTGTAAAATTATTTGCTATATAGTGATAAACGCACAAAAAGAATAAACTATACTAATTATTAAAAAGAAAAGAGGATTAAGTGCAATAACACGATTCCATTCCATAATCTCTAACAAAACAAATTAAATTAAATTGAAAAATTTAATTCAATTTAATTTAAATGTACAATTGGATTGATTCAATTTATAAATAAAAATTATTTTTTTAATTTTTTTTTAAATTCATTCAAATTATTTTGAGTGTTTCTTAAATTCTATTACTCTGTATATTAATATTTAAATTCGTTTGATCTCTTAATATATTATACTTCCCCGTTTCCAAATATTTGCAACATTTCATGTGGACACGCTTTTCTATACTTAACTTTAAATGTAAATATTTTTAATAATACAATTAAAAATTATATAAATTTCATATTTGAAAAATACACACCAAGACGAATAAAACAAGACCCTATTTGGTTATATTTTTCCTTATACATAAGAAATAACACACGAAAGAAAATTGATCCATGAATAATATATATTATTCAAATGTTGCCACTAAATAGGAACAGAGGAAGTATATAAATAGAAACGGAGGAAGTATATGCGAAACTATTAATTATGTATGGTAAAATTTGTTCGCAAATGCAGTTTAAAAATTCATGTTTAAATATTATTATTATTTTTAAGATGTTCATTATATTTTTCTAAATATTAAGCAACATAATTAATATATTTTTTTTAAAAAAAAATTAAAAATTAAACACTTGAAACATCATAGTGATGTGAATGAGATGTAGATTCCACGTTACTATTCGATAGACAGTTGTCTATCTCACGCTTACCATGTTTTAGTGACAATTGCCATGTATGGGTGAACGGACAATGAATCATCTAGTTTCTCCTCTCCTCTCTCTCTCTATATAATATAAATGAAAAAAGCTCGGCTTCTTTTTTACTCTATATTTATTTTTGTGTTAGAATACTTTGTTCTCAATTCTACTTTCGCTAATCAAGTATCAAATAAGTTATCTATTTATTGTGAATATTATATTAACAATCATTTTCCATATAATGTATACATGTTAATACCACATGCTGTGAGATATCGACTTTTTTATCTGTATAATCCATCCTAACTAATTAATTACTTATCTGTTCAGAGCGATTAATTTCCGATATGCTCCAATTTACAAAACGAAAATTTATAAAACGAAAGTAATCGTTTTGTTGGGATGGACAAATGATATTTTTACAATTAAACGGGAACAACATTTTAAATTGACAACGTGAAAACAAATCAAATCGTTTTACAGAAAACGTGGGACAGCGTTTTGCTGCAAGTGTGATGCTGAGTCAGCAACACAATTACAGCAAAATGCAGGGGTGTGTTTTGCTGCAATTGTGATGCTGACTCAGCATCACACTTGCAGCAAAACGCTTAAATGTGTAAAGGTAAAACGATGGGTGCGTTTTGCTGTGAAACAATAACGTGGGAGTGCTTTTTGCTGATTACGAAAGGGTGCATTTTGCTTTAAATTCATGGTAGGTCACAAGATTTCCATTGTTTTATTTTTCACCTTCTCTCTAAAATTTTTTTTCTCTCTATAATTTTTCTCTGGTAAATCATTTGATTGTTAATTAATTAATTTATCTTAAGTAGTCTACTAATTAATTATTTATTAATTGTGCAGATGGGCGATTATTTCGATTGAATTGGGAGGTTTCAGGATCGACATGTTTCGGATCGGATCACTCAAGAGGTTAGAATAATTTTATATTTATTTAGTTATTAATTAATATTTAAATAATAATATGATTTTAATAAAAATATAAATTAAATTATATTACGTAAGATTATTAATTAAGATATTAGAGTTAATAATAATTATTTTAATGGGTAAAATTATATTTGCTTGGTATATTAAAAATAAATATGTAATTATATAATTAGATAGTAATGTAATTTTGATAAAATTTTGAGTACATTATTTATAGATTAGGAATAATTATAATAACGATACTTGTGAAATTATATTAATTTATTAAATTATAAAAATAATTTTTTTATATAATTTTACTAATTTGGTTATGATCGTTAATATAGACCGAGGATGATATACATATCACTGTACGACACGTTAGTGTCGAGAAACCACCCCGTCATCTTTTACAGTATTTACAGATGATTGGGTTCGACCATGTAGCTTCCTTACGACCCCGAGATAGTGATGCAACTTTAGTTACCGCTTTATGTGAGTGTTGGCGTCCGAAGACATATACATTTATTTTACCTTGGGGAGAGTGCACTATCACTCTTGAGGATATCGCGTTACTTACTGGATTTCGTACCGAGGGATTTCCGATTGTCGGCCGGGTTAGGGGATTTAATGTAGGTGGACAGCACGTGACCTCAGTTCAGTTAGTAGAGAGACTTTTAGGTCTGACTCCTGAGGATGCAGTGGCTTGTATGAGCGGTAATATTGTGATCTCTCTAGCGTGGCTACGACGACATTTCATGGTATTTCCACATGATGTTGATGACTACACTCGACAGTGCCACACACGGGCATACATCTTACGTCTTCTTGGAGGTGTAATCTGTGGTCTGAAGACAGCAAAAGATGTTCCCATTTTTTTTTCTACAGTTGCTTGAGGATCTCACCACTGTTAGGTTATATAGCTGGGGGTCGGCATGTTTAGCGTACATGTACAGATACATGTGTCACTCAGTTTTTTCAAAGTGCAAGACGCTTGGAGGTTTCGTATGGATTCTGGAGGCGTGGACCTATCTACGGATTCCAGCATTGCGTGTAGGTGTTGGTTGTTACTTACTCTCCATTTTTTTATTATGGCTATGAGGTACATCTAAATAATGTTATTAATTTATGTAATAATTTCTATATTGCGTTTTTTAAAAGAAAGTCGTCATATTTTATTCCTATTTTATCAATGCAGCTTTGAGAAGTATCACATGAGTGATCCTGGGTCCGAGGAGTTGAAGCGATATCGCTTGATTTTAGATCGGTTAGACTTTGATGATGTGAGTACATATTTTATTAAAATTTGTCCATGTTACAATAGTTTTATTTTTTTATACCATCAAATTTGATGTTCTTATGCGTAGTTTGTTTGGCGTCCATACCTCGATATCGCACTCCGAACATGCATTCCTATTGGCTACGAGGATACCCCATTGTGGCGCGCATGTACCCCACTATTGTGCATGGTTGTCATTGAGTGGCATCCTGCTGATCGAGTTCTTCGACAGTTCAGTTTCGCTCAGCATATCCCTCAGTCTCCCCTATGTTTAGACGGGCCACATGGTTCAAACTTACGAGGGGCTACAGAAGTCGTAGATTGGCGGGTGAAACATGAGATTTGGTGCGATTTTTGGGACCAGCGTAGGCATTACATAGCCGGATGGACTTTAGACACACATCCCCATCATGTCGCTTCACTGGCATACTATTAGTGGTATTGGACTGCCACAACTGATTTTATTTGCGCTGTGACATGGGCAGTTCCCCCTACATTGCCTCTGCAGGTTTCGTCGCACATCATGCCTTCTGCAGAGGTCGTTGCACCAGTCATACAGTTTCCACCATATCAAGTGTACCACAAACCACGATCATGATTCCCAGCTACTCATTCGGAGGGACGACGTCTATTTGCCGTTATGGAGGCGGTTCAGGGGCAGCATACAACCACACCAGATCAGGGTGAGCAGTTGGTGAAGAAAGCCCCACCAGAGCAATGTAGGACACAGTTTGTGGTTGTTGCAACAAGGTGTCTTTCGTCGACGAAACAATATCAAATTGATCAACTTCAACTGGACGAGGAGGACCCAACATTACTGCATCAATGCAATGAAGATGAGCAGACAGATATCATATGTACCATACTATTCGAGGAAGAGAAAAAGACGAAATAAATTCGACAAGCAAGACACAGTTTGTGGTTGTTGCAACAAGGTGTCTTTCGTCGACGAAGGCCTGACAACTTTCGTCCACCTCGTCGGATACGCTGATGCTTCGTTATATTATTGGTCCTTGTTTTGTATTACACACTACTTTGGAGAAATTGTATGAACTTTTGATCTCTATATATTTATATTTCGAGAAATTGTAATGTACATTCTAACATAGATACGCTCTAACGTATTTTACTTTAATCAACGAAACGTCTCGATGCGTTTCGCAATGTATGTTCTGACACTGGTACGCTCTGACGTATTTTTCTTTAATCAGCGAAATGTTCCATTGCATTTCGCAATGTACATTCTGACACAGGTACACTCTAACGTATTTTGCTTTCATCAGTGAAACATTCCATTGCGTTTCGCAATGTACATTCTGACACAAGTACGCTTTGACGTATTTTGCTTTAATCAGCGAAATGTCTTAATGCGTTTCGCAATGTATGTTCTGACACAGGTACGCTCTGACGTATTTTGCTTTAATTAGCGAAATGTCTTGATGCGTTTCACAATGTACGTTCTGACACAGGTACGCTTTGACGTATTTTTCTTTCATCAGCGAAACATCTCGATGCGTTTCGCAATGTACGTTCTGACACAGGTACGCTCTGACGTTTTATGCTTTAATCAGCCAGCCTATAAATGATTCTCGCAAACTAACACTAATAACATGTAACAACATGTCATATATGAGTTGTCCAGCTTTAATTTACCAAAATGCAAGGATAGTCAAGCAGGGTCCATCAATTTATTTCATGTCAGATGACTACCCATTGGTGTGCAATTTTTATCGTTCCTGTTCGAGAGATGAATTAGGAACTCATATCCATGGATTGTTACAGTTGAGTGCATCTCAGAGAATCTAAAAAATTGTCTACCGCATGCCGATAGGAAATATAGCTGGAGGTATGGTGGCGACTACTTTGAAGATCCAAACTGATGCAGACGTTACAAAAATGTTCAACGCTTAAGATATGTCGTCGGCTTACTTTCAATATATAGAGGTCATGGTCGAAGTGGTTGAAACTAACAGTGGTGGTGATTATTTTCAAACTGGACATCTTCGCCATTCTGGTGCCGGTCCATTAACAACAGAATTGCCGGCAGTTACACATATTCAGGGTGAGACATCTTATTGCCAACAAATGATATACACTGGGCACCAAGAACCACTCATGCATCGTCATGCTATAGACGAGGGACCAGTTACTGCTGATTCATACAGAAATACTACAAATGAAATATTTACTACAATGGTTCAAGCAGGTATGCTTCATGAACATTTGTGAGCAATTTCTTTTACATGATATGTCTTTCCATATTAATACTATGAAATTTAATTTGTACACCACAGACGACATTGTGGATGATGAAGCTTTAGAGGACGAGGAGGATGATGTCAATTATGCCCCATCACTTAACGACGAGAGTGATAATGAAGACTTACATATTAGAACATCTCACGGTCAACTAAGAAGAGAGCATTCAACAATGCCATTCATGTCACGTCTTAATCTATGTGAAGAACCTGTTGAAGCACAAGGCGACAATGTGCCAGTCTATAACGCGGAAGATCCAAATTCGGATATAGTCATTGGTATGACTTTTGCTGATAAAGAATCTTTAGTTCTTGCTCTAAAACACTATTGCATTCGTCGTAACGTTGACTTCTTAGTGAAGGACTCGGAGGGACATAAATATGCTGGTGTTTGCAAGATGAAATCTTCAGGTTGTAAGTGGAAAGTTCGAGCTAGATTAGGAAATAAAGATAATCTTTGGAAGATCACAAGGTATGAAGGACCGCATACCTGTAATACTGCTTTCATGACAGTAGATCACCGTAAATTAGATTCCGATTTTATTTGCTCGACCATTATGCGTTCAATAGCTGACATCCTGCAACAACCATTGCACAAATAATCTCTGATGTCGACCAACGCTATCAATACCAGCCATCATATAAGAAAGCTTAGGTTGCAAAGCAAAAAGCAATCACGAAATTATTTGGAGACTGGGAAGCTTCTTATAATCAATTGCCTCGCTGGATAGTTTCATAAGTAATGCCAGGTACAGTTGTTGATATAGAGGTCAATACAGCATACTTTCCAAATGGCACTGTCTGTGACTCTTTCATGTATTTTGGTAGAGTTTTCTGGGCATTCCCACCATGCATTCAAGCTTTCCCCAATTGTAAACCAATAGTTCAAGTCGATGGCACACATCTTTTTGGACGGTATAAAGGCACCCTTCTAATCGCTGTGACTCAAGATAGTAACAACAATGTATTGCCTTGGCTTTTGGACATGTTGAGTCGGAGAATGACAGTTCATGGGAGTTCTTTCTTAAAAATCTCAGGCAACATGTGTGTGTACAGGATAATCTCTGCATCATATCTGACCGCCATGATTCTATTCGTAAAGTACTTATCGATATTGAATGGGTGCCACAACATGTTGTCCATCGCTACTGTATCCGACATTTCACATCCAATTATCACAAGTCATTCAAGGAAATACAACTGCGAAAAGCAGTGACAAATGCAGGTAAATTTAGTACTTTCTGTCCATTAAATAACATAATATCTTTTAAGGTTACATTGTTACATATGTTTCTTATATGTAGGATATGCCGCAACTAAAAAAGATTTCCTCTATTGGTATGGAATAGCTGCCGGAGAGCCAGAGAGGAAGACATGGTTGGACCGTGTGCCGTTAGAAAAATGGACTCAATTTTATGATGACAATCATAGATATGGACAAATGACTATAAATCTTGTTGAATGCGTTAACATTGTGTTGAAAGACACGTGCCATCTCCCAATAACAGAACTGGTTAAGTCAACATATTATCGACTTACTGAATTGTTTGATCGCAGATGGGTAGATGTAGATACTCAAGCTCTCAGCGGATTCCTTTGGTCTCAACATTTAATAAAGGTAATGGCAAAAAACCAAAAGCTTTCAAGACATATCCGTGTCTAGCTGTCATCTCGAAGAACACAAGAGTTCTTAATTGTCCAATACCTACCCTCTACCTCAGGTGGGAGTCAAAAATAGCTTACTATTAACCTTCATAATTGGACATGTTCTTGTGGAATGTTTCAAATCCATAGATACCCATGTGAACATGCTTATGCAGCAATCGCTTTGCAGAACTTAGATTGGGATGCATATGTTGCAGATGTATATAAAATTGAAAATCTAAAAAGTGCGTATGCCATGGAATTTCCTCACATTGGCAGCGAAGACAGTTGGCCTGCGTACTATGGACCGAACTTAATCCTAATCCGGAAACAAAAAAAAACAGAAAAAGGTCGCCCTAAAATATTAAGGATCCGAACTGAAATGGATATGCAAGAGCAATCTCAAACCAAAAGGTGTGGTTTATGTCGACAGGAAGGACATTTTCGCAATACATTTCCAAATAAGGAACGCTATTTGAAGAAATAAGTTAGCGACCAAATTAGGGTATTTCTTATGTTTATTTTATGAAATATACTTGTATCAATCTTATGTTTATTGTAACTTTCTCATTATTGTTACCTATTATAAATATTATCTTATTATAATCATTTCGATACCACTTTCAAATATTAAAGTCCAACTCAAATTTTATCTAATCAATCATACAACATAATAATTAAGAAAAATGAACATATTAAAATACATTTCAAATGTACCTTTTTTCCAACTAACGTAAATTAAATCCAAAGTTAAAAATATATATATATATGTAATTTCATATAACAAAAAAAAAAACATTAACTAGTATACCAAAAATATCTACTGCAACTAAAAAAAAGTACTTAGCACCAAAATTCGGGCAATAGATTTTGTCAGCCAATTTTGCAGCAAAACGCACCAGGTAGTTTTTGCAGTAAAAAAAAACCCACAAAACTACCTGGTGCATTTTGCTGCAGAATTTAGAAGTTTTGCAACAAAATGCACCAGGTAATTTTGCTGCAAAAAAATTAAAGATAAAACAAGCTGGTGTGTTTTGCTCAAAACAAGGCGGTGCGTTTTGCTGCAAATTATCAAAACGATATGCATCGTTTTGCTAAAAAAAATAAACTACACTATCTCCATCCAATCCAGCAAAACGTACCAAAACGTTTTGTAATTTAGAGCATATTGGAAATTAAACAAAAAGTTTGAGCAGATCAGTATATAATTAAAATTCTGGGGTTATATCACTCAAAAAGTTTGAGATATCTGTCAAAAACTTTTTATTATACATGTAAACATTCTGAGAAATAAATATATAGATCTGTAATTACTTTTTACGGTATTATCTTTCTTCATTCACTTTAATATTCCTTTTTTTTTAATATATCACGATTTTACAATATTCAAGAAGCATCTAATCAAGATTATAAGGTTACTTTCTGATTCCAATATCTTTCTATTTCATATTGAATTGTTTTATTCTCTTCTACTCCGACTCTATTTTTATTTTTACAACACGTTATTAGCTCGTGTATGCTCTCTGGTTGCCACTCAGATGCATCTTTCAAATCAGAAAATGTTTGATAATTGTGATTCTGGTTATGATGAAATAGTAAATCTGAAAATTGAAAAATTACAATTATTCATTTGAAGTTGAATAATTGAATTCTAAAAATCTTAAAAGTTAAAGAAAATGTTCTTATTTTGCAGAAAATGAATCGATACAAAATTTTGAGTCATTGTTGGCTCCTGGAGCAAACTATATGAGATGGTTAAGTGATTATGGAACAAGGTTGAAATCTAAAAATCTTTATGAAACTCTGGATAACATAAATGAAACAACTAAGCAGCAGAAGATCAAGCTTTGATTATAATTCGAACTCATCTGAGTGATGATTTGCAAAATCAGTATATGACCGTCACTGATCCTATAGATCTGTGGTAAGCACTAATTTCTAGACATAATCTCCAAACTGAGATCATCCTACCTGAAGCACAAGATGAATAGAATAATTTGAGATCCCAAATTTTCAAAAGTGTGAGTTAATACAACTCAGCAATGTATTCGATTGTGAATAAGCTGAAAATGTGTGGGGAAACAAAAACTGACCATGAAATGTTAGAGAAAATATTTACCACATTCCATCCTTCCCAAATGATTTTACAACAACAGATCGGGAAATAAAATTCCAAGAATATGATGATTTGATTAAAGTTTTAGATATTGCTGAAAAACATAACTAGATGTTGTTAAAAAATAGTGAAAGACACCCTATTGGCACCCAAGCATTCCCAGAAGTGAATGCACATTATAATAAAAATCCAGGCCATGGACGTGGTCATGGTTACCGTGATCGTGGCCGTAGTTCTGGGCGTAGGAATGGTCATGGTAATGGCCAAGGATCTGGAAATAGTTAGGGACGCGGTCGTAAATCCAATAAGGATTATTGATATCTATATAATAATCCAAATACTCCCTAGAAGTGGAATAATTACAATGCTAATTCTAGCAAAGGGAAAGAAGTTCAGGAACCGCCAAAGTTCAATCGTGGTTCCTGTTATAGATGTGGTTCCCCACCTTGTTATTCAAGGACTTGTCACACCCCTAAACATGTAGTTGGAGCTTATCAGAAGCTAACACGCGAACAAGAAAAGGAAAAGAATAATGAAGCAAATATGGCTGATTTTTTGGCAATGGTGATACTGGTCATGTCGACATATCAAATCTAGAAACTACTGATTTCTTTGAAGATCCCGATGGAAGGATAGATCACATGATTAGTTATGGAATCGTTAACTTTATGTTAAATGTATTTCCTTGTTTTGGAATGTAAATAGAATGGAATATAATTTTGGTTTTTGATTGTAAATAGTAATGAATATTACATTTCCATTCCATTAATTTTATGTTTTCATTTTATTAAAGGTTAAAGGTTCAAATCAAGAATTTGTTATATCTTAAGATATATGTTTAGCCGATAATGCTACAACTCATATCATTCGGAGAGAACCAAAGTATTTTCTGGAATTAATACCAATTCAAGTTAAAGTAAATACCATATCAGGTCCAGTAGATCTGATAGAAGGCTCCGAAAGAGCTTCAATTTTGTTACCAAATAACACTAAATTGAATATAGAAAATGCTTTATATTCTCACAAATCTAGAAGAAATTTGCTCTGTTTCAAAGATATAAGAATGAATAGATATCATATTGAAACAGTTGATGAAAAGGGTGTCGAATATTAGTGTATTATTTCGAACAGATTAGGCTAGAAGCTTGTGATTGAAAACCTGCCTATTTCATCATATGGATTATATTATACAACCATCAGACATATTGAAATACATGCTATTGAGACTTAGAAGTTCTCTGATCCTAAAATATTCTAACTTTGGCATGATCGATTTGGGCATCCGGGATCTATAATGATGCGAAGAATAATAAAGAATTCAGAAGGGTATCCACTGAAAAATTATAAAATCCTACTGAATGATAGGGACCTATGTATCCATGTTATCAAGGGAAATTGATAAAGAAATCATCATTTTTGAAAGTAGATTTTGAATCTCCATCATTTTTACAAAAAAAATCAAGGAAATATATGTAGACCCATTCATCCACCTAGTGGACCATTTCATTACTTCATGGTTTTGATAGACGCATCCGCAAGATGATCTCATGTATGCTTGTTATCCAGTAGTAATGTTGCTTTTGCTAAACTGTTAGCAAAAATTACTCGATTACGAGCTCATTTTCTAGATTACCCTATTAAGAGTATAAGACTTGATAATGCTGGTGAATTTATATCGAAAGCATTTGATGAATATTGTGAAGTATCTAGGATTGTCAAGTATAAGACTTGATTATGCGGCATGCATCGCCCAAGTTCGGAGAGGTTATATCAAAGGAGATCGAACCAAACATATTTTCCCGAATTCTTCTATACCCACGAGCTTCAAAATACTAGTCAAATCGATGTGAAGCAAATCCGATCTTCCAGTAATCTAGTTGATCTATTAACAAAATCATTACTGACATCAACGTTTGAGAAACTCGTTTACAAGATCGGAATGCGAAAACTCTCCAAATTAGAAAATTAGATATATGGGTGTCATCATCAGGGGGAGAATTTTTGTAATATTGGATTCACCAACTGTACTCTTTTTCCTTCGTCCGGTTTTCATCTCCCGTTAGGTTTTTCTAACAAGGTTTTAATGAGGCAGTCAAATATCTCATATGGTGGAAATCCAAGGGGGAGCTTTGTGAATATCATATTAACAATGGCTTTCCACCTCATGTATACATGTCAAGCATGCAGTTAATATCACATGATGTCTGACATTTGTCAACTTTTTACTATATATAAGTAAACATTCTGAGAAATGAATTATTTTCTATATTCCAGAAGCATCCAATCAAGAGTACCAGGTTACTTTCTGATTTTAATATCTTTCCATTTCATATTGAATTGTTTTATTCTCTTCTACTTCGACTCTATTTTTATTTTTACAACACTATTCTTATTCAATTATATACTTTTAATATTTATTTGTAATTTTCTCCTTCTCTTCTACCCACTCTCTTTTCTTTCTTTCTTTTTTATTTGCTTTTTTTTTTGCTTTTTTTATAACACGTATCAGCATGAGTATGCTCTTCAGTCGTCGTTCCGACGAATATTCTGGATTAGAAAGTGTTTGGTACATTGTTGTTAGGTTGATGCTAATTTGAAAAAATCTATTGTGATATAAAATAAAAAAATATCGGATCTAAAAAAATTAGATTTCCACACTCTGAAACTTTTTGGAAATAACTACCTATCATGGGTGACGGATTTGAAAATTCACTTACAAGTTAAAGATTTACTATATACTATTGAAGAACAAAATAATACTTCCGAAAAGTAAAAATCTTAAGATATGGAGGCTATTAGACATCGTATAAATGAAAACTTGAAATCTAAGAATTTGAATGTGGGGAATCCACTAGAATTGCAGAACGCTTTGCAAGACAAATATGAACACATAAAGATAAGTAAAAATCTTAAGATATGGAGGCTATTAGACATCGTATAAATGAAAACTTGAAATCTAAGTATTTGAATGTGGGGATCCACTAGAATTGCAGAACGCTTTGCAAGACAAATATGAACACAGAAAGATATTGACTTTCCCAAAGCTCAATATGAATGGAACCAGTGAGGTTTCAAGATTTTAAATCGGTTAGTGAATATAATTCTGAACTACACCAAATAACGACAATAAAAGAGCCGTGTGGAGAAAAAGTGACGAATAAAGAGAAAATTGAGAAAACTTTATCTACTTTCCATGTTGATAAGATGTTACTATCCTCAAGTTTTAGACAACATGATTTCAAAAATTTTAGTGATTTAATTTCCAAATTGACATTATTTGAACAATATGACTAACTACTGATGAGGAATCATAAGTTACAACCTATTGATACTATAAAACCACCAGAAATAAATGCTAATATGTTTCCTGTTCGTGGGAACCCAAATCGTGGTTTTGGAAGTGGTTGTGGTCGTAGAAAAAATAGTCGAGGTCGTGGACAAGGTTGACATCAAGGTTCCTTAAAAGGGAAGATTAAATCTGTGGAAGCGAATATTGCCAATTTGAAAAGTGGAGAAGGAACCTCCCAGAAGAATATTTCAAGTTTTCATACCTCAGATTTCTTTGATGATCTGGATCTCAAAAATTTTAAAAACTATATTGAAGATCAGAATGAAAGCTAAAAGAAAACTTGAATATATGTATCTGTTAAATATAGATAGGAGTGATGAAAATATGTCTGACTAGATTTTGTAATTTGTTGTATATACATCTTTGTAATTAAAGTCAGAAATATTTATGAATATATTTTTTAAATGTAAATATTAATTTAAATATTTTGTTTATGTGAATAAAATATGGAAATTCAAGGAAACATCTATGATGTATGTTTAATTGATAGTGCTAGAACGTACTCTATCCTCTGAGATAAGAAATATTTCCTAAATATATCCAAGTATAAGGCTCAAGTGAATACTATATCAGGTCCTCTTAATTCAATTGAATGATATGGTAAAGTCATATTTCTATTAAAAAGTGAGCAAAATCTGTATCCAGAATGCTTTATATTCAAGTATTTTTATAAGGAATTTATCGAGTTTTAAAGATATAAAGAATAATGGATATCATGTGGAAACTATAAATGAACAAAATTTCATTCTAGAAAAACTCCACACTTTATCATATGATTTATATTATACAAAAGTATCACCAATCAAAACTTATGTAAGTGTGAGCCAAAAGATGTTGGATCCTATAAATTTTCAATTATGACATAATAGACTTGGTCATCCTGGATCTACAATAATGGATAGAATTATTGGAAATTCATATGGAAACCCATTAAAGGATTAAAAAATTTTGTTATCAGAGGATTATTTTTGTACATGTTGTAGTCAAGGAAAATTGATAAGAAAACCATCTACAGTTAAAACATATTCTGAATTTTCATCATTTTTCAAGGGATCCAAGGGGATATATGTGGACTAATTCATACACAAAGTGGGTCATTTTGTTACTTTATGGTGTTGATCGATGCATCTGCTTGATGGTTGCATGTTTGTCTATTATCAACCTGTAATTCAACATTTGCTAAGTCGCTTGCCCAGATAATTAAATTGAGAGAATAATTCCTAAATTATCAAATTAAATCTATTTGTTTGGATAATACAGGTGAATTTACATCTAGGGAATTTGATGATTATTGCATGTCGATTGAAATTAATGTTGAGCATCCAATTCCACGCGTTCATAACTAGAATGGATTGGCAGAGTCATTAATCAAAAGGCTCTAAATAATTGCTCGTACTTTATTGTTACGAACTCAATTACCAATTTCTGCCTAGGGACATGCAATATTACATACAGCTACTCTAATACGCCTAAGACCCACCGCATATCGTGAAAGTTATTCGTTGCAATTAGTAACTAGACATAAATAAAATATATTACATTTGAAAATTTTTGGTTGTGTCGTATATATTCCTATATCACTTCTTCAAAGAACCGAAATGGAACCCTAACGTTGTTTGAGAATTTATGTGGGTTATGACTCACCATCAATAATTAGATATCTTAAAACCATGTATGGGGATCTGTTTACTGCACGTGTTACATATTGTCATTTTAATATACAAATATTTTTTGACTTGATAAAAAGGAAGCTCCTATAAAAACAAACAATGAACTCATATGGAAAAATGAAAATTTGTATTATCTGGATCGACAAATTGGTTAATGTGAATGTGAAGTATGAAGAATTATCCATTTACAAAATGGTTGCTAATAAATTACCAGATAATTTTTATAGATACAACTAGAGTGACTAAATCTCATATCCCTGCTCGAAATACACCCGCACGATTGGTAGTTTCAATTAATAAATCTAGACAAATGATAGCAAATGAAGCATTTGAAATCCATAGAAAATGTGGTAGACATGTTGGATCAAAAGATAATGTACCATGAAAACAAAAGGTAAAAATGTGAACATTTTTAAAGAAAATGCCTCTCAAAGATACCACTTCTCAAGATTTACAAATTGTAGAAGTTAAAAATTCTAATCATGAAAAAATATCTAAAGAAATACCAAAATTCAGGAATGAGGAGATATATATAAATTACATAAAAGAAATCTGGAACCATAAAGATGTTATATTAAATTACATGTTTTCATATGCAGTAGCAACATAAATAATGAGGGATGAATAAGAACCATAATCCATCAAAGAATGCAAGAAACGAAATGAATTGCCAACATGGAAAGAAGTAATCTAGATAGAATTAAACTCATTAAACAAACGAAGTATTTTTGGACCCATAGTTCAAATACCCAAAGGTGTTCAACCAGTTGGCTGTAAATGAGTATTCCTTAGGAAACGAAATGAAGAAAATAAATGAGATTGTGAGATATAAGGGCCGGTTGGCTGCTCATGGTTCCAAGATTGGTTTTGATTAAATGTGTTCACCTATGATGCATATTGTAACACCCAAACCCCCGCCTTACAGACAGATGCAGGGAGATGGACGTCACAACAGAAAACATACATATTATACTTATACTTATATTGAACAACTATCAAATATCCAAATAAAACTTATATTACTGTAATAGATAAAATAATAAATTGGATACTTAATCAAAGACTGGACTTAAAATCATCTGAATAAAAAATCATAAGAGTTCGAAAATATAATGTTTCAAATTCTGGTTACAACCAAAATAGTTTAATAAAGCTTGGAAGTTCAATACATAATATAAGCGGAAGCTAATATGAAAACCAATGTCAGAATGGATGCATGGAGTGATATATGTGTGCCTTGCTATTCCACCCGACTGTCTGAACTCAGTATTTTCCATCCCGATCAGGAAAATTAACATACAAGAAAAAAAATAAAGAAACAACAGGGTCATACTATCGAATGTCTGGTTAGTAAGCAAATGCCCAACATCCACGCACATACAATACTTCTTAAATTAGCAATTAAGCATGAACATACAATATATGCGGCTTACCTGGCCAAACAGAGGCATAAAACAGAAGAAAATAGAAGAGTACAGAAGATTTCAAACAACTCAGAAAGGTTCTAAAGCTTAATAGGTTCCTTAAGGAGTAACAAATGAATCTGATACCATTAACAGTGATTAAACAGATTAACTATGCCCTGTAAATGCTCTAAACTTAAAACAGTCATAACTTATTCGTTTGAAGTCCGAATCAGGCTTATAATAACTTTTTGAAAAGGGAAAATCAAGAGGAAGAAGTCTGAAAGAAGTCAGGCGAGGAAAAGTGTCATGGCGAAATGTTGAGGCGACATAAATGAATTTCGCCTGAACATCAGGCAACACTTTTAGGCGAGATTTTTACATGTTGCCTCATTAAGGCGATGTGTTTGGCGATATTTGAACACTGTGGTTTCTCCTGGCGACTTTTACTTGGCTGAATAGAAATATGTTGCCTCACTTCTAGGCAAGGTATTTTTAAGCGATGATTTTTCAAACAAAAATTGTTTTTGGGCGACTTGTTTTTGGCAACATAAAAACATTTTGCCTCACTTTTAGGCAACTTATTTGATCACATGAAAATATTTTGCCTCACTTTCAGGCGAGGTTTTTGGCAATGATTTTTAAAAGAAGAAGTCTCGTCTAGTAATTTTGGCGAAGTATTTAGCAAAATTGAACGACTAAAACATTGTTTCGTTTAAATCTTGGCGAAGTATTAAAAATTAAGGAAATTTCGCCTAAATACTAGCGAAGTAACTTGGCGAGATTTTAACTTTAAAAATAGGGATCGTTTAAATTTTGGCGAAATTAATAGGCGATGGACTCAGGATGTTGCCAACTTATTACTTAGTCTAGGCGATGAACATAGACGGGTGTTCCAAGTTTTGCCTGCAAATAGGCGATGACACAGGCGACTTAAATAAGACTTTGCCAACTCTATACTTAGTCTTGACGATTAACTTAGGCGGTAATGTTAGATCCAGAAAATGAGTTTCGCCTAACTTGGCGATGGTTTAGGCTAAGAAATGAAATTTCGCCTAAGTCTAACTCGTTTTAATTTCAACTTTTAAGTCTTCTTCAAATTATCCAATTAGGCAATAGTCAGTCTAAAGGCAGCATGTTAACCCAATATTAGCAAGTAGCTCAATTCAGAAATCATCAAGGCAATCATTACAATTCACAGTGCACTTAAAGTTCAGACTTGCAGATCATATACCAGTTTACATATCAGACATCAGACTTTTCAGAGAATGACAGAAACATATACTAGAGTATATCAGCTTGTCATGCAGGTTATAAAACTTAACAGATGATGTCAGATTATGCATTCAATATGCATCAGATTTCAGAAATTTCTTAGCAAGTTCTTATTAAACACAGAAAACATCAGATTTACAGATTAATTGCATGTCTTTAGTTTGATAACAAAATCAGAAACAGAAAATAGGTCATAGACCTCTTACTTATGAGCAAAGCTCCAGACAAATGGATCAAGGATCCCAGAAAGGTTGAGCAAAGCTCCAGACAAAGTTGATGTCGTCACATCCAGAAGGCAACAAGGCCTGATGTCGTCACATCCAGAAGGCATTCAAGGGTTGTACGTTTTCACGTATCGATGTATACATCTAATATCCCTACGACATGCCGGTTTTATCGCTATCATACTTTTGACAGGGCTTAGTTTTTATATTATAACAAAGTAGAGCTTTCAGCATTAAACAGATATTGCATCAGTTCACATGATAGCCATTTATCAGCAAGTCGAACAACAATTTCACAGCAATAAACATATCACAGAGTCCAGATTCAGATTTTTAGATACATTAAGTTTAGTCCATATTAATGCAGCACAGAACTAACATTAACAGACATAAGTGAGGGCTGAATGATTGCTGGTGGGGTAACCTAGGTTTTCACCTAACCATAGATAAATTGTAAACAAGTCCACCAGAGTTCTTTTAATTCAAAAATTTTCTCATGTCAAAAGTATTTTAAAAATCAGTCAAATAACAAAATAAGTTTTAATTTGGCCCCATTTATGGACGTGACAGATATAATTACTTTTTGTTTTTTTATTGGACTAACCAAATAAAGGAATTTGGAAATGAGGTTAATGGATGTGGTTACTGCTTATTTGTATGGTTCCCTTAATACTAAATTTTCATAAAACTTCCAGAAGGGTTAAAACTTCCCAAAATGAATAAAGATCATGGTTTATGTTCCATGAAGTTATAAAGATCACTGTATGGATTAAAATAGTCTGGATAAATATGGTATAATCTTAAGAGTGAGTACCTGATTAAATAAGGTATATTAATTATACTACATGCCTGTGCGTATTCATTCAAAAATCAGGATCTAGTTTTGTAATTATAGCAGTTTACATAAATGATATGAATTTAATTGGAATCCAAGATGGAATTTAAAAAATTGCTAAATACTTGAAAAGGGAATTCGAAATGAAATATTGCATTGGATTGGAAATAGAGCATAAATCTGATGGGATTCTAAGTAGAGGTGACAATATATGGGTCGTGACACAATGGGTTGACATGAAACAAAATCGATTATAAAGGGTTAAGGTTGACTATAATTGTGTCGTATCGGTAAACATATCAAACCGTTTAACTCATTAATAATCGTGTCGTGTTTGTGTTGGCGTAATCGTGTCACGGGTTGACCCGTTCATTGAGGACATATATGTAATTTTAATTTTAATGTTTTATTTATGATTATTATTAAACAAAAACTAATTTTATTTAATAAATTCATGTAAATCAATTTAATAATTAGGTTAATGTGTCAGTTTTGTGTTGGCATGTCGGATTAGATAAGAACCTATTTATTAATCGTGTTATTGTGACGTGTTCGTGTTAACTCTTTCTTAATCGTGTCTTATTCATGCTGAGAGTTCACAATCCCGTGTCGTATTCGTGTCATGTCAAGTTAAACTGGTTCGTATTCGTGTTAGGGTCAACATGACCTGCGGATCCGTTTTGTAACAAGCGGTTTTCGGGCTTGGTAGTCCGGTTGTTAATTTCGGTCTTATTAGGTGGTACTTTGGTATGTTCTGGATTTTAGAGTAAATTTTATAATTTTGTAAGTCTAGGGGGGCCATCCTGAATTTTCCACCATGCATAAACCTAATAAACCCTAGAATGCTCATAACTCTTTCATTCCCCATTTTGAGAGTTCATGTGTGAATATCCTAAGAGAGAAATCAGAACCCTACTGCTAGGGTTTCAATTGGGGATTTATGGCCACTACTCAAGGAAAACTTTGATAAGCCCGTCTCTCTCTCTCTCTTTCTCTCTCTAATTTCGGTGCTGCCCCTGTTATGGTTTTGAGATTTCATGATTAGGGTTCTGTTTCGTTTAAATTTTTCCGACAGATTGAAGAGCTTTCCATTAGAATTTTTTTTTGGAGTGATTTGGGGTTTAATTTGGGAAGGCATGTTTTCTTATTGGGGTTCGTATTAGAGGGCTTAGGATTATAGTCAATTTCCGGCTGAGAGTTTAAGTTGTTGGTTCTATTCGAGTCAAGTTTTGGTGCTTGGTTGATTTATCTTTTTGCTTGTCATCGTGCAGAAGGTGTTCATGAGGAAACTGCTCGGACAGAAGAGTAGGAGTCTGATTTTGTCGTGTTTTGCACATCTATAGGTTAGCAATGGTTTTGAATCCCACAGATTGTTTGATGTACTATTATTATTTGTTGCATCAGTTGAGGATATTTTCTGTATTGCTTGTGTCCGAGTTTACCTGTTTAGACTACAACTAGTCTGTTATTGTAATTAGTATAATAACTGGTAAATAAATTAGATAACTAGATTGACATCTGGAAAGTGAACTGGTAATTGAATATTTGGATCGTTTTATTGCCCTTAGGATAGTACCTAGTAGAATCCATGGCATGCCTAGGAATAAAGGATCCTCACACTGAATTTTCAGTTTCGGCCATACTAAATTATTGATACTGGGCTTCAGCCAATACTATACTGTACTAATATATTCCGCTTTCTGATACTAGCTACTTTGGACAATACTTTGGTTAAACTGAAATCTATTAACTGTTGATTTAAGTGTGTTGTTTCGGTCTGATTTGTGGCTATTGTGTTGAGTCATTTGAGTTATTTAATAAGTTGGTAATTATACTATTTGCAAGCTGAAATTAGACATAATGAAGTGGACATATATTTTGGTGTGTAGCTGTTGTTTTTGCGTAATAAGTTAAGTAGTATTTCATTAGTCGGTATATGAATTAAGCTGTCCACAAAATTCTGCTGATCAAATATTCACTAAATTGATCTCAGTGATATACATCATGGATACTAATAGAAATCGAGGTATCCACTTCAAACTTGATCTTCAAACAAACTTCCACCAAAGCTCTAATACTAGTTTGTTAGGAAATTTCCGGTTCTATCCCACTTTTCTCCTAGTTCCTAATTCGATTAACCAAAACAATCATCCCAAAAAACAAACACAATCTTTAACGTGGTTCAGCAAATTGCCTAATCCACGGAAAGATAACAACTTTACTATGAGAAATAACAATTACAAGTCATTCAGACAACACACACTCTCTACACAAAATTGTTTTCTTTCTCAAAATCTCTTTTAGGCGAACAACTCAACCATGGCGAGACAACCCCAAATCAAAATCTTCTTAAAGGCGAGATAACCCAATTCGAAATCTCTTTAATGGCAAGACCTCAACCCCAATGATCATTACCCCACTAGGTATAACCCAAATCCAATGATCATTACCCCTACTAGCTGCAAACGAACACGAGCACTCGTGAACGGTTCGTTAACAGCTCGGTCAAACTCGTTCAACACTTAAATGAACGATCACGAACAAAATTTGATGGCTGGTTTAATAAACGAGTCGAGCCCGAACAGATCCTTGTTCGGCTCGTTTATGTTCATGAACAGGCTCGTTCATAGCTCGTTTATGTTTGATTAAAACTCATTTGTGTTCGTGAACGAGCTCATTTATAGCTCGTTTAATACATATTTTTTTTAGTAAAAATCAATAGACAAAATTTTTAATGTATATAAAAAAAGGCCAAATTCGAAAACCCAAATTAAAATATATGTCGGACTTTTTTAAAATTTAGGTTTAATTTAAACTCAATTTATTTTTGTTTAAATTTTACTAAACGAACTCAAACGAGATATTAAACAAGCAGTTAAATGAGTCTAAACAAACTACTAAACGAGCCGAGCTGGATTAACTTAAACGAGCTTAAACGAGCCGAGCTCGAACATAGAAAAAATTTATCGAGTCGAGCTTGAATAAACATTAATAAAGCTCGTCGAGCTCGAGCAGAGCTCGAGCTCAATATTTGATAAACGAGCCGAACACGAACACCTCATATACTCGGCTCGGCTCGACTCGTTTGCAGCCCTAACTAGGTATGACTCAAATCCAATGATCACCACCCCATAGGGGCGAGATGCTTTCTTCTTCATGAGACAACTCTATTTATAGTGATCATTAAATATACTTTCCTATTTTATTTCCTTTCCAACTAAGGAATACAATAAACCAAATTAGGAAAACCAAAATCTTTACAAAACAAAGAATCAAACAATTAGGAAATATATTCAAACTCAAAATAGGAAAACCTTCCTAGAAGGAAATCCTTGTGATTCAAGGCAATCCTAACAACTTATGTAGTAAAAAATCCAATGGAAAAAAATAGGATGAAGAAAAAAAAATTGCAGTTGGAATTCATATGTGATACTCCTCTTTATAGGAACATTTATAATCAATCATTCAATTTGAAGAGTTTATGCATTCCCCGACCTTATGAACTCACTTTTCAAAAGTTAATGTCATCAAAGCTTTTGTTAATAAATTATTCAATGATCACCTATGTTTCTCATTAATTTACTTGTATTCTTAAAGCTCAGGGGTGCAGAGAAACTTAGTAGATATATACTTTGTTCAATCTCCTTTGATGTATCATCCTCTAACTTGAGCGATATATGCAACATTACTTTCATACATGACCGCAGACTCATTCATTATTTGAGGAACATAATATAAACTTTGAATATGCTCGATCATAGATCTCAACTAGGTACATTCTCGACTGATTTATTGCAATGTAAGAATCTCAACTTGATTAGATGATGTAGCAACTAGTGTTTTCTTTATAGATATCTACACTATTATTGTACCATTATATGTAAAAATATAACCAGTTTTAAATTGTGCTTATATGGATCAGAAAGGTATCAAGTATAAGCATACCTGCTCAAACCCAAAGGTTATTCAAATTTGAATATAGTTGTGAATCAATAGTTATTTGAGTGAGGATACCAAATAAAATTTGTTTAATTCTATTCCAATGTATTCAAGTTGGAGTAGAATTATATCTAACTAATAAATTTACTTGACGGGTGTCAAAATAAATTGAATCCTATAATAGTAGTGTACGGAAGTAGGTGATCCCTCAAAGAATAAATAATCAATTAAATTTCGCTATGACCAAACTGTGACCTAATTAATGAAAAAATAATAATAAACGGAGGTTTAAAAAGTCGTATGATAAAATTAATCTAATAAAATAAAAATGAAAAACATGTTTCAATCAGATGAGAAAGCAATCTAGTAAAGTCAACTATTCAATTACAGTGTTGATCATCAATACTACGAGAAAATTATATTCAACAAAATAAGTTTTAGTTGTCGACAAACATCTAACAACCTAATCTTTTCTTTGTTCCTAAACTGATCATACATGCGCCTTACCCTAGCCTGATAGTAATCTCGATAGACCCATGACGAATTCAACTTTAGACTTCATTAAAAATAGAAATATTCATATTCATACCAATAAATCATCAAGTTTGTTTGTTAAATTGTGATTTTGAATTCTCAAAATACAACTCGTCATATTGATTGTTACCTTTGTTAATTTGATTAAACTATTATGTAGCTAATCTGTAGCTTCGAACCCCCACCTCCGATCGAGTCCATAGTGAAAGGTTTGAAAGCCACATTGACAATGCAAATTGCAATTTCCAAAATCCAATTCTCAAAGCTTTAAAACTCAATTTTCATTTACCAATTAATATCTCTTAACAAGCTTTTCATTCCACAGACAATTCAAGTTAACCATTTCATAAGTACAACTTAAAATACAATACTAAATAGTATACAAAACCATTACAATAACAATGAAATCTCAAACTAAGGCATTAGGCAAAAAAGAGCTATTGTTTAGGTTTCAACTTCCCCAAATAGAAATTAAGAGAGTTGACAAAATACTATAGCAATTTACATATTTTTAAATATCTCAAAATATAAATCATTGTATCAAAAGATTAAATGATGCATGCAATGGTAAATCTTCTCCAAGGTCACACCATTTAAGTATAGAAGCAACACAAACAAAACGAAAATGAAAGAGAGAAATTGTGAGATTATCGAATGCCTAATTCGCAATTTCATACCATAATAATTACACACAATATGTCCTTAATCATCAATAAATTAAGATGAGCAAGCAAATGCAATCTAGAGACTTTGTGAATGTCCCCAAATCAATCAATGTCATCAATAATCAAGCAATGCAATCAATCAAACAAGCACAATATTTAGAACAAACCAATTTGAATTTTTATACAAAGTTGTCGAGATATGTTGGGCCTCACTGAGCTAAGAGCTTGGCATTTAAGAGGAGAAACATTTAAAGAGACAACTTGCCGAGGTACCATTAGGGTTGTGCACAGTTCGGTCCGGACCGAAGACCAAACCGAATACCGAAGTTTCGGTCCGGACCCAACCAAAATTTTTTAATTTGGTTCGGTATTCGGTCCACACATTTGGGAAAAGTCAGTCTTCTGTTCGGTTTGGGACAATATCAAAATTTTCTGTCCGGACCGAATTAGTAGTTTTATTGAATTTTTTTTGAAATAATTTAATTCAATTTATTTATATGTTTATTAGACAAGTCAATGAATTTGTGAAAATTAAGAGAGTTTTACTAAATATCGAGTAAACATAATCATATAATTTACAAATTCACCTAATTATTTTCAAATTATTAAAATAATATACAATTTATTTTTTTAAAAAAATTATATATTTCGGTCTTTGTCTGAACTGTATCGAAATATTTTGGTTCGAACCAAACTGAATTTTAAATTTTGGTTCGGTATTCGGTATTCAGTCCTCATAATCCTGAACCGAAATACCAAAATTTCGATTCAGTTCGAACCGGTCCAGACCGATGAAAACCCCTAGGTACCACTGTACTTACCAAGTTAAGAGCCCATCATCTAAAAATATATATATATATATATATATATATATACTTGACCAAACCGATTTTTTTATCTTTCTAACATATTATTTTTTTCAAGTATTCAACTGCTCAATTAATTAAATTCATTATTCATTCAATTATCTTCTTCTCCTTCAACTAATTCTTTTTCCTTATTATAGCAGTCTCATATATATATATATATATATATATACACGAGCAGGGGCGAACTCGAAATTTTAAATATAGAATTGCACTACTTAAATTGAATATATATGACAAGATATTGAAGTATCACAAGTATTTTACGGTAACATATAAAATAATAAAATAGGGATGGAAAAAAATTACATTGTGAAATACCACATTACTTAACTAAAGGCTAATAGCTTTTACATATAATGATTGAGACAACCCTCGCCCTTTTTGAACTCTTTGAGGTGAATGTGTGTGGATGGAGATGACCCTTCCGAAGAAAGTTACAAACTTTAAATAAAATAATAATATTATAAAATAATAAAAAAAAAATTAATTAAAATTCATTGGTGAAAAATGAAGAGACAGAAAGTATAAATAAAATTATATATTATTTAAATATATAATGTAATGTCTTTTCATTTTCTAACCATTAACCGGAGTTTTAATTTTATTTGTTACTATTAATCATTTAAAAATTGTGATTTACTTTTTAACGAGTTTTACTTGCCCATGCAAACGAGAAAGAAAACTACAAAACAATATGTACGCGCGTTCAGTTAAAAATAATATTGCGTTGAAGAAGACGGCAGCATCAGATAAATAATGGGTTATCTAAAAGAAAAGTCTATCAACCAACAGCATCAAAGGAAAAAATAAAAATAAAAAATAAAAAAAAAAGGTAAAAAAACTGAATCAAACATTTATTTTATTTTACCTTGGCACAATGACCTAATTACAATCTTATAAAAAATTGTTTAAATATCAATAACACTAACATATGAGCTTTTCACCTGGAGCCAACATTTACATGTCCACCATTTCTCTCATACCTTTCCATACTTAGCTATCAATGACGCAATTTTACTCAACAACTTAGATGCTTCATCATTGTCGTCCTTAGAAGATAGAGGAGTCGACCATTCCTGAAACTTGTGAAGGCTGCCGGTGAAGTCTGTAAACAGACCATCCACTCCTATCGTGTTTATCCAGTAGTCATACTCGGCATATTCATCTTGACGAAAGTCAAAGTGCAGGAACTGGTTTTCATTCCGATAAGTGTATGGATGAACCTGTAAGTCACGAGCATGTGCTCTTGCAACAAGATCTGTAGGCATCTGCAGATAATTATTCACAACAGGAACTACTGTATCCTTCCATGGTCCAATGCCTACCACATAATCATTGATGTAGTCAAGATAAGCATCTGAAGTGATCTCTGCATATGACTGCAGACCAATAAAGTTCCATTACATATCCGACATGAGTTCAATATTAGAAAAGAGATCTATAGGGAACGAAAACAAACCTGATTTGTGTCTTGAGTTGGGATGGTAACATCATCAATTAAGAAAACCTTAGGTGAGTCTGTCATATTTGATATGTACACAAGTGAAGTTGGTGCAAAGGATTGTATAAATACTGGCTGTTTCAACCAATTTTCCGACATATATGTGCCCCTGTATCCATACTTTTTTAATGTCTCCACAAACCTATCCTCAAATCTCTTGCCATCTGCCCATTTTACCTGTAAGTATCATACTGTGAGGGACCTCTTCTAACAATTAAGTCTGGACATAACTTTCCAAATAAGGAAGCAAAATATATAATCCGTGTTGTATTTATTCAAAGAGTAAAGCTATAAAGTAGCTAATATAATAAAGTGCCCATATGCTATCTCAGAAATTAGTGGGAGAAGCTCATGGGAAGAAATTACTCACATGCTGATTGATCAATACAGGATTTTTAATCTCTGGGTATATCCCAACGATTCTTGGTGCGTCTAGAGCAATAGCAATGAACTCTTCAAAAGTGATGATTGGAAATTTTCCTGATATAAAGAAAAGAAAACATGATCAATTCCATCAGAAAAGTGAATACATTTCTAGCCTTCTCTTGATCAGCTTAAAAATTTTAAAGTACAAATTGAGATTTGGCTATATCTCTAGCAGTTCTTGATAGATATAAATATTCAGATTTATGGCCGTAGTCAACTTCAGTTCTTGAATCATGATTACAGTTACACTCTCGACAGGTTTAGACTTTTGAGTCTTTATAGTCTTTAGAGATGCAGTCAAAATCTACATTGTCTACAATTCATTGATTAGACCAAGCACAAATACATCTGTTCAAGGACTATAGAATTTGATGTTTACACATATCATGAAAACAGGAAACTAGAAATGTAAATAAATAGATCAAAAGTAGTAATAAAGTGAGATCTTATGGTCTGCACATGACAAAAGAATCTTATATGCCTAAATAAAAAGAGCGCTTACCATTATACTGTTGATCCCGAAAGCTATATCTCTGCTTCGCCCGTAATTTCTTTAATTCCTTTAGAGTAAAATCAACTGCAATGATTTAAATAATCCAAGTTACCACTGGAACTCTAAATTGTGGCAAAATCTTATGGTTAAACTGTGTTAGGAAAGAAATAAGAGAAACATGTTTCCAGTGCCTATGTATTAAGATTTTTTCAAACAACTGGCAACACAACTTGATCATTTTACACTTGTCTTATAAGGTGGAAACTTTATAGTAGTCCTACCGGTAAAAAAGCCAGTGATGTTTTCCCCTTGAACTTCATAGGTCCTTTTACGGTCTGCGAACTCCTTGTGCTCCAACACATCGGTTGTGTCATCCAAAGTAACATCATGATGGCAGATAAGAACACCATCTTTGGAAGACAAAATATCTGTTTCTATGAAATCTGCTCCCTCTTCAATGGCTCTCTGCAAGAAAGACATGAAACAGATGCCCCATTCAATTAAATTATTATATCTGCAACAAAACAGATTTGAGCCCGGAAAATAGTAGATGCACGCGTTAGGACAGAATATCTGTCCACAAACAAAGTAGAAATTTCTTTTGGGTAAAAAGATAAGACCACATATAACTGGAAGCATCAGTGAATGACCAGCAAAGAGTAAGTAAGAGATAGCAACAAATTTTGAACCAAACGACCAACAACGTTGTCAATTCATAAGCTTCGTAAACCAAGTAGGAAACGTACAAATTCAAGCTGACACATACCATGTATGCAGCAGCAGTTTCTTCTGGGAACTCCCCATTTGAACCTCTATGGGCGATGTTATAAGGGCGAAAAGTTTGAAGTGATTGTTTGTCGCCAACAGCATTCTTACTGGGAAGTGGGTAAAGAGGCCGTGCAGCAGTGCACCCAGCAACCAATGATAGAAATAAAAGAGAGAAACCACCTGCCAAAACTCAATTTATCATACAGATCTACCCTTAACATAAATGTTGATCTTACAACAAAATTTCTCCAACCGAAGGAGAGGAAACCAAGACCATTATTTCAGCCAAACAAAATAGGCAAGCAACTGGATCATATATAGAGTACAAAGAACAACCAATATGTTGTCTTCAGCGAGAAACATATACATATAGAGTATATACATAAACCACAGTTCACTATTTATATACATATAGAGTATCAGCCCAAAAAAAGCAAAGCATGAAACGCAAATTATCTGCCATATTTGTTTACAGCAATCAATTTGACTCGCCTAAACATAGCAAGCCCTATCAATGCGGATGGAAAGGACACAAATTTACATGAATAAACACACAGATTCAATCAATACCCAAAATGTACAAAACCCAGAAAACAAAAACATAGCCATTATAACACCAAACTACAGAAACCCAGATTGAGAAATCATGCCAAAAACACATACATGGAATCTAACCAACGACAATGGAATCAAACTTACTGATCAAACGCATGGCTTTTGTCCCACAGAACAGAAGTGACGATTGTTGGCGATGAAGTCCCAATTCAGTCAACGAATTGAAATATTTGATTTCCAAGTGTCACATAAGGGCGTCCAGATAGTATTTTATTCAAAAAGAAGTATCGGAATCAGGATCTCAATGCGAACTCAAAGCATATTCTTTGAATGATGCTTGGTTTCATGTAACTAGATAATCTGATTTAGAGATAAATCATTGATATTGATCCATACGTGTGTATTTACAATATTGACCTTCTGTTAGATTGAGTTGGATTTTCTGGTCACGATGTTTCACGTACATATGTAGTTGACATACAGCTAACAAAGTTCTGTTAATTCTGTTTAAATTTTATTCGTGTAAATTACACCATCAATACCTGTACTTGCGAAACTTTTACTCTATCAAATAATAAATAAATTATTATCTACGTGTAAAATAATATAAAATAGAGATATTCCAGCCAAATTTGGATTTTTATTTATTCCTAATAATAATAATTATAATATTATTATTATATTATTATTATTATTACCAGATAATACCCAATATCCGATGGGCACTTTAAATTTAATAAAAATATTTTAATATAAAACTATCAAAAGCATATATATAAATATAAAAAAATTAGATAAAAATTTAATAAATAATAAAAAAAATTGTTTAAATAAAAATTAGAAAAAAAATATTATTATATTAAAAATATATATGATTCTATATCATGGTAAATAATTTTTTTTTTTAAATCTATTATAAATTGTAAATTTGATACTAGTTTGTTTCGTACATATATATTTTTATTTGTTTCTAATAAGTTCAGATGAACCAATATTTAAAAAAAAAAATTAACAAAATTGGTTAAAAGAAAACTATTCTTTAGAAAAAGTGGAATAAACATCCTAATAATATAATTGTAAAATCATCCTAATTTGATAAAAACAAAATATTTGTAAAAAAAATTATTTAAAATTTAAATTTAAAATATTAAAATAAGTCATCGTTTATCTTCTTAATATACTTGTATGTTTTCAATATAATCAAATATAAATATCAATTAAGAAAAATAATATAATTTTATTCTTAACTTAAAAAAATATTTGATACCTTATCTCATCTTTTTTTTTTAAAGAAATCGTAACTTGAAAAGAAAAATAAGCTATTTCAATTTGGAGCTTAATTTAAATATTAAATTAATAAATTTTATCTTTTATTTTCTATTTTTTTTAATTTGGATAAATATTTAATCAATTTTACTATCATGGATTTAATTTAATTTAAATATCAAATTTAATAGAAAAATTAAAAATAATTTATTAATTTAAGAATTAAATGGGATTTTTTTTCTACCAATATCATGTTTTCAATTTCAAAGTAATATCATTCTTTTTTTTAAAAAGTTAACTTGATTTTATTTTTAATATTGATTCATATATGAAATACTAATTTACTGTTTTTTATTTTAATATTTTTTATATAATTGTGGATTTAATAAAAAAAAATCTTAATATCTTTAAATTGATTAATAAATATAATATAGCTTGTTATTTTAATCTTATTAAAACTTAATAAATCAATCTTTATAATTTATTTATCTTTGATTTAGTTAATAAATTTTATTAATATTAATTTGTTTAAATATATTTTATTTTTCTTAACTTTATCATTTTTATTCAAAATGTTAAATACCACGTATATACTTGTTAAATGTGGAATTTCTTCCAAATTTGACCTCCTATAATTGTGTTTTATCCAGATTTAATTTTGTATCAGTGAATATCTTTAATCACTTAAAAAGTAATTGATAAAAATTTTCAATAAAAAATAGTAATATGATAATATAATAATATGATAATATTTTGTGGACATTTAACACAAACAACTTGGATATAATAAACCAAACACTTACTTCAAAATTCTTTATTCCTTTTTAAAATTGATTTTCTACATTGGTTGTGAAGTTCTGATCTGTTGCTTAATGTTGTCAGTTCCGGTGCTTTCTATAATCATTGAGATTTAGTTTAAAGATAACGAAGTGAAGAATGTGACAGCATCCAACTTCTATCTTCTTTGATAAGAATTAGATCTTATAGCATATCAATGATGATTTTGTGGAAAATAGAATAAGCTGAAGTTTATATGTTAGCTAATAGCTCTGTGTGTTTGCTGTAATCTGTTGTTGATTGTGATCCTAATTATGAAATTCTATTTGAATTATAGTCAGATTTGCTGAGTTTTCATATGTTTATTGAATTACAAGAACGAGAGTTAAGTAATTTTTGTTATTCTGTTACTCGATTTAGATCAGAGAAGGCAATTGAGTTTCAGATCTAAGAACAAATGATCATTGTGCTAGAGATAGACAATAGATCTAATTTTCTACAGATTGCGCTTATTAGTTACATGAGTTGTATTATAGAGATATATGCAATTGTGTGACTCAGATCTGTTAGATTGGATCGAGAGATCTTTTAGCAGATCATTGATGATGATCTACATGGTGAATCTGAATTTTAAAGTTGAATTGATAGATTAGAGGACAATTAACAACAGGAGGTAGTAATTCAGTGTGTAATATTTGAGATCTTGAAATATTGAGTATGAATCTTGCTTGATTGATAGATGTCAGAAGTGTCTAAAAACTAAAATCAGATTCTATGAACTTTTCAATTCTTTTACTAATGAATTCTTTTGACAATTCAAATTAAGTCTTGATCTCATTCTTTCTTTCCAACAAACAATCACTGTGGAGACGATATCTTTAAAACTACAACAGACGTTGATAGGAATACTGATTTCTTTGTGTCGTTTTATATGTCAGTAAAATTCCTCATCAAATCTCTGTGTAAAATTAATTTTCTTTATATAAATAGATCGGAATGGAGTATTTGATTCTATATTATTCTATTCTTTAGGTAAAAAGGAAAATATAAATGAATTATTTTCATAGTGTCTAAAAACTTAAATCAGATTCTGGGAAAATAAAATCAGATTCTTTTGATGGAGTTTTTATTTTTTTTCTATTGATAATAAATAAATTATTAAAAAATTTCCCCTAATCAATTTAAGTGAATATGAGTGAATATTTTTATTGGTTTTATTATAATATATATATATATATTTAACTTTTGAATATAAAATAACTAAATTAATTTATTTATTTTTGACAAACTACTAGAAGAATAAAAATATAAAATAACTAAATCAATTTATTTATTAATAAATAAAACTTCAAATACCATCTAATAAATAAACTGTAACTAAAATATAGTTAGCAAATTTATTAAAATAACAATAAAACTTAAATATACTTTTTTGATTATTTTCTTTTTCTCGACAGAAGTTGTAGTTTCCTCCACATGATCACATTGTTGGGAGTTGCTTTAAATCCATTAACCAAATCCTCATGGTCATCAATGTTATGTTAATTTAAATTCATTAGCCAAATCTAGTTAAATAAATAAATAAATATACTATAAAGATAATATATAAGTAGGGGTGTTTAGAAAAAACCGTAATTGAAAAACTGAAAAAATGGTTTAAATGGGTGGTAACCGGTACGATAATTTACGATTGAAATGGTACGATAACCGAACCGGTAAAACTAATGGTTAAACGGTACGGTTATGGCTACAATTTTTAGAAAAACGGTTAACCGAAAATCCAGTAAATTTTTTTATTAAAATTATTTTTAGAAAAAATTAGAATATAATACCTCCATTCCAAAATAAATGTCTCATAACTCTAATGTTGAGTATTAAAATAAAAATAGAAAACTATTAAACTATTATATTAAAACTGATTGTGTTATTAGTTCTTTTTTTTTTTCAGAAATGAAGGATTTAACCATGGAGCAACCTACCATTATCATTGATGAATCATCTGTGATGTCTGAAGAATGAATACCTTTCTGTACGGAGAACTATGTTTATCTAGTTTGGATTATTATGTTATTTTATGATATTTGAAATGTTTGGAGTTTTATGTATTTTGGAGTAATGCTTGGATCATTATGTTACATTTTTATATAGTTGGATTATTATTGTTGGACTAATGTTATAAGTTTTATGCTTATGTAGTTGGACAATTCGATTAATGTTATGAATATTATGTTATGTTTATGTAATTTTTTTTAAACTTTGAATGACAAGAAAATATATTAAATGGTTAATGGTTAACCATGTAACCGTACCGAAAAAAACGGTAACCGCTTAAATGGTAACCGGTCTAAACGGTTACGGTTCATAAAATTGTGAACCGAAATTTTTGGTTATTGTATCGAAATGTTGTAGCGGGACTGTTAAACACCTATGAACGCCCCTATATATAAATAAATATATAAAGATAATATTTTAAATTTAAATAATTTATGTATCTTTGTCTTATTTTCTCTCATGGATCGGACACTTTTATGATGGTATAATTTTCTCTGCCTGTCTTAATATTATAATAATTTATTTTCAATTTTTTTTAAAAAAAATCTGATCAAATAATGTGCGAATATGAGTACACAACCTTTCAAGATCTTTTCCTCGTTCATTGAGGAGTTTAAAAGCAAAAGAATTCAATAATTACTCTACATCAAAATTGAACATTACAAGTGTAGTGGATGTTGTCTTATCTGATTCCTTCAAATCTAATTTATATATATAAAAACCATACAATAATGTAATTTATATCTATAAAATATGATAAAATAATATAATTTATATTAAAATAAAAAATTTAAATTGTTAATATTATGTATTGTATTACCTTAGTAACGGATAATTGTATGTTTTTTCACAGTGATCACAGCACTAATGGTCAATATTATGTAATAATTTTCTATCACACACATTGCATGAAATATATGCGCAACCAAAAAAATTGTCAACTTCCAGAATAGTAGCTTCAACGTTCACAATTGCTTCCTGAAATATTATTCAACTAAACATAATCATCAAAAGCAAATTAGATCATGCCTCCAAGAAAAGTCAACTTTAAATAAATAAATATATATACCATTGTATTCGAGTCCCATGGATGATTTAATATTTTTTTAATGGTTATTGTTTCTTCTGGAATAAATATTGTGAATGAAGAATATTTTTCTAACTCGAATAATGAAGTTGGAAATTTGGAGAATCAATAATAATAATAATAATAATAAATTATTATTATTATTATTATTATAACTTTAAGGGAAAATTATATAAAATAAACCAAATAAAGTTTAAATATTCAAAACTAAACCAATAGAAGTTTATTTTTATTTTTTAGCCATTCAAACTTTGATTTTCAAAAATAGACCATCACATATGTGAAGGACCTCTTCACAAATCACCTTCACACCTTCACAGATCAGTGTAAAAGATCTTCACAGAAGGATAAAATGGTCAACTTGGTTCATTTTTTAAAAGTGAAAGTTTAAAAGATTATTTTTGTAAAATTTTTAAAGTTGGACTATATGATGTAAATAAAAGTTATAAAATAACAAAAATGAAAATAACCCTAACTTTAAAACCAAAAAGATTAAAGTTAATACACTCTCTTAAATATATCTGTAATTTTAGTGGAATGTATATTTGGATAAATCTGTGTTGTCCCGGTTGATGATAATGAAAACTTTTCTACATAAAAAAAAATTACAAAATATAATTAATATATAAGATTGATGTAATTATAAGTAGTGTTATAAGTTTTTCTACACTAAAACTTATAAATAATTGATAGAATTTTATGTTAATGAAAATAAAATGATGCAAAGTGGATTAAAAAATAAAGTATAAATAATATATTTTTAAATATGAATTTTTTTTTTTTTTTATGTATTTGATGTATTTTCTTTACTATATTCGTAGCAACATATTACGTGATTTACTCTTCTATTATACAATTTCATATGTATGTAAAGCAACTTGTGTACAACTACAATAATTTTGTTCCATTTGGTTCTATGCATATATAACAATAAAAGTTTGTAAAACTTTTACAAGCTGTTCAATTATGTACGGAGAAAGTGGAAGATGAAAGAATGTATGTATCATATTGGGAAATAGTGTAAAACATTGTTTAAAAAAAATATTACAAAATATAATTAAATATATAAAATATAAAAACATTAAAACTTAAAAAAAATTAAAAAAATCATAAAAATATAAAAAAATTAAAAAAATTCAAAACTCAAAATAAATAAATACTATTTAGATTACATTAGGATATTATTAATTGCAAAATTTAAAAACTATAATTCAAAAATAAAATAAATACTCTTTGAATCACATTTGGATATTATTAATAAAAAACTTTCAAAATATTATTAAAAAAATAACAGAACAAATATAAACAAATTTAAAAAAATCAAAAATTAGAAAATATAATTTGAAAAAAAAAATCAGAAATAAGAAAAATAAAAATTAAAAAACTAAAAAAATTAACTATTTGAATTAAATAAATACTATTTGGATTGCATTAGGATATTATTAGTAAAAAAAATTTAAAAAAAAAACATATTATTTGAATTAAGTAAATACTATTTGGATTGCATTAGGAAAAAAAACTGTATTTGTACTAATCAAATATGCAAATTCTAAAGTAAACTAAAAGAACTGTATGAAAAAAAATAAATAAAATTTTAACATCCAAAAAAGTAATAATACCTTAAAATCTCTTGACAGATATAGAGGTGATAATCTAAATAAATGGACCATCTTTTTTCTGGTAGGATTTTAAGTCAAAATTTTCAGCAAACTTTTACCATAAAGTTATTCTGGTACACATGAATCTTAGAGAAAAATAAATATATTAGCAAATTTATTTCATAATAAAAAAATTAAAGTAAAATATATATACTCACATGCTCTTTGATCATTTCAATATCTCTTTTCTTCCTTCCCTGTGCTACATCTTCAATATCAGTCATAGACAACCAAACACATCAAACACAAGTATAATTTGATTATTTTAGTTATTAAAAATATAAAAAAAAATATTCTGAATAATAAAATTAATTATCATATTAATATATAATCAAAATTAGTTGATAAATTCTATTATCATTCGTATACGATAATAGTGTATCATAATCGATCACATCAAAATCATATCTCGGAATATTTGTGGACCATTCTCTAACCTTTTAAGATAGGTATTATTAGTAAAAGTTAAAACATATCTTATAATCACTACGGATAGGTTGAAATTTTCAGGTAGTGATACTTTGAAACTCTTGAATGTATATATATTTCCCTCACATAGGAGATGTTTATATTTAAGTATATGATTTCTTCTCGTGAAGGTATGCATCTTATTTTCCTAATAAAAAAATAAAATAAAATGATTAATTACGATAAATATTACCTTATAATACTTTAATAATGAATGATTTAAATACCTTCTCATCCATAAAAATCATGACCATATTCATGAGCTCGTTGTTCTTTATAATGATAGATTTCCACAATCGGAAGATACGTACTTTCACATGACAATCTTCTTTAGAAGAATTCAATTCATCAAGAAACACGAAATCCATTGAAATACAGGATAAAATCTGATATTAAAAAAAAAAGTCATAATTTGCAGTTGGGTAATTTCCAAAAAACCACGGCTAATTTGACTATTTAGCCAAATAACCTCAGCTTTTCTATTTTTGGCCAAAACAACCTATTTTTGACAGATTCCGTCTAATTTACTGTTCATTTTCGTCTCAGTTATTCCCACCAGTTTTCTCATAGAGGCAAAATGGTCTTTTCCATGTTTAATATTTTTTAATTATTTTTTAAAATTTTTCTGAGTAAAAAAAGAAAAAATAGGGTTGTGTCGGCCTTTTATTGCCACGTCGTCTTTTTATTTTGTGTTTGTTTATTTTTTAATCGATTAAAAGTTTTGTGGGATTTTGCTTTTGGAAAACCAGCGTGAACTTCCCTCCATTTTGCGTAAACCCTATCGTGTTGAAGGTGTAGGGGTAAGCTAGTGACATAGACGAGTCTAAGGTGGACTTAACCTTCGACAAAGTGTTCATCTCTTAGTCTTCCTATTTCAAATGTCATTGGTTCCTCCCTTAAACAACACTGCAACTATGACTAGCAGGTTGAAGCGACGACGCAAGGACGATGATGACGGGTAAGTGAAGATACATCATTATTGTCTCTCTAATTTGTCTGTGAAATGTGTATTTGTTTTAGGCTTTGATGGTTCTATTTTTTGGCATTTAGGGGTTTCTTTATAGTCGGTTTCGGGGGTGCAACTCTTTGTCTTCCAAATTGAAAAACTTGTTGTATGTCGGTTTATTATTGTTTTTTTTTTACCGAAGTTGGTGTCTGTTCAGTACTTCTTTGGCCTATGAGTTTTCAATTCTATGGAGGTTTATGTTAGGCTTTATATGTGTCTTTTGTTGGTATATGTGGTTTGTTGTCTGGTTGCTGGGAATGAGTGTGGCTATAAAATCTGTTAGGTCTCTATTTCTAAGTTTATTATTTTTGAAGTTATGTTTAGGTTGAGATGTTGTCATTTTGATGTTTTTTTTTATGTTTTACTCGTGTTATAAATAACAGATTATGTAGTATTTATTTGTTGCTCAGTTATGTGAGTGTATATTATAGTGGTACTGTAATTGATTGTATGCATTATTGTTATCTTTTAGGGTTCACCAAAGCGATGTTGTGAAGTTAGTAGTTAGTTACTATGGAAAAATGTGTCAATGTTAGTCGACCTAGATAGAGTCTGTTTGATAGAGATAGCCTAAAGAGTTAGTGGTCGAGAAGGGTTCGTTGTGGCTGAAATTGAATGCAGGATAAAACTGCTTTGGAAGGACAAAGATGAGAAGGTTATCACTTATGCAAATCTATTTGACATGCTAGATGTGTGAGACTATTTGAGCAACAGTTTCAACTATTCTCCATTGGAGCTTAGTGTGAGATTCAGGGAAGCATTCATGGATGATGCCATGAAGGAAGAACAAAGGCGAGCAGCCGAGCTAATTGTCACCTAACCCGTCTTCATTCTGACAGATTATTCACATTCAGACTTGGAGAAGGAACAAATGGGTAAGGCCAACAAAGCCACTGCCAGCATAAATGATGATGTCTAAGACCATTTGGAAGCTGAGGTCATATCTGGTTTTTTTAGAGGAAGAAGAGGGTGCAACTACTGAATCGAATTTTTGTAATGTGGGAAGAGAAGACATTGAGAAGCAAAATGCAAGCCCATCACCCACTGGGGTATAATTGAGTCCAAATTCCAGAGTGGATAAAAGCCCACATAGGCTTGATGCTAAAAGCCTACTAAACCCTCCAGCTGTACCAACAACATCAAATGCAACAGACTTGAACCTGTCTCAAACTACCACAGCAAGTCAAATAAATCCACCACAGAACAGTGCAGAAAATTTAATTCCACCGCTTGGTGAGGGAATTACCAGTAACAAATAAAAGGACAATGGGAACCAGAGTCAATCTGAAGAAGGTGTCTTCTGCACTCCACCTCCTACCTACAACGCCAACATCATTGTAGAGGGTCTTTTTGTCACACTAGGACCTTTGTTTCTATTTTTCTCGAGCCTTTCTTCGACAACACTAGCTACAGTGACAATGAAATGTAAGAGACTAATCTGAAATACAGGAGTAAAAGAGTCCCACAGATCTGGAGCAAAACAGAGTAAATGAGGTTCAAATTGCGGATTCTGATCTTGAGGAAGATGTGTTGGAGGACATAAGCGAGACAAAGTTCGGGTTGGAAGATTTTACAGTCCCAGAACATGACCGGGATGGGGAGAAACAGGAAAAGAGCTTTGAGGCTCATGATGAAGGGGAAAGGCAAACTCCACCAGATCCTACTCAGTGGCAAGGGCTTGACCAGTTTGATGAGGGAGGTTCAGATGATGACTATAATGATAATTCAAAAGAAGATGATGCCTCTTTGGAAAGGAAATTAAGCATTATGATTAGGGATGGACATTTTAGGGTCCGAGTAAGGTCTAAACCCGACCCGGACCCAGACCCAGACCCAGACCCAGACCCAAAATTTAAAGGGTCTTTGAACTTTGACCCGGACCCAGACCTTAGGGTCTAGGTTGGGTCTAGACCTAAACCCAAACACTTACCTATTTTGAGAATATATTTTCAATTTCCTACCAATTTATCAATAAACAAAAACCTAAATTTGGACTACAAAATATAATATAAACTCATTTCACTGCAAATCACTAAATTTCAGCTCATATAATCATTAAATCATACTAATATAATAATCAAATATAACAGTCAAATATCAATCATGTCACGTCCGTAATTTGAGCTATTTGTCTGCTTATTTTGAAATTTTATTTAATTTATGGTCTATTTATAGTTCAAGGGTAAAATGTGCATTTTAGAAAAATGTTGACTTTTCCGGTTTGACCTAATGATTTGACTAAGTTGACTTTTCGGTTGGTTTTGAAAACAATTTGATATTTGAGTCAGATATGTAATTAATTCTAAAATGGGGTTGTTTTTAAATTAATTTATATACATATGGGTTGGTGGAGATATTTACCACCCATATATATATATGAAAAGATGCTTTTAGAATTTATTCTCACCAAAACCTAGACAAATTGGATTTCACGTATTCTTATTTTCTCTCAAATCAAGAACACCCATTATGTGTTTCAAAGCTTTCAATTGGGATTTTTGTGTTGCCTTGATTTCTTCACATCTAGGTAATGATTTTCTTCTCTCTTTGATTTTAAATCGATTTTATTTGATTTGGGGATTTTGATTATAATTAGGGTTCATTGATTTGAAGTTTGATTCCAAAATTAATTTGGGTTTTGAAACCCTAGGATTGTAATCTAGATGATTTGGGTCTTTTGGGGTTCCAATTGAAACTTTGGTTTTGATTATTGTAAACCCTAATTTGCTCAATTTGGAAATTGATGGGTTATATTCTTGATTTGGTGTAGACCAAGTTGGGGATTGTCGACCGGAGTAATTTCGTTGGATTTGGATTTAGCGAGAAAGGTTAGTAGCCGTGTTTACGCTCTCACAACTGTCTGTTTCTGTATGTTTGATTGTTTGTGAAATTGATTAATAAATATAAGCTGAAACTTGATTTGATTGGTATAATCTGTTGTATCTGATATAAACTGTTTGGGTATTTTGCTGCCATTTTATCTGTACATATTTGGACATGTGAACTAGTGTCCTTATCTGTCTGCTATTTGTCTGTAATCTAAAAATCTGAATTCTGTAATCTGTTAAAATCTTGTCCTAAGGTTAATACGATAAGACCAGCATGCTGTTAGGGAAAACTAGATGTATACATCGATGCGCGAAAGTGTATATGGCCTTGATTGCCAACCACTTTTTGGTTGCGACGACATCATTTCTGGAGCTTGACTTATTTCTGGATGCGACGACATCATCTCTGGGATCTTTGATCCATCTCTGAGGATTTAACCCTATCTGTCTATTTCTGTTTCCGATTTTTTTTATTAAACTAAGGACAGGCCTGGTAAGTTAAACACCTAAATAAATTGGTAATCTGAACTCTGTGATAATGGATTCGTTATGCTTCTGATTTTGTATGTTTGCCACATTTTGGTTTGATTCTTTTGATACTCGTTATTGTCTTTGGGTTTTGACTTTGGGTAGTGTTAATTGTGACTCCTAACTGGCTTTAAATGCTAGGAATAGACCCAATTGGATAGCTAGACTTTGATTGGCGAAAGACATAATTTGAATTAGGCTAAAAATGTGCCCAGTGTCCGTAACCGGATTGTATACCAGATTGTCACTTAAAAACTGGAAAACTGGACGTAGGATGGTCTCTGGCCGAACTCCTTACCGAGTTGGTTACCGAAATACAATTCGGTCAGCCTTGAGATCATTAGATTCACTCTCTGGACAAACTTCTTACCGAACTAGCTACCGAATTATTTCGGTATGAGTCTCAGAAGACTGTTCACCCTCTCTGACCGAGCTCTTCACCGAGTTAGATACCGAATTACAATTCAGTGAGTGTCTAGGAGACTTGAAACTCTTTGACCGAGCTTCATACCGAATTAGAAACTAAACTGTCAAATAAACCTTTTTTGGAATCGTATAATTGCTCTCTGACCGAGCTATCTACCGGATTGCTTACCGAAATATTATTCGGTAACTTTGGTGATGCTCTCTGACCGAGCTACCTACCGGACCGTCTACCGAATTACAATTCGGTAAGTCTGGTAGTGCTCTCTGACCGAATTACATGCCGGACTGCTTACCGAACTACTATTTACTTTCGGTCTCTCTTCTGAAAATAATTTGACAACTGTAAAGCCTTTTTCAGACGGTAAATGCAATAATCTGTAATCACTTATCCTAGATCACTCAAAGGGGATTATATTGGGATAACTTGATCTGATAATCAACTTGTTTGTACCATTTGGTTGTTAACTAACCTACATATGTGTATGACATGCTATTCTGCTTAATAAGATGCATCTGTGTGTGTTTGTTGGGCTTTGGCTTACTAACCAGACATCGATAGTCTAACCCTTCGTTGTCTTCATTTTTGTTTTGTATGTTTTGAACCCTTTTTGGGAATGGAAATTGCTGAGTTCAAACAGTCAGGTGGGATAGCAGGATATCACTAGCATCGAGCATCACATGACATCCTCTTCAGACTTAGATTGCATTTATGTTTTATTTTTGCTAGACTTATATTTGTATTTGTACCAGCTACACCATGTTTTGGGATTTATTTTCCGAATAAGTATTTTTGAATATTAAGAGTCCATTCTCAAATTATGTTGGATTTTGTTTTAAAATATTTGATTTTGGAATTATAAGAACTATCTTTCAGCTTTGATTTGGAATATAGCCTGTATATAAATATCTATCTTTTGTTATCTGTCTCTGCACCGGTAGCATCTGGACTCTGTATTCCCTCTTCCGTCGGGGCGGGAGTTCGGGTGTTACAAATCCCATAGAAAAATAGTGTTTACAAAAATAAGTAGAATGAAAGAAAAAAAAGTTAATAAGTAGTAGTACTCAATCCTCGGTGTAATTATCCAGCTCGTCATCAAGATCCTATAAATATGTGTACAAAAAATAAATATCAATTAGTTATTAATCCTACATGTATAAAAAAATGGATATATTAAGAATGCAAAAAGAAACATACCAAATCTATGATATCAATTGGTTCTTGATCGTCTTCCACATCCGAATCTTCGTTAATAGTAGAACTACCATGGGAGTTTTCTAATGTACCTTAATAAAAATTCACCAATGATTAATATCTTAATAAATACAATAGTATGTGAATGTAAAAAGAATGTTTTACCTTTAAGGTCTTCGGTTATCACATTTTGCAAACACATCAATGCATCTACAGTATGTGAATGGAGCCTAGATCGATATGGACTAACCACTCTTCCATCTATACTAAAATCACTTTCCGAAGCTACAGTTGAAATGGGAATAACAAGAATATCTCTAGCAATCTTTCTTAGAATTGGATACTTCTCATCCTTTCTCCACCATTTCAGAACATCAAACTAATCATCTTCTGGCAATGGTTCGCATGCTAAATAATGATCAACTTCACAGCTCGGATCCACTTTTTTTTGTACTAGTCCTTTCACTCTTACTTTATGCTCATAAATCCCATCCACTCTTAGAAGCTTGTAGAGCTACCCTTTTCTTGCTACTTTGACTAAGCAACTCATACTCTTGATTTCGTTTCCCTTGGTACTCACTTAAAAGGTTATCAAGAAGCCTTCTAATTCTTTCCATTTCCACCTCAGATCCACCATCATAAAACAAATCAAAATAGAACTTCAGACATTCAAATTTGTTTCTCGGGTCTAAAATCGATGCAATAGCCAACTACCCATTAATATCAACCCAATACTTATCAAACTTTTCTTACATATTTTCAGCCATATGCTTAATGACTTCAACATCACTGTCTAACCATTGCGTGAAAGCAAATTTAATTTCACAAATACTCCGAAAAATAAATTTGCAGTGGCAAACTTTTTTCCAGAAAATACAACTGTTGTATTATAAAATATTTCCAACATTTCACATACAAGTGCAGCTAAAGTCCAATCTTGCTCATTCGAAACCGTAAATTTTATTCTTTTATGTAAATGTTTTAATCTCAAGAACACATCCTTAAAAGGCAAAACTATTTGAAGCATTAAAAAAAGTAGAATTTTATCTAGTTTTACAATCAAGAACTAATCTTTTAGAGGTACTCAAATTCAGAAATCGACAAGCCTCCTCAAATTTCTCAATTCTTTTAGAAGTTGACATCCAAAATGACACACAATCCCTAACTTTCTCAATCCCAGAACTAATCACATCTAATTCATCTTGCACAATTAAATTCAAAATATGAGCACTACATCGCATATGTAAAAAATTTCCACCTAATAAAAGTGAACTCTCCTCAAATTTATCCAACAAAATATTCAACATAACATCATTAGTACTGCAATTATCAACAACCACCGACGATATTTTGTTTTCTAAGGAATATTGAGATAAGCTACCCATCAAAACTTTAGCTAAAACTCCCTTCGTATGTGGGCATGGAACATAACAAAACCTATACACATAAAAAAAAAATGATATCAACCAACTAAACTAAATTTAGTAAAAAAGAAGTAAAATAAGTCAAAAAAATCAGCCAATCATATCTAAATCATTCATATCCAAAAAGAAGTACAACACCATACTCTGAAATTCATAATGCATACTTCTTTGAAATTCAAAATAATTCAAAATAATACCTCAAAGTATGATTTCTGAGGACCTATTGCTGATCGATGGAATGGACTGTAATAACCATATAGCCTTTCTTTTGATTCGAAGCTGTCCACATTCGTAGTAACTGCCACCCTACTCTCATTATGCTCTAGCAAAGCCTTAAGAGTTTTTTTTGTCTTCTTCATACATTTTTATAATATCACACTTCAATGTTCCCCGAGATATCATCTTGAAAGAAGAATTGAGACCATGAACAAATCTCCTAAATCCAAAGTGGTCCACTATTGATAATGGATACTCGTGCATAACAACCATATGAACCAAGTCACTCCCTAAAGCTTCCTGATTGAATTCATTTTCTTTCTCTATACTTGATCCATCATCCTTTATTTTCAACTTCAATTGTGTTTGGCTAAGAGTGAGTCATAAGTGTCTTGCAAGACACGTCTTTGTAGCATGCTTGTGAAGATGTGAAGTACCATAATTACCACCCGCTTTAAGTTCAGTTTGGCAATGTTTACATTTTGCTGCTTTCACAACATTATTTATTATAACCTTGTCAAAAAACTGACATACGGAGGATGGTTTCTTCCTATCCGATGTTCCACAAGTGTTTGTAGACTTTGTTGGGTTTGTGTGACCACCAACATCATCACTAATTTTATCAGCTTCTTCTTCGTTTACATTGACAAATATGCTTTCATCTACCTCTTAGTCATTATAAGATGCATCTAAACCAATTTGAGAATTTAATTCATCCATTTCCAAATTTCTGTAAATCATAAACAAAACATCACCAAAAAAATAATAATTAATAAATAAATAATTAGATAAATAAAATAAAGTAAACTTCTCAATAACCTTTCTTGCAATGAACTCTAACAAATAAAAAGTTAAAACACTAGTCGTGAACATTAAAGAACAAGAAAGAAAACGACAAAGTACGGAGTCAGGAAATCATTGATGAGGTTGTAAAAGACATGTCTTCTTCATTAACAACGCAACAACATCTTTATCTAGAAAAATTAACATATGAACAGTATACACATTTATTTTTTATTGTTAATATTATATATATATATATATATAGGCCAAATACATGGTTTTGCCTTTTTGATTATTCCATCTGTTTACAGTTTTCTTTTCATTATATGAAATTCCCATGTCACAAAATTAACAACCATATACCCTTTTCATTATAAAACACAATTTGACACATTCTCTATACATACACATACAATGAAAAAAATCTCTTTGTTTTAGAATCAAAATTCCCATGTCACAGAGATGTGGTGGGTCAATAACTCAAATGAAAAAAAATCACTAATGAACACTATTGTCTTTGTTAACCACCAACCGGCAGGCAAAAAAATATGCTAGTAGGTAAAGCACATGCTTCTGTTGTTCTTATATATATTGCATTTGTACTAATTTCACCATCATTGATTGATTGACATTATATATTCAAAAATGGTTGATTAATAAGTCATAGCTATAGTAGATAAGTAGATTTTCTAGGCCCCGAAAATGAAGAAGATGAGATATGAGAAAACATTAAGAGGGTCTGATGGACCAATTAATTGGAATCTTTAGAGCATCCACAATAGCAAGGGACACTTTGTGTCCCAATTCTGCTATGTAGACCCTACCAAATATAATAAAATATATTTAATAATTAAATAATCAAAATATTAATAAAGTTCAATTGAGAGAGAAAGAGATAAAAGAGAAATGTAAATAGATGATTTAGTGGGTGGGAGTTGTCCCTCGTCCAACTTAGAGGGACTCAGGTTAGAGAAAACATGTAATTATTACATGATTTAATTTAAATTAATATTATTTTGTCAAAATTTTCTGAATTGGAACTCTAAGTGTCTCTCACTTGTGGATGCCCTTATATTCCTAAACCAATATCGACTTGTTTGTTGAACATATAATCTGTTTTTTTTATATAGTCTAATAATGAGAGTTAATTCTGTGTTTAAAGGTCACAAACATACACAAAGTGAAAATTGTGAAAAAGAAAGAAAAGAGAAAAAGTGCAGATGGAAATGAAGGAAATTAAGATGGACCCATTAATTAGATAGAGAAACAGAGGAAGATGAACCACATAAACAAATACAAATACAACTCAGATCACAATTCCAACGCTGTTCTATCAACTACACAACAAATCACTGAAAGAACATGAAAATAAAAACATTCAAACCCCTACAACTCAAAACCAGCTTCTTCTGCAACGAATTTCACAATCAAATCTAACAATCCATTGAATTAAAACCCCGACGGTTATCTTGTAATTAATAACAATCAAATTGAGAACATGTTTAAAATCAAATCTAAAATCGATTAAAGCAAAGATCGATAATAATACATCAATTGAGAAAGTAAAATTTGAAAAACCCAGATGAAAAATTACCTTCTTCGGCGAGAGAGGTGAAGGAGAGAGTGAGAGAGAGAACGAGGTGTGTTGTTAAGGAGACAATTAGCAAACACAAACCAGCTCCAGAATCCAATGTTAGGATTTTTCGGTGACTAAGTCATCCTTCTCTTCATTAGGGTTTTTGGGTATATTCTCTTCATTAGGTGTGTTGGTAACTTGGTGACAGTGATGACGCGAGCAGGTAATCTTAAAAATGTAATTTTTTTTAAATTTTTTTTAAGAAAATAAAAATATAAAATATAAATTTAAATATTAAAGAGTCCAACAGGGTCTAAGGGTAGGGTTTAAAAATACCCAAACCCATACCCATTAAATTATTTTGGACCCGAACCCGGAGCCCTAGGGTCTAAAAAAGTTAGACCCGAACCCTTAGAGTCTCATGGGGTCCGGGTCGGGTCAGGGACCTATGCCCATTCCTAACTATGATGCGTGGAGATCCCTATATCTTCACTGTAAGCCAGCCTATCAAATTCAAAACTGGGCATACCTTTGACAATGTTTATCATCTAAGAGAAATGTTAAAATATTATGCAGTGTAGGAGGGTATTGAGATAGTTAGAGTAGTCAACGACCCTAACAGATTGTTCTACAAATGCAAGGGTAAGGGTTGTCCATGGTCACTGAGAGCTAGAGAAGTTATATATGGGAAAACGATGAGGGTAATTGATTACTCAAAGAATCATACCTATAATAGGTTGGTTAATAATGTGGAGGAAAGAGTGAAGTGGATCATGAGGAAGTTCGAAGATCTGATTAAATCCTGCCCAACCATAGACATTGATACTCTTGCAACCTTGCTTTAGAGGGACTACAAAGTCACTGTGAAAAGGACAACCCTCTATAAAGTTCTTTCCAGGGTGAGAAGGAAGGTTAAAACAGAACACTTACCTGCTTCTAGTATCTTTGAACTTTCTTGTCCTCTATCGTCCCACAATTTTTCTAATTTCTCACACCAATAGATGTGTAGTGTCTTTAGAGAGGGAGGTAAATGACCACTTACAATGAATTGAATAGAACTATAATCGAAAAATGTTTTTACTTTCGAGACATATATTTTCAGTTCTCATCTACACTAGCAATGAAATCAAAGTATGACACTCCTTAATCCTAAGTATTTAGAGATAGAGAATGGAGTAATTTCATGTTCTTTGATTTTCAGGTATACCTTATAATGGTTTCCACATTCATCAGGGGTTTCCTCATGGTTAATGTTAGCCTGCTCGCCACTCCAACGATCTTCATTTTTATTGAAATATGTGTTTACCAGTTCTTCCTTATTGGACGGACCCACATAAAAAATTCCTCCTCTACCCACATTAAATTGATTTCCAACATCACCCGTATCAACAACATCGATCAACATCTCTATGTATTGAAAATATCTAATCGCTCTATCAAACCCATGAAATATTTGTCTAACATATTTGTCGGTTCGAATCTTCAATCTGGTTATAATCATTTGAGTGAATGTCTTACTCATAGGTATTCAATAAATAATTCTACTGATTTTTTTGAGTAGAACTCAAATTCAAACATTGATGTATATGCCTTCCCAATTCATCTTTAAACTATGATTGCTCGAACAAAGTTATCTCTGAAAAATCATTTGACATGAAATATATAAAGTATCATTCTTTCACCACTTTAACATGACAATATATAATTGCTGGATACAAGTTAATTTTCGAGTTTCAAAGAGTTTTTGGGAGTATAAGTGATAAGAATATTTAAAATAGTAGCGATTGTTTGCTAATGGTTTGGACTATAGAGAGTATATTTATAAAGTAAAAACTGTGCATAAAAAGGGTATGACTTCATTTTATTACTGAAGCGTATTCACACATTAAAAATATCTGTCCATTTTATTTAATAAACGCATGGTATTGTATATCATTACCTAAACAATTTGGTGTACATTTTTTTATATGAATATGAATTTTTGTAAATAAAATACATGGATATGTGTTTCATTAACATGAGAATTTTATGTGCAGTTTATATGTGACTAAGAATTGTTGTAAATAAAATGTATAACATGCCTTTCATTCAATTTAATATTTGTTTGTGAATAAAAGCATGCCTGGTGTAATGTAAGTGACCAATTTATTTTATTTTATTTATTTATTTTATTTTATTTTTAAAACGATATTCCTCCGCTAATTTGAGGCTAATTTGAGGGTAATTGAAAAAATTGACCAATTTTTATTGGTAAAACGATATTCCTCCGGTAATTTGAGAATAATTGAAAAATTGACTGATAGAGAAAATATAAAAAATTTTGACTATATTTTATTTATTTGGCTAAAAATAATAATAATTGAAATTTAAATATTTAAAATAATAAAAATATTAAATAATTTTTTCATACGCTTTGAAATGTTAAATTACATTTTATTTTATTTTTTATTTTTACTTTTTTAATTTCTTCACCGTGGAGAGTAAAGTCGATAAATTATAACTTACCTTATAACAAACTTACCCCATTTCTGTTCTGTTAATCGAGTGCACTTGCAAATTTATCATTGGAAAAAAAAAAAAAAAATTAAAACAAAAAATACAAAAAGTGTATTTATTAATTTGCAGAGTATCTCATTGTGCTTTCTGGTCGGTCTCTCATTGCTTGTGCTCGCAAGCTTACTGGCTCTGCTATTCATCTCCTTCTTTCTCTCTCTTCAAGATCTCGCTCTCTCTCTGCTTTTCCTGCCGAAGCTTCATCATAACCAAATCACAGGTACTTCTCCATTTCTCTTTTTTCCTTCATTTGCTTCCTTCTTGTCTCTGTTTGCTTGATCTGCACTCTTTTTGCTCATATTATTACGTTCCGGATCAACCTCTTATTATATCGTGCATCCTTATATTTGTTTTTCTTGCTCTAGGGTTTATCTAGGTTTATATGATTTACTCGAATTAGGGTTTAGCTTTCACCTTTATATGTTTCGGTTTATCTGATTTGTTTTGTTTTTTCTTTTCCTTGTATTAATCCATTCGTATTGTTGTTCTATCAAATCATGTCCAAGTTTGATGCTTCATTTATATTTTCGGTGTGGGCTTTAGATTGTTATACTTTCTCTGCTTGATGTCATTTTTTATTTGTACGTATTTTTATTTTTTATTTTTTGAGATGGTTTTGGTTCCGTCTTTACCAAAATTTTGAACTATGTTTTACACACGCTGTGGCCTTATGCTGTCTGTTAGTTTTTGTTACTTACTCGTATTATGTTTTGATTGTCATTTTGTAGCGAGTTTTCCCTGGATGATTATGCATAAATGGTTTTACTACTGTCACTATTGGTGTTACTACTATCATTATTTGTTTGTGCTCAAATTTTTCTAGAGGATGGAGCAAACAGCCTATGTCTGATCTCTCATTCAGGAACTTTTACCATTTGATGTATTTGATTGTTGCAGGTGTCATTTTTATATCAGTTTTTAGTTTTTTCAATCCCCTTTTTCATTTCACTCATTTATTTATTTAAAATTTCCATATTTATTTCCTTTTGTGTGCATGCTGCTTTTTTTTTTTTTTTTTTTTTTTTTTTTTTTTTTTTCATGTGTTTTTATTTTTTTCTTTTCTTTGTGGCTGTTCATGTTTGCTCTTTAAACTGACACATTCTATTGGTTAAAAGATTGTAGTTTGCGTACTTAACTACATCTCTTTTGTATTCTACAAGAAGTCTTTGCTTATGAATTACTTGTTAATAGTTGAATTAAAATTTATATGTAGATGGCAACAGCAGAAGGAAGTCTTGCTCCCAGTGCCCAAGTTGTTGGCAATGCCTTTGTTGAACAATATTACCATATTCTGCACCAGTCCCCTGGGTTGGTACACAGATTTTATCAGGATTCCAGTTTGCTAAGCCGTCCAGACAGCAATGGTGCTATGACATCAGTGACAACGATGCAAGTAAGTATATTAGAACTTAAGATGAAAATGCTAACTGATTTTCTGACATACTATATTCATTTTAGTGGTAACTCGGGACTTCCTCTATTTGGTATATAGAATATCATTGCCGTTAGAATCTTACTTGTTATTACTGATTGATTTTATTATTTTGAAGAATATACCAGATCATTTAATCTTAATATTAAAGAATGGTGCTCCAGCAACTAAAGTTACTTGTAAATGATCGTATTTAATGTTATTCTTCTAAGTGAGACATTGCATAAGAAAAGGGAGGGAAAATATTATATTAATTTATTCCAAGGATTTGGCAAATATTAATCTAAATGAGGATATTTATAAGCGGAGATTTTGATCTCTCCAAACAATGTGCACAATTGATATGCCAATTCAATAAATTAACAGTTCAGTCTTGTACTCGTTTCAACTATGTTAATTAAGTTTGCCGAAGACTAATATTGTCAAGTTCTTCTGCAAAAATGCAAGTTGCATTCAACTTCTGTCCATGAACGAGTTAAAGATATGCACAAAGAGTGATAATAATGCCTCTGCTTGCATTGTATTTTTCATGAGAGCAGATAGTTAAAATGTTTGATCTGACTGAATATTATGGTAGTAAAGATAATTTGTGAGTTATAATGTAAAATCTGATTATGTATATAGTGCCTTTTTTAAAATGTATAATTGAAAATTTTCATTGTGTGTTGTTGCAGGCAATTAACGACAAGATCTTGTCTTTGAAATATGAGGATTATACAGCAGAGATAAAAACTGCAGATGCCCAGGAATCATATGAAAGGGGAGTGATTGTTTTAGTCACTGGGTGCTTAACTGGAAAGGATAATGTGAGAAAGAAATTTACCCAATCATTCTTCCTAGCGCCTCAAGACAAGGGTTACTACGTCTTGAATGATGTATTTAGATATGTTGAGGAGTCTGAATCACTGCAAATTAATGCTGATGCTGTTAATAGCACAAATGAAACTGCTTCTACGGCTGATGTCACTCAGTTACCAGGTTTTATCTTTATGGTTTTATATATGTGTAATTTATTATTATTGTTGTTGTTATTATTATTTTTATAACTATTTATTATTATTATTATTATTATTATTATTTATATATTTATTTATTTATTTTTTGCGTGGCGAGGGAAAATGTTCCTGACTTGATTTGTAACATATGTTTTCTCTGTGTTTCTAGAGCCTGCTCATGACCAGCTTTCAGTAGATCGGGCAATTGCCATTCAAGGAGAGGATATTGATAATGGTGCTGAAGTTTGTGATCCTTCGGATAAGGAGGATGGATCAGTGATTGATGATGAAATTCCTGAGTCACCAACTAATCTCGTTCAGAATGAAATCCATACTAGTCTAGATTCAGCACCCATGCCTCAGGAAGATACTCCTACAAAAAAGTCATATGCTTCAATTGTGAGTTGATGATTGGTTTTTACATTGTTATATCTTCTAGTCTTAGGAAATTGTGGTTTTGACTTTTTTTTTGGGCAACTAGTAATATGATTAGGATTCATACAGGTTAAAGTATCCAAAGGCAATATATTGTCAAGTCCAGCATATATCCCGAGCAACAAAGTGAAACAAGTACCTGCAAGTACTGATCACCAGTTGCCTACAACTGTAAAACCTGCCACTGTGCTAGATGCAGCAGCTCCTAGTAGTGATAGTGGTCATGAAAGTAGCAGCGCTAATGAGGAAGGTATGCATTGTCACTTTAATATTGAATCCTTGAAGACAGTTTTAGTATAAGAGAGAAACTAGATCATTGTGAATCTGTTGTTTTTTTTGTTAAAATTTATTAAAACGCAAAAATGATTTATTTTCAATCTAGCAGCTCCTAGTAATGATAGTGGTGCTGAAAGTTGCAGTGTAAATAAAGAAGGTATGCATTATTACTGTAATATTGAATGGTTGCTTATTTTGTTGAAGAAGGTTTTAGTATTAATTGAAGAACTTAAGACATTGTGATTAGGATGTGTTATTTTGTTTGAAATGTGAAAATGATATATTTACAATTCGTGTCAAAACGTTTTCTTTTGGATTAAAACATGAAAATGATATATTTACAAATTACAATTACAGTGAGCGTATGCCAAGTGAGGTAGGAGATGTTTTCCTATCCTGGTTTGCACTCTAATATAAACATCCATGCTTTACTTTTCTGGTTTATAGTTTTAATTGTATTTCAATTTGGACTTGGTATAGCTGAAGGTTACTCCATTTATGTGCGGAACCTGCCTTTTGACGCAACACCTGAACAACTCGAGGAGGCGTTTAAAAAGTTTGGACCTATTAGGAAAAATGGCATCCAAGTTAGAAGTAACAAGGTTTGTTTTGAATTATGGCAGTGTTGTACGATCTTCATTTATTTTTCTGATTAGTGATTACAGATCATGTTTGTTTCTGCAGCAAGGATATTGTTTTGGATTTGTTGCATTTGAGATGCCGAACTCAGTGCAGGGTGCACTTGAGGTATTGTTTACATTTTGTCCTCGTAGAATGTGTTATAATTTCATATTGCTGCACTGGCTTCACTTCTAGTATTGGATTCTGAAATTGTGCTAAATGAGCTAGTCCACATGTTCTTATTTGTCATTATGCTTTCGTACCTTTTGTTCCTATCGGCTGGAGTGTGTACTGCAGCTCACTTAGGGTGTGTTTAGTTGGCCCACTTTTCCCAAAATATCAGAAAATTTTCATAATTTTTACTTTCTCAACTCTTTCTGGAAAATTTTCTAGAAGATTTTAGAGAAATGAGAAGTGGAAAGAAGTAGTTTTATTTATAACTTATCATTACACTTATTTTCACTCTCGCCTACATTATTTTCCAACAAAATGGAAAATCTAATAAAAATTACTAAACAATTTTTTTTTGGAAAATTTCATCACAAACTAATTTTAGGAAATTTAGAAAATGGTTGAGTTTTGTTAGAAAAATGAAAACACAAAACTTTGCAAAAGTTTGTAAAACTAAACACACCCTTATATTGTTGTTAACAACTGTTTATCCTTCTAGCATCTTAAAAAGGTAGACATGAGATATTATTTGAGTGGAACAAGATTTGCTGTTTTTGATTGTGCTTTGGAGCTTTTAGATATTAACAGTTAGAATATTTTGTCTTTCATACTTGAGAATTTTACTGTTTTCTGTAAAATTGGTAATTGGTTGATTGATCCATGGCCAACAAAACATTTGGTTAATTTATAAAACATTGATAATTGAATACACATGATAGCAGAAATATGTAGTGGCAATGATTTTCTCAGGTCCTTAATAGCATGGATTGCTTAGGCAGCCCATGCTCTTGGGAAGCTACCCTTAGTTTTCAGTTACCATATTTAGCTTGCATTTTGTATCAAGGCGCTGGATCAGGTTAGTGTCTCAGATTATTGAAGTGCATCTTTTCTGCAAATTGGCAAGCTTGATATAATGTTAAGGGAAATTTTCATATAGTATTGGAATGTACTTGATTTGTTTTATATTTAATTTACTATTCTGATGAGGTTGTAGGTTAATTTTATATTCTAAAAGTAGCTTGTGGGAGGTAGTTCTATTATGTCCATTTCATGAAAATGCTGAGAGTTATAACTTGGATAAGGTAGTCTAACTTGGTGTGGGATTAATTTTTTGGGAAAGTTTCATTTTTAGCCATTTTAAAGTTTGATTTAGTTAATGAGCCACACAAACTTTTTCTTTCAAAAATAAACTTTTCAAAGTTTCAATTTCACAAAATGAGCTTTCATGACATTTTTGCCCTCGTCACGGATCAATAAAGTCTTTCATAGGTTATGAATGACCTCCATCACGGGTCATGAAGGACCTTCGTGAAGCATCTCTAATTCGTGATGCGGGCAAAAATGTCATAAAGGCTCATTTTATGAAATTCAAATTTTGAAAAGTTTATTTTTGAAATGTAAAGTTTGTTTGGCTCATAAATAGAAACTAAAGTTTAATTGGCTCATATTTTGAAAATTTCCCTTAATTTTATCTCAAGTAGCTTGTGGGAGGTAGGTTTATTATGTCCATTCCCATGAAAATGTTTACAGTTAAAACTTGGATAAGGTTATCTCGGATAAGGTGGTCTAACCTGTTGATCTAGGGGTTGGATCTGGATAGACTAATAGTTTAGTTATTACAAGGATATGGATAGACACTTGGAACTGCATGGTATGCTCTTTTGTTCGACTAAGAGAAGATAGTGGTTAGGCTGGATCCAACTGTTCATGATAAGTGAAAATCACTTATCTAGCCTTTGTTTTCATGTCTAGTATCTAATCAACACTTATTTTTAGACATTTTATACATTATTTAGCTCCCAATTGCTGGTATTTGCTCAAAAAGGACTTAATTACAAGAGAAATGGATATCCCTTCTATGATTATCTCTGACTTGGCTCATGTACATGCTAAGTGTGGTCCTTATTGAAACAACATATGGGTAATTCCTTTTCTTTCTAATTAAATCTGACCTATCTTTTGATATTTGGTTTGGAAGTTCGGTGAACCTGTCATATGTCTTTTATTTTGTGATGATATATTACTAGGGCCATTATAGAATATTGGTTAACTCTGAGGTAGAGAAAAGGGTAAACTGTATCCTTCTTTAGGCCATGGCTCCTGTACTAACATTAATTGTAGAGAAAGGAACTCATTTTTAGTAAAGGAGTTTAAAGAAGCTCAAAACAGATACTCTATATGACACATTACTTGCGTTTTGCCAATGTTAGTTTTACCTTATTAAATGGAATAGAGGTAAAATTGTAGTCACTTAAGCAGCCGTAGCACTCATTCCGTGAGCATTTTCCCTGTCATTTTTTCTTCTGTTTCTGCAGTGTAGGTATAGTTTGTTCTTGCATGTACTTGGTACCAAATGCTGAAAGAAATCACAAAACTGTATTTATAAATTAAACTATTTTCTCCAGAAGGAAAGTTGTGTGGTATTCCTATTTTTAATTTATTTCTGGGCTTACTGTGTTGACGTTGATGCTTCTGGTTTGAACAAAAATTATAAACTGTTCTTATAATAGCTGTGTAATTCTAAACTAGAGCTTGGAAAAGTGTTTTAAGTCTTTGGTTTATAGTGATTGGTTGGAATAGCAAACTGAATGGGTGATTTGACCAAAATTAGTTAGCAGATTGAATGGTCTTTTACAAAAGAATTATAAGTGTGATGTAATTTAGAATGACAAAAGGAAGTGTTTTCTTAAAATTATATATATATATATATATATATATATATATATATATATATATATATATATATACACACACGTAATTCATCTCGATTTGTATTATGTTCTAAGCAATTTAGTATCGTATTACAATGGCCAAGATAATGAGTGTAAAATATCAATGGACTGCCATTAAAATTGTGGTGTGTTGTGTACTACTGACGTGCATAGTGTATTCATGTATACTTCAATATCAAAATTGTAAGATACTAAATGTAGATTTACTCTTGTATTATACTAAATTGTAAGATTTTTTTTTAGTACTAGCTAATAATAATAATATTAAAATATTGAAAAATAATTATAATAATAATGATTTCTATCTACTAAAATTTTTTTAAAAAAAAAAGCAGTTTGTAAATATTAATTACTTTAAAATAATATGGTGACAAATTAATAAATATTTAAAGAAAAAAAATTGGGACTTCAACAAATTGAGCTAATTCTCAATAAGCTGCGATAAATACAATACTTTTCTAATAGCTAGTTAGGCCAACTGAGTGAATAAGTTTGTTACTAACAAGCGTTTTTTTAGGAATTACATGTTCCAATTGATGAATATGGTAATTTCGGTAAGCATAGGTGTCTTTTAAATGAAATCATGGAGTCTGACTCTGTGTATAATAAGTTTGTTTTGAACAGGCTTGCTGGTAATGATAGAAATGAAGACTGACTTCCATCTTCAGGCTCACTCATATTAATTTGTCATATCTTCTTTTGATATAGGCTTCACCGGTTATAATAGGGGATCGTCGTGCAGACGTTGAGGCCAAGAGAGCAAGTTCTCGAGGAGGTTAGTTGATCATATAACACCCTTGCTTGATTGCTAAGTGATGAAAATGAAATTATGATGTTATGATGCTCTAGTGATGAAAATGAAATGATGCTATGATGTTTTAGCAGCAGTTGGCGGTGGAAGTGGAAGAGGTAGATTTTCTTCAGGAAGAGGTGGATTCCGGAGTGATAGCTTCAAGGCTCGTGGGGGTTTCGGTGGAGGCCGGGGTTATGGGAGAGGCGAATTCAGAGGTCAGGGTGAATACTCTGGCCGACCGAAAGGTTCCAGTGGGCGTAATGGTGAGGGGCGGGTGAATCAGAATGGAAGTAGAAGGGGTGGTCCGCAAGGCGGAGGTGGAACTCGGAGTTCCGTGGCTGCTTAAAAGGCATCCGAAGATAATTTTTTTGGCTATACTAATGAGGGGTTTGAAACTCGTAAAATTCATGTTTTGATTTTTATAGTCACACTTGATGCTTATGAGGAGATTCTTGAGGGCTTTCTTTTTTATTTATTTTTGAGGAATATTTCATAAAAAGATACATAACGTGGAAGGGTGTTGTGGTTCCATATTGTATTCTTTTATAAATTATTCCACATTCTCTGGCAATGGAATGGATCAGTTTGTTGAAATGAATGAGTTTTTTTTTTTTTTTTTGAGTGGATATCATCAAATGCATGAAACGAAGAAACAATCAGAAACTCCAACCGAATGAAATGAGTAGTCAAAATGATAAAAAGGATACACATTATATATTTTTATCTAGATTCATTTTTGCAGACTAGATACAAGATTAGCAGCAGCAAAAGCAGCAGAACCGCCCACTATAGAAGTAAAAGCAACAAGAGCCTGCAATGCAACTTGCCATGGATAATCCTCAGGCACAAGGTAAACACAAGAAGGACCTAAAAGCAAAAGGCCCAAGCTGAGGCTGAGAAGAGCTCCAGGGGTGCCTGGATCAGTGGCTGCAGACAGGATACCGAAATCTTCAGCCTTGGAGAGCAGGCCGAGTTTTTCAATGGATGACAGAGACAGTCCAGCTTTCTCTGCTGCTGATAACAACCCTGCTTTCTCAGCTTTTGTTAGTAGTTTAAGTTGCTCTACTCTTGTCAATAGCTTCACAGGAGGACTAGTTGCAAGGGGCTTGGTCCTTGGCCCTGGCTCTCCGAGTGGAAACACAATTGAGTTGTTCTGGTATCAATCAAATTCAATTCAAGTTAGAGAATTGGTCAAGTAGCTAAGACCAAGACCAAGTGAAAAATGGACTGACCTTTTTGGAACTAACAGTTTTGGCAGTTGTAGGCAGTGAAGGTTTCTGGGTGGCCATGGATTGAATCAGAAATGGTCTTCTTGTGCCATTGAAAGCGGTGGCTGTAGTAGCTTGCATCAGCATTTCGGTGTCACACACACAACTGAAAAAGGAAACTTGTGATCGCAAATGGATTAAAAGCATTGATTTTGTGCTGCTGGTGGTGTCCACGTGTCTCTATATTATTCGCTCGCTTTTTCCCTGTTTTTCTATATCTAAAAAATTAATGGGTCTGAGCCCACAGGCCGGCCCAGTTACACTTACGAGTTTGCAAATTAAAGTTCATACGCATGGGCTAATCCAGTAATTCTTGCATTTTTTTTTTTTTGTTTTTGTTTTTAAATAAATAAAAAATACCATTTATTTATTTATTTATTTTTTTTCAAATCCTTTATCTAACTAATAAAATAAAAAATTTAAAGACATATTCATCATATAAAATTTATCTTATTAAAATTAATAAGTTTTCATTTTATTTTATATTTTATTTATTTAATTATTGTAAGATTTCATAGATTTTTTTTTTCTTTTTTTTAAAGAATTTAAAAAAAGGTAACTATTTGATGGAAAATCAACCCGGAAGAAGGGTATTTTCGGTAATCAATATAAAAGATAGAAACCCTAACCCCTGGCGAGTGTAATCAAATACCAGAAGTCCGAGGGAGTTAAAGCAAAAAAATATCACAATGGGAAGCTCTGCGTTTTCAGTCGACAATGTGAAATCCATGGTTCGCTCTCAAATCTACGATGAAGAGAAGTGGGCTCTCAACATGGTATTATTCCCCTCTCGCCTTACTCTTTTCTCATACTTGTTTCTTCACAATTCAATTTAATTGAACTGTTAGGGTTTCGACTGTTGATTGATTTATTTATTATTAACTAAGCCGTACTGTGACTGAACTAGGATATAGGTAGTTGCGATAACAGTAATTGAATGTTCAGGATCTTAGGAAGCATATGCTTTTCGTTGCTTTCTTGCGTTCTCTGTAATTGTGGTGAATATATTTAAAAGGTTTTGAGTACAAAATAGTGGTCTATTAAGTTTGGAGAATTTTGATTACAGTGACTTTGAATGTGGTAATGCCTGTGAAGTTACATCAATCTTTTGATGTAACCTAATGACCTTCGCTACTCGATGCCCAAATTTTCCAGTTGCTTAATAAGCGGCTGTCATTGCATTACATTGATCAGTCTTCCTCTTTGTAGTTTGTCTAGAAGAGCACAAAGCTAATTTTGATTCCTGTGACTTGAAATTTCATGGATTTCCATATGTTGCAGAAACTGTTGCGTGCTGCTGGGCTTTTCGCTGGATCAATTTTCCTGATGCGCAATTATGGAGATATTATGGCTGTATGAGTGACTATGTAAGACCATCACTCTCTGTTTTTCCCTACCCTGTAGTTGATTTTGAAACTAGTCGGTGTCTTTTGTTACCTTCTCCATGTAGTTTTACTCTGTTAAAGAATTGGCATTCGGCTTTCAACATTTTTGGTTTATATACTTTGATTGGTAGAGATTTATACAACATCCAGGATGTGTAGTGATAGTTTGTGGTTATTATGGTCTTCTCGCTGGCTGTTATCTATCTCATATTATATTTTCAAGAGTTTGAATTCACCTCTTATATTTAGTACATAGGAGTTGTCAGATTGTCCAGAATGTTTAATAGTTAATCTCTGTTTATTTCTTCTTGAAATATATGGAAACTTAGTTGATGATAGAGGTACCTTAGTAAAAAATAACCAAAGCATTAGATTTGTATAACATGTATGTAGCTTTTAAAACTTGTATGAATTGTTCAAACGCCTCTACAGTATCAGTAAACGGATATAGAGGGTGGACGAGTTGCAATTTGCAACTTGCAAAAGAAAAAAATATAATTGAGAACTGGAAAGACGTGTAAATACCTTTTAGGACACACTTTTTCTATACAAAGGGGGTTCACTTGCCTAGCGCTGAGATTAGAGTGTGATTGGGGCACCTCTCGGTATAGTCTGTGAGATGTGAATTATTTCTTTTCATTTTATATATTTTAATCAATTTTATTGTCAAATTTGTAATTTTTAATTGAGAATGGAAATTTCACTGACATTTTGCCAGTCGCCCCTAAAAATTCACCTTCTTTTTTTTTTTTTTTTTTTTTTTTTTTTTACATCATCAAAAAATTGCTATCACAAAAATTTATTTTAAACAAGCAAGCAGCTATAAAATGCTCACCTGGACATATCTTTTATATATGTATATATAACAGTAAATTCGATGCGAAATTCAGCATCATGTCATACTATCATGTCATACTATAGTATCTCGCTTTACAAATTATTTAACAAGAGTCCCAAACTTATGTATAAAACAACTTTATAAAATCATGAGTACGACTAGACAATCATTGTTTACAAATAACATGTTTTATACAAAAACGAATGTGTATTCAATGCATGTTATGCAAGTCCTTCATAGGATCCATCACCTGAACTTAAGGTGGATTGATAATCTAATTATATTTTCGTAAGAAAAAAGAAAAAAAAAAACAATAAAAGGATGTTGGATCGTGGATATTTAAGTTACACATTATTTTATCCTAACAAATAAATAACCTGATCCACACAAGCACCTTGATGGCAAGTATACTAGAGTGATTAGGGATGGCAATTCTACCCGTATACCCGCTTATCTGTGGATATCCGTCCGCTAGGGGCGGATATGGATATACCCATTAAAGTTAGTGGGCGGATATTGATAGAAAATCTATACCCATCAAGGATAAGGATAAGGATATGGTTACTGTAAAATATCCTTACCCATCAAGGATAAGGATAAGGATATGGTTACTGTAAAATATCCTTACCCATTTCCTCTACCCGCAAAATAAAATAAAATAAAATTTAAATGGAATTTCTTTATTTTGTTGAAGTCATATTACTTCACGATAACTCCAGATTTTCACATAAAGATTTTATTTATTTTTTAATTTTACTTTATATATGAATTATTGTGATTATAATAAATCTTAGAAAATTAGCGGAAGAAATTATTCACGAGTTGAATATAAAATATTTGTGTTATTTTTTTCCCGATGGTAACTTGGGTTAAGAACTTCAAACATTAATAAAACTTATATTTTCCAACTATCTTATTTGAAATTTTAGTTAAAAGAGTGTCAGGATTGTTGTTTTATTTTAAATTTATTTTGTTTATAATTTGAATTAATTTCGTGATTGAATTGGAATTAATTTTGTGTTTATAATTTGAATTAATTTTGATCATATCATTGTTTTAAAAAATTATTATGAGGATATGAGTATACCCATGGATAAATCCATATCCGCGGATAAATATCCGCATCCTTACCCTGTTAACTTAAAAGGATATGGGAAAGGATATGGATAGAAAAAAATTTAGAGGATAAGGATATGGATACTGGCATATCTGCCCATATTCTGCCCATTGTCATCCCTAAGAGTGATCTCTAATGATATTTTACTAAAGTTTTTTTACATCAAGAAGTAACATATTGATGCTAATAGAGGCAGGCATGATCGGTTTGGTTCGGTTTTATCTAATACGCTCCGATTGTACCGAATTTTTTAAAAGTGGAGACCGATCCGATATATTTTAAATGGTAAAACTGGCTGGTCCGATTTTTGATATATATATTGTGTTTTTTTTTTAAAAATTTTTTTAATTTAAATTTGTGTTTTTATATATTCATAAAAGTTTCAAAACTACATAATCATCAAATCATTTTCAAACATCTTATATCCAAAAATCATCATGGAAAATTTAAATTGCTAATTAATTCTAATCAATCAACATAAATGATCATCAATTATTAAAAATATAAACTATATTAATCTAATTTAAATTTTCATTATTCACCAAATAAAAACTAATAGCAATATATTATAAATCCATTAAAATCCTATTAAAACATAAATAAAAAATTTGACAACATATTACATATTTATTGATATTGTATAATAAAGAAAAAAATTGTCCAAATATATAAATTAAAAAGAGTTTTTCATTCCACTGCTATTATCTCTTCACTCACAAAATACAATTAATCAACTTCAAATATATATTTACAACATTGTAAGAATTACATAACTATAATAATCAATCAATACATATTTCAAATAAATAGAATTATCACATAGTGTTCACAATAACTAGGGGTGGGCATGGTTTTTGGTTTTTAACCGAAGGGACCGACCCAGACCAATCCGGACCAAATAAGTAGGTTTTTGGTCTTATTTGGGTCGGTCCGGTTTCAATTGAAAAAAAAACCGAGTCATTTGGTTTCGGTTCAGTTTCATTTTTCAAAAACCGAACCGACCCAAAAAGCGGGTTCTAATTTAAAAAAATTAAAAGAAGTACTAAACATAACAAAACCTTATCCTAATTTAGTTTCAAACAAACATACAGCTGCACAGAAAAGAAAAAAGAAAAAGAAAAATATCATCTTTAAATACTGTAATACTCAACATATGCTAAGTGATCACATGAATTACTTATCACTAACTATATTAATATGAGGTAACAAATATTTTTGTTGCAAAACTTATTACTTGACGATAGCTGTATTAATTTAAGGTAACAAAAATTATTTTATTGAATTAATATCTATTTAGAAACGTAACTGCTACAAATCTCTAAATATGACATCTTTGTTGCAAAAATTATTACTTGACAATAGCTGAATTTATTTAAGGTAACAAAATTTATTTTATTGAATTAATATCTATTTAGAAATATAACTGCTACAAATCTCTAAATATGACATATGTGTCACAAAAGTTAAAAGTTATAATTTGTTCTCATCCAATATGCCTAATATTACTTGACCCTTTTAATTAGTGAATACCAAATTAAAGTTTACATGAACTTATTCTAATTATTTAATTATATTACTAGTAATAGTACAATTAAAATGTTAGTGTTCATTATTAAATTCTAAGAGAATTTTAATATATATATATATATATGTATATTTATAAAGTCACATATTGATATCATAGATTCATTTGATATCTCAAATTTCGAGAAAAATGCCTTAATCATGGTGTAATTTTATTGTTATATTTTTTCTTGAAAAATATTGTCATTAGTTATTTGTTTACCATTAAATTAGATTTGAATGGTTATTTGATTTTATACATGTATTTTAATTCAGTTTGAATTTATTAAAATATTATGATTTAAAATTAAATTACAAAATATCATATCCAATAAAAAAAGTCAAAACCGAGTAAAACCAAACCGACCCGGACCGACCCAATAAAAACCAAATCAAATGGTTTTAGTCTCTATTTGGGTCGGTCCGGTCCTAAACATGACAAAACCAAGCCATTCAGTTTTGGTTCGGTTTTACTCAAAACCGGACCGACTCGGACCGCGCCCACCTCTAACAATAACCAATATATAACCGGTTTTTAGTATATAAAAACTGAACCAGACCTATTAAACTTGAAAAACCGGATGAAACCGGTCTAGGCCGATTTGAGCCGGACCGGTTTAGTCGGTCCCGGTTTTTATGCTCACCCTTAGATGCTAGCTCAATCCATTCATTTTATGAATCTTAAGATTTCATAATGAAGATCATATAGCATTTAAGATCCATTTTACACAATTTGAATATAAAGAGATGTTACTTGCACAAGTAACACATACAAACATTCATAGTTACAAACAAGTGGTGATTTTTTTTTTCTTTTTCAAATGTTGTCTTTTTAAGGGTATTAAAAAAAAGTACGGCCATATTTACAAATCGCAATTGCCATGCGAGATTTTAGGACTTGAAGTCGACATGCTTCACGTAAATGCTCATCTTTTAAGCAAATTTTTCAGCAATGATGCAGCTAAACAGCGAGTCTATGCGAGTTGTCTTGACTTGCATGATTCCCGTTTTCTATATGCTCAATTTCTAAATAAGATGTTTAAAAGTAACTTTATTTCTTTCGCGAATCCCATATGGGTTGCGTTGACTTGTAAGACACTAATGTATCACTTTAGCAAATTCAATCTCATATATGTAAGCGAGAAGATGGCGAGTCTATATGAATCATCTTACGACTGTCAAACATGATGATTGAAATATTTTGGGGATCTGAGAACTTCTGGTTCTCGATAATATGTCTAATAGTTGTGGTCCTTTTATATTTTATAGTTGTATACTACAATCCAGAAGATGAAATACGTAGCTTTTCAACCACAAGTTTCTGACTTGATTTATTTGAAATAATACACAGATATTCAATACATTTTTCATCAACTGTTGCAATATGATACATTTCCATTCTTATATCTCTAAAATTGAATAAATTTTTCTGGATTTGTGAGAATATAACACATTCTTTATATTCAATATAGTGTTATTTGGTGATAATCGAAGTTCTTATATGACCTTCTATTAGATTTACAAGACCTTATACTATATTCATCTTAACTTGTATTAGGATTAATTTTAGAAAATATTTTGGTTCTCTCAAGATAATATGAGTTGTAGCACTGTCGGCTATATATATATATATATATATATATATATATATATATATATATTTCTAGACATAACTATTTCTTGGTTCAAATCGATAACCTTAATTAAAAAAATATAATAACGGTTTAATGAAAATGTTATATATATATTCAACACTATTTACAATCCAAAAACAAAAAAACTACATTCCATTCTATTTACACTACAAAATAAGAAAAATACATTCAATAGTAGTTAATAGTTCCATTATCAATCAGGTGACTAATCATCTTATTTGAATCTCTGAAAATTTCGGTAGTTTTCAAATTTGATAGGTTAACATGACCAATATAACCATCGACAAAAATATTAGCCATATTTTATTCATTATTCTTTTTTTTTTCTTGTCCACACATTTGATAAGTTCCAATTACATGCCTAGATGCACGACAAGTCCTTAAATAACTTGTGGGAGAACTATATGTGTAGCAACACCACGATTGAATTTCGGTTGTTCGTGAACTTTTTTTCTTTACTGAAACTCACATTACAAACATTCCACTTCAAGAGAACATTCGGATTATAGTAAGAGTGTCCATAATTTCTATTGGAATTACTACCTTATACATTACTACATCATATCCTCGACCATAACCATAACTGTCCCATGCCCATAATAATTACTATGTGCAGAACCATAACCATGATAACCATGACCAGGTCTACGACCTTGATTTTCAAATACTAGGCATTCACTTCTAGAAATGCTTGAGTGCCAACAACGCATTTCTCACAGAATTTCAATACCAGTTTATTATTTCTTTTAAGCAATATCTAAAATTCTCACCAAATCATCGTATCTTTTCAAAATTTTGCTGACAATATTGTTGTTTCAAAATTACTTAGGAAGAATGGAAGGTGGTAAACGTTTTCTCATTTCTATATATATATATATTTGATTTCCCCACATATTTTTAGATTATTCACAATTGAGTACATGCACATTTGTATTCACTAATAGTTTTATATTCTTATAATCTAAGATTATTTCAATTATCTCTAACTTTTAGCAAAATAACCTCTGGCTACTATATTTGGATTCCAAACCTCCATATGTCGGTAGGATCTAAGAGGGTCATATATATTTTTTTAATTCATCACATAACTGGGTCGCAATCAGAATCGTAGCTTTTTTTTTTTTTTTTTTTTTCTCTTTCTATTGCTTAGTTGCTGTATTTTCTTTTTCTATTGTCCCAAAAAATATTTTTTTATTTCAATGTTAGTTTATATTCCATTATCCTATTTTGATAGTTATCTCTAGAAATAAACAATGATTGGAATTCGTAATTATTCATTTATGGAAAATAAGAACAATTTCTTTAAATTTCCTAAATTTCTATTTCAGAAATCTCAATTATTCAACTTCAGGTGAATAATGATATTATTTTTTAACTTTTCAAATCCATCATTACTCAACTTCAGGTGAATAATGGTATAAGTTTCCAATTTTCAGATTTGTAGTTTTATCGTAACCAAAATAACAGTGCCAAATACTTTTTGATGTGAAAGATCCGATTAAGCGGCAATCAGAGAGCATACTCATGTTGACAACGTGTTGTAAAAATTAAAAAAATGGGATAAAAAAATTCATAAAATTAAATAAATGCAATCAGTGAGAACACAATAAATCAATTGCAGGTGGATATGGATTACAGGACCACATGTAATGTAATCGGTTGCAGAACTTTAGAATCATATGTATGTTTTGAACGAAAATTCAAGGGAAACAGTCGATATATATATATAAATGGATAATTCAAAAATACCTATGAGAGTTTGTTGAAAAAAAAAAGTGTGTAGATATGAAAATCTCCATTTCACTACTATTATTTTAAAAAAAATATGTTGAATTTTTAAAAAAAAAATTCGGACTTTGGTTGAGCTCTAAGAGACGAGTCTAATGATGATGGTCTGCCTGTAATTGGTGATTAGACGAAGGAGAAATGATAGAAAAATAATTTTTCGTCAATTCTTAATTTTATCAAAATTTCTTCATTCAACCACTAATCACCGAGAGACCACCACTATTATGTTGGACCCTCCGGAGCCGCTCATTAACTCCCACACTAGTATGATATTATCTGGTTTAGGCCGGGGGCGAGCCCGCACGGATTTGTTCTTGGGTACCACCACCCAAAAGGCCTCATACTAATGGAGTTCTCTGGATTCTTTATATACAAGTCATTATCTTCTTGTATTACCCATGCGGTATTGGGTTTGACACCCTAACAATCCTCCCTTTCAAACCAAGGGCCACATCGCCTCCCCTCGAGTTAGTCCACCGATCCTTCAAACCAAGGATCACACGTCAGCCTCCCTTCGAGATAATTCACCGGCCCATTGGTCACCAGCCTCCCCTTGAGATAATCTATTGATCCGTCAAACCATCTTGTGCCGCCGTTATTACCCAACGGGACCCGCTGCCTGACCACCAAATTTTTCAGGAAGACTTTCGACACAAGGCACACCACGGATCTTATCACGGGCTCCATCTCTGAACCAGGCTCTGATACCACTTGTTGGACCCTCCGGAGCCGCTCCTTAACTCCCACATTAGTATGATATTGTCTGCTTTGGGCCGGGGGCGAGCCCGCACGGATTTGTTCTTGGGTACCACCACCCAAAAAGCCTCATACTAATGGAGTTCTCTGGATTCTTTATATACAAGTCATTATCTTCTTGTATTACCGATGTGGTATTGGGTTTGACACCCTAACATATTAGACTCATCTCTTGGAGCTCTACCAAAGTCCAAAAGTCATTTCTAAAAGTTTAAACATTTAAAAATAATAGTGGTTGAATGGGGATTTCCAGAACAATGCAAGTTTTTTGGGATTTCGACAAACCTCCATGGGAATTTTGGATATGATAATCCCAGAAATCCCATGAATGTTTGAGATTTTCTCCATTTTACCATTTTAGTTTAATTTTTTCCCACTTTAACACTATCGAATGAAAAATATTCAGATTTTTAAAAATGAATTTCGAACTTTGGTGGGGCTCCAATAGATGAGTCTAATGGTGGTGGTTTGCCGACAACGGAGGAGAAATTATAAAAAATTTGATTTTCAATCATTTTTAATTTCATCGAATCTCTTTCATTTTACTAAAGTTTTACTAAAGTCCTAAAATTCATTTTGAAAAAAATGAAGAAAAATGAAATTGGAATGATAAAATAGAAAAAAACTCCAAATCTTTAGAAGTTATATATAACTTTTACGACATGTCCTTATATAATAAATTTTGTCTCCTACCTGCTACTTTTGTGTTTTAAAAGTGTCTACACTGTAGTCCCATAGAGCTAATATATCAAGTGAAAATACGTCAAATAAGGTCTTATAATTTTTTTAAAAAAAAATTTTTAGACCAATTTTATTTTTTTCGCACTTTTAAATTTATTTATAAAAAAAATTATAAAACTAAACTTTTAAAAATAAAAAATGCAAAAGTGAGCTTCTTAGTGGACCGGGAAGCATCTAACCGGAAAACAGATAAAATATAACTGCTTCCCTGTCCGGAAAACAGAACACCGGGAAGCAGTTATACTTGACTGCTTCCTGGTGTAGTTTTACTTCCCGTTCTGATTTGTCAGGGAAGCAAACCAATACTGGAAGTAGGAGTATTATAGTCAGATTGATCTATTTTTTGCAAAAATTTTTGAAAAAAGTTTAATTTTGTAAAAATTTTAATTTTAGTCTAAAAATATAAGTTTTCTAATAAAAAGTCCAAAAATGTAACAGAACCATATATAAATGGTAAAGATTATTAATTTTTTTAAAAAAAAATTTTTTTCGTGTTTTTTTTAAGGGATTTGAATTGGTCAAATATTTTGTACTAAAATATTTATTTTATTTACATGTAATTTTTTCCATTAATATTTAAAAAAAAACTATATATATATATTTAGAAATGCGGTAAACACCACACGTAATTTAGTAAATACCACATATTTTTTAACTTTACTCTTATTTTTAATTAATTAATACATTCTAATTTAACTAATGTTTTAATTTATGGATGTCCTAATTCAATTTATATTTATCATTCCTCTTAATTAATTAATATTTTACTTCAGGAATGTCCTAATTGAATTATATTTAAATTTTATGCAATTAGTAAATTAGTAATTCAATATATTATATATAAATTTAATTTATACATAAACCCAAAAAATTTAATAATTAAATACGATGATTACAATTTGAGAGGTTAACAATTTAACATACTGAATATATCGTGATGAATGATAATTTTCGTGAAACAGCCGAACATAAAAAAGAAGATCACAATCACACAAATAATGAGGTACAAACTATTTAATTATGGTGTAACTGTTATTACGTTTAACTAATATTGTTTGATTTAATGACTTGAATAATGAAGAGTATGTATGGAAATCATAGAGTTTATTAAATGTGTGCGGGTATGTACATCTCTTTCTAATAAGAACATCTTTAGTATGCTATTATCCACCATTTTTTTTAAAAAAATTTTAATCTCTTCTCTTTTAATTTTTAAAATAATAATGGTAACTTTTTACATTAATATATTTAAAATAAATATTTTTTGTTTTAAAATAATTATTTTTTAAAATAAAAAAATTATATTGAAGATAAAACTAGAAATTAAAATGTATGATGCTATATTTATCATGACCTTTTTTATTACATTTTAATATAATAAGTAAATCACTACTTAAAAAAAAAAATTATTGTTCAATTTCTATATTATTTACATCATGTTTAATAGAGCTCAAATGAATAAAAAATTGTAAACAGCTAAGGGTTGAATTTTAGCTTTTAATCAGTCTGGTGCATCCGGAGTCCAACGACCATTAAGTAAATGTCTGGAGCAAGATCTTGTATATATTATTATTGCTTTGGTACTTGCTGGTTATTAGAGGCATATGTTTGTTGCCAGATCTGGTTCCTTGTTTTCCATATAACTGTTGGGGGTTTGGTCAATTATTTGGACATGTTGAGAGTAAATGATTTTGAACTGTGGCATTGAAGTTGGTGAAGACTGAATTGACACCTGTTGAGGGAAAGATGTTGGATTTTAACAATAATTATTGGATCATGTGCCCAGTTAAATTGATAATGGATATATAAAGTCAAAGTAGGGCCCAAGACCAAGAATTCAAAGAGCAGTTATATGATGAGTCGTCAAAAAGGAGACAAAGACAGCGGTGACAGGAAAAGACAGCAGTGACAGTGAGAAAGAAAGAAGCTCGAGTCCAACGCCATTCGGCACACCATCATCATCGAAACAAGCCATCATGCCAAATAAGAGAAACCAAGTCTGAGAGAGGAAAAAGTAAGATGTATACATTAGCCATATAAGGAAATAAAAGAAGCCAACTGATCATGGAAATATGAAAATCACGAGACGTCAAAAGAAGTTTGGGGATGAAGAAAGGCGGTCAAGAATGGATAAAGAGAAGCTTGTCACTTTTAACAATCTGGCAAAAAGGAGGACCAAAGATAAAAGAAAGAGAGCTAAAGACCATATAAGGCGGAATAACATTAGAAAGGGGGGACTTTTTCTGGCTTTATCTCGGAAGTGGTAAAAAAGAAGAACACAAAGATGAAGAAAGAGTTAAGAGCTCAAATTTTTCTTCGTTCATCTCTGGGCTGGTTCAAGAAGAACAAAAGATGAATGAGGAATAAGAAGAGATTTGTATACAACATTAATGGGATTAATTGATTCTGTAATCAAGGTCAATTAACTCAATTCCAATTTCAATTCAATTCCAATCAATCTTGATATATATCAAGTAACCAAATTAGTTCTTTCAATCAACTGTTGTAAGCCAATTTTTGGTTTAAACAACTGGCGCCGTCTGTGGGGAGCCGAGCAAAAAGCTTCGCTGTCCAACCATAGTCAACTCAAGATACCCAGATTTAGCGGAAAAATGGTCCGACACTTCAAGAGGAGGCTACAAGGAAAAAGGGGATTGCATGAGGTAGAACTGGCGAGCTGGAAGAAGTAAGAGTCATAAAGGACAAGATAGAACACATAGAGAATGAACAACAAAGAATGAAGGAAGACGTGACAAACATGATATAACTCTTGCATAAAAAAAATGTCAAAGGAAGAAAGAAACTCAAAGGCAACAAGAGATGACAGAATCACCAAGACTTTGAACAAATAATTTTGTTGCTTGTACATTACTGTCATCAAATCACCTAAAGATTAGTAATCTTTGAGCTATTGTCGCAATTGCAAGGTTTAGTTGAGCTACCAATACAGCAGGAAGCACCATCGAGGCAGAGAGATGTAACGCGTGATGAGAGTGAAGTTTTGGAAGAAGAAATGCGTACCATGAATAACAAGGTGAAATGAACGAAAGATGGACAACAAAGAATGAAAGAAGATATATGATTTCCAATATCCAAATCCAAGATTTAGATTAACAAGGAAATGCAGATTGTATGAACGTAAGCAAGATAATGTAGCTAGTGGAATAACAACCAAGTGAAATCTTGACCAATGGCCAGCCAAAGGTAATTGACAAGAATGAACACGAAAAACATATGGTTGAAGGCATTATAACATATATGAAATGAATGGTAGAGAGAGATTGATGCCATTACAAACCAGTTGGATGTGTCTGCCATATACAAGTTATAAAGATTGAAAAAATAGAGGAAACGGGAAGGGTTGGAGACAAACAAGGTGAAGGAAACAGTAATTCAACTAGCTGGAAGAGATGGAAACTTTTTTATTAAGTCATTTGGCGTGAATAACAACTTGGTGCCAAATGATGCGGAGGACTGAATTTTCAACACGACGTGAATTTTCCCTTCAAATTGCACAATCGTCAGGTTCAGAATCAAATCTATTTCCTTACTTTGATAACTATATAAATTGGTTATAGATTTTATCTCATTCGTGGTAACTACTTTTGCATTATATTTCTTCTATTATATTATCTTCTATTGCATTTTATCTCCTTCGTGGTAACCTTATAGTAATTTTACAATATTAGATTATATTATATGTCTACTCTTTTTGCAAAATTTAAACTTGCAGAAAATTATAAGTCGGTCATTCACAACTTCATTTAGTTGAAATTGCATTCAAGCCAAGAAAAACAGATAACTATGATGTCAAATTTCTGGATAAAGTGCAAGAAATGAACTGAAATATTCTCTCCGAAAGCATCCAAGCACAACGCTATAGTGCGAGAAGGTTAACAAAAAGTTTAAAATGAAAACCCGAGCGAAAAGTCTCGGATTAGCTTACATCCTCAAGAATTTTATCTGGAGCTGCATCTTCAAATCCTGAGCAAAATGTCTTGGATCGGCTTGAGTGCTCAAGAATTTCATTCGGGGTTGCCACTCTAAATCTTCAGTCTGTCAATAAAATTATTGGGGCTCAAGATTAAAACAACCGAACTTGGGCAAAAGTCCCCAAGCTGATTCATACACGAACTTGGGCAAAAAGCTCCCAAGCTGATTCATACACCGAACTTGGGCAAAAAGCTCCCAAGCTGATTTATACACAAACTTTGGCAAAAAGCTCCCAAGCTGATTCATACACCAAACTTGGGCAAAAAGCTCCCAAGCCGATTCATACACAAACTTGGGCAAAAAGCTCCCAAGCCGATTCATACACAAACTTGGGTAAAAGCTCCCAAGCTGATTCATACACCAAACTTGGACAAAAGTCCCCAAGCTAATTAATACACGAACTTGGGCAAAAAGCTCCCAAGATGATTCATACATGAACTTGGGCAAAAGGCTCCCAAGCTTATTTATACACGGCAAAAAGGCTATCAAGTAAAACATATAAAAATTGCAGGTAAAGAGAACACCGAGGGTCGCGACCCAGTGAATTACAAAGCTTAAAAATAATGGCAGCAAATCCTAAAAGGTTTAAGGAGATGTCCTAGAACCATGATAGGATACAACATCTAATTATATGCTGAAATAACACCATCAAACATCTAGAGTAAGATGAAGCAATATTACAACAAAGTATGAATTACAAAAGAATAAAGCCTATATCAGCCGGAAAATGACCCACAATGAGGTCCAAATACAAAGCATCCAAAGAAACTGCATACCCAAGACCTCACATTAAAGGTCAAAAAAATGATAAAGTCATTAAAAGAAAAAGGTAAAATCAAATGTTTCAGAGAAAATTAACAATTCGAACAAGCAAGGAAAAAAAAACTAGAATGAAGATCTAGGACATCAAGCTTTCTCATCCTCTGAGGGATCATCTGAAACAGCAATGACTTCATAATTTGCGACATCGTCACAAATAGGTGAAATGATCGCTACAAGAATCCGCAGAGCAGAATCAGCAAGCTGAATACTTATTCCCGAAAGGTCAAGATCAAGATACAACCACATAGTTCCTTCATGAGCCATGGTTGAATCCCCGCCACATCAGTGAAGACGAGTCGAATTCAAGAACCTGATATATGTCTAATTCAACCTTTAGTTTCTCATTAACAGAAGCTAGCGATGTCTCCAAGGATTTGTTCAGGTCATGTAGAGATTCCATCTTGTGATGAGGATCGAAAAGTTCAATTAGTCTGCCGATTTCTTCGTATGCAGAATAGAGTATGAAGCCTACAAAAGATGAAAAGAGCGGTGCACAATTCATATATATATATCACTAAAACATTGGCAAAGGTGGCAATAACAATATGTTGACAGTTACAACTACAATGTAGAAACCGTGATAGATTATCAATGATAGTAATCTCGTGTTATCAACGATTAAATATACTATCAATAGCATCCAATCCATGACAAATCATCAACATCACATAAAAAAAAATCAAGAAAAGGTTATCAGACAAGAAGAAACACCACAACAATCAATAGCCTGAGAAATTGAGTCAAGAGTAGCTAGACAAACATTCTCAGTGTTGAGATTTCCTGAAAAGAAGGTCACTTCATCCCTGAACAAATCTGCAGGAAGAGGCAAAGTAGATGTTCCCTTAGTTCGCTTTGGCGGACGAGAACTAGAGGAAACATGAGAATAAGGCATCACGAACTTGGAGAGTAATACTTATTAGCATTAGCAGGGCTACATTTTGTAATGGACTTGATGAGAAATGAGCAATGTTAATAACGCCATCATTACCAGCAATCTTGCGCTCGCCAACAAAGGTGGGAACCTCATTTTTCACAGTGCCCTTAGAGGGAGGACTGTCAATCATGACAGGAGAAAAAAAATACGCCTGGAGGGAGGAGAAGTTTGGTGACCCATACAGGGATAAGATGCTAAAAAAATTGACAGTAAGTAAAATAAACTCGAACAGAGAACTCAATAAGTGATTTGAGACTAACTAGCAACAAAGTCTTTCAAAACCGAGATCTTAGCATGGAAGACCAGTCTGAGTAGCCAAAATATTGCCTATAGAAAAGTAACAGAGAAGTAAGTATATCAAAATAAAAGCAACATGCAATGATGAACACCTGTGTAATAAGTAGCAGCAGGGATCGTACGATGCTTGCCACTGATCACCACTTCTTCTCCCCAATTCCCTGATATGAACACCTACTTTAAGTCCCACTTCTTATCGCTGAAAGTGTCTAAATTAACCGGATTGCAAGCGATGTTCCATGACTTAGCAACCACTTTTCTTCGACTGGTTTTGATAGTTTGAAGAATGTCACCCAGCTCGTAAAATGAAGGCTTTCCCCAGCCTTGGGAAATCCAAAAATCGCGACGAGACAGGATAAAAAATTAAAGAAGTGAGGAAAGAGTTGAATAGGGGCGACACCAGTACAACTCAAGAGGTTGTGGAGGCAATACTGTAATGGAAGCTTCACCACAGGCAAAACGAATGAATATTAATTGCCACTTCGCTTGGAGGAGGACGAGTAGGGCGGTCAGAGTGATAAGAAAGCCGAATGATCATGCCTTCGGGAAAATCAAGAGTCAAAACCATATAGAGATCAGACTTGGAGATACGAGACACCAGTGTGTCGAAGTAGGATTGATGGAGCTCTTACCTGCCCTAGAATGAGAAACAAGAGAGGCTAGAGTACGAGAAGACATAACCCTTAGTGGAACCTTTGTTTTTATCTCTAAGGAAAACTCAGACCTAAAGTCACTAATCTGAATGGACCGGGCTTGACAAACGATCGCACTGGGCTTGGCAAACGATCGCACTGGGCTAGGCTCTTGGAGAAGGGACGCTTTGAAGATGGGAGAAACCAAATATGACTCCCTAAGAGAACAAGAGAAGACTGATCACCGGAGACGTCGTTGCTTGAAATAGAGTGCAATTATCTCGAAGGAAGATAAGAAGGGGGACGATCAGTGAGCGGCGAAGCGGAGTGACGGTTATCATCGAAAAATAAAGCCATGAATTTAAAGCTCATGATTCAAGTGATAAGAACCGGAGTAAATTACCTTGAGAAGACGGAAAAGAAACATAATAAAGAAAAAAATGAACGAGAATGAGATGTGATGGACATGTAGAATAGAAAACGTAAAGACACTCAGGATCTTCTCGAGAAGCAAACTCTTTGGGAAGCGCAAAGATTAGATGGTTAACATATGATTACAGGAGCGGAAGGAAATAAAAAAGTTTAAGTTGTAAGGACAAAGGAAAGTGGGTCATTAGATTCAAACCACATGGTTGGTTTAGGAAAAGTATTGGTCAGATTAGGGTAAAAGAAATTTTTGGGATGGGCTTGGAAATTACCCAAATTATTTTTGGATCCCACCAATAAGCCAACTCCTAAGACGAGCTAATAACTTATATTAATCTTGGCCTGCTTCAATTCATCATTGACCTAGATTAGGGGCTAGTGTTTAGGGAAAGATGTTGGGCTTTAACAATAATTATTGGATCATATGCCCAGTTAAATTGATAATGGATATATAAAGTCAAAGTAGGGCCCAAGACCAAGAATGCACAAGTAAAATAAATATGGACAAGATTGGAAAAAGCCTAGTCAAAGAGCAGAATGTGATGAGTCGTCAAAAAGGAGACAAAGACAGTGGTGACAGGAAAAGACAGCAGTGACAGCGAGAAAGAAGGAAGCTCGAGCCCAACGCCATTCGGCACACCATCATCATCAAAACAAGCCATCGTGCCAAATAAGAGAAACCAAGTCTGAGAGAGGAAAAAGTAAGATGTATACCTTAGCCATATGAAGGAAATAAAAGAAGCCAATCGATCATGGAAATATGAAAATCACGAGACGTCAAAAGAAGTTTGGGGATGAAGAAAGGCGGTCAAGAATGGATAAAGAGAAGCTTGTCACTTTTAACAATCTGGCAAAAAGGAGGACCAAGGATAAAAGAAAGAGAGCTAAAGACCATATAAGGCGGAATAACATTAGAAAGGGGGGACTTTTTCTGGCTTTATCTCGGAAGTGGTTAAAAAGAAGAACACAAAGATGAAGAAAGAATTAAGAGATCAAATTTTTCTTCCTTCATCTCTAGGCAGGTTTAAGAAGAACAAAAGATGAATGAGGAATAAGAAGAGATTTGTATACAACATTAATGGGATTAATTGATTCTATAATCAAGGTCAATTAACTCAATTCTAATTTCAATTCAATTCCAATCGATCTTGATATATATCAACTACCCAAATTAGTTCTTTCAATCAACTGTTGTAAGTCAATTTTTGGTTTAAACAACACCTTCTGTGTCCATGTATGTTTCAAGGTTCTATATCCAAAAGTGAGGACAAGTCCATTACACTAAGAACTCTCATAGGTTATATCACATAAACGAAAGAAAATTTGCCAAAATAAGGGAGATAACAAACATAACATTCATTCAATATGTATTAGATTGTAAACAAACAACTAAGTGAAATGGACGAGACAAAGCACAGCATATGTAAATTGAGGGATTGAGTTCTGAAGAAAATAGATTGCTGTAGAGTAGGGGATACATAATTGCTATTGATTGTGGTGTAGGGCTTAAGGGTGTTTATATGATGAAAAAATGAGACTTTAAATGGAATGGGAGATGCAAATCATCTTCCCTTGATGTACTCATCACACAGAAACCCTTCCACCATAGCTCTTGCTGTCCATGAGGTTGATGAAAAGACCTCCATTCTTGAGACTCATCTTTCGACCTCCATTCTTGAGACTCATCTTTCCTCACTCTAGTTTCATCTTTCAACACAAACCTGCTTGTTCGAAAGATTCTTCTTAAATTTCTCTAATTTCACTGATTTCTGTCAACAACAAACACAAAATATATTTAGTTTATTTAATAATATTAAGTTAAAAAAAATACAAAATTGATAAATAAATATTAGACATTTACCACTTTCTACCTAATTAAAAATTAAAAATAATACTTAAATAATTATATATTAGAAATAAAAGTAACAATTATATTATATATTAGATACCAAAGGATTATATATTAGCGCCAATAAAAAAAACATTTAAAAAGAAAAAATATAATTAAATATTAAAATAAAAAATATAAATAAATTTAAATTAAAGTACTATGAAAGAAAATAACTAATTAAAATAAAATTCAAATTACATGAATCATAACTAAAGAATAAATGAAAGAAAGATATTATACCTATTGTGCAGAAAAATTGTAAAGGAAATGTTAGAGGAGAAGAATAAGAACACAATGTGAGAAGAAAAATAGATGTCAGAAGAAAAATAGGAGTGAGAAGATTTGGAGAAGAAATAGAATGGGGTGGAAAGAAAGATAAAAGTAGAGAACAGATAGGGGAGAGTAAAGGTATTTCGAGCTAGATAAATAAATTTATAGACAGCTTTTTTTAAGTGTATAAACAAAACTTTACCGCCCTGCAAACAAAACAAAACTGTTGGCTGTAAACAGTACAAACAAAACAACTCAAATAAAATAAAACAGTGGACGGTAAAATGTGCAAATAAAATTTTAACTCTGGTTCTACACTATACCAACAAAACAAAACAATGGCAGTAAACAATTCAAACAAAATAAAATTGAAGGCAGTAAACCGTGTAAACAAAACTATGGACTGTAAACAGTTCAAACAAAATAAAATTGGAGGCCGTACAAACAAAAACAAAACAATGGGCGGTAAAACTCTTCCAACAAAATAAAACTCAAAGAAAACTGTGAACGGTAAACCGTCTAAACAAAATAAAACTGTGGACAGTAAAAATCTTGCCAATAAAATTGCGGATATAAATATCATAATTGAGTATGATTTTTGTATTATAAACATGATCGAAGTTCTATTTTATAATATTTTTATACATGATTTATTTAAAGTTTTAAAATTATTTATCCATAAATATATTTTTATTAAAAAAATTTAAAATTGACAAAAAGAACCAATATATTTATTATTATTATTATAAATTATCTATAAATAATGAACCGCTAAAGTTATATATTTTCAAAATTTATAATAAAAATATAACTTTACAACAAAATATATATATGAAGTATTTTTAAATACAAAAATTATGAAAAGAAAAATTTTATTTTAAAATTACATTCTTATTATAACATATATTAATATAAATTATTATTATTATTAAAATTATTATTATTACAATTATTATTGGAGAAAAAAATATAGTAATACAAATTAATTTATTTATAATAATTTAAATAGAGGTTAATTCAAATAAATAAAATTAATATTTATTATTTAATTTTAAAACACTTTAATTATTTTATTGCTTTTTATTATAAGGTTAATTCTTTTCCACTAAGATATTCATATATAAATATTATTCTAAATTTCATTTACAATGAATATGAATTTAAAATTATTTTCATTTAAATCATTTGAATTTTTCATAATTATATCTAGATTTTTATAAAACAATATTTGTTCAATTTTTTAATTTGATATAAAAATTAAATCAAATTTATTTAATATCTTCTCATCATTTATTTCTATAATATAATTATTACTCTGAAATAAAATAAAAACATTTTAATCCAAAGCTGAATCCCTCACACAGCAATGAGACAAGAAGGTGGATGAAAAAGCACGTTATTGTGTGATTCTGTATTATAATAATGATAGTTGATCTCTATTTAGTTAATTTACTAATGGTTTGAGAACAAAATATAATGTATTGAAAAAAAATTAATAAACTGTTAAATAAATATCACATCTAAAACTATGATATAACTAAAAATAATACATACCCTTGTATTTGAAGATAAAAATTGACATTACTCCACTTAAATATAAGAAAGTATAGAAATAATAGAAAAAAAAATAGGATCACAAAATAAATAAATAAATATATAATTTTACGTTAAAAAATAAAAAATAGTTAAAAATAAATAGAAAAAAAATTTAATTAAATTTTAAGGAAAAAATTTTGAAGGGTGTCATAACACTTAGTTTGGATATCTTCCATATAGATTTCTCAATATAACGAGAAGAATTGAAAAATTAGAATATCTTCTCATTTACGAGGTTTTAACCAATTTTAAGAAAAGTAAGAAACTTGTGACCATTTTTATTTATCTAATTCTAGTAAGAGTTAATCCAAAACATTACCGCACGTTTAGTAAATTCTCCAAAAAAAAAAAAAAACCATACGAGTTTGAGTTTTTTCCATTTTACCATTTTGCCATCCATTGCCGTTTAGTTTACTGTTTATCCGTCAAAGATGAGCAGTAATAAAAGTTATTTTAGTAATTCCAAAATTTTTAAAAATAAAAAGATTTATTAAATATTTTTTTTTAAAAAAAAATTTGAGAACAGATCTCTTTCTCCTTCGTCTCTTCTCCTATTTCGTTTTTTCTATTTTTCTTCTCTTCTCTTCTTGCAAGCTTTAGGAAATACGTGATTAGAGAAGCACTCAAGGTCCTCAATACTCATTCTTCACCACTCAAAACCCTAACTCTTAATGTTTGAAACTTACAAAAATAACCCAAACTCTCAAATGGCTTCACATCTATCTTCACTTCATTCTATCCCCATTCTAAGTAGTGATGCTATTTTTTTTTTATCTATTCAATGTCTCTACTTTCAGAGCAAGCTCGTTCTCAACTGTGTCGCTCTTTTCTCTCTTTGGGATCACGATGCTTATACCCAATTAGGTTGTCTAATTAGACTCAATAAAATTTAAAATTTTAGGTTTTGTTTAATTAATTGATTGGATTATTTGATTTGGATTTTTATTTATTAGATGTGGTTACTTGATATATGTGGAGAGCTAGAGTTTATGGAGCAAACAGAATTGAAATCCATGAATAAGCGTTAGAGACGAGTTCTTTTGTTGGTTTCTGCTTGTGGATTTGATTCAATTTTTGGCTAAATAGGCGTTGGAGACAGATTCATGGGTCTGATTCAATTTTCGCTAAATTTGGACTTATCTTTAATTCCTGGCAGTGTATTTTTCCTACTGCGCCAAATCAATGTCGAGGCTTATTTGAGGAGAAGAAGTAAGGGAGGAGGAGAGAGATAAAGAGGAGGAAGATGGAAAAAAAAAAGAAGACTAGATATGATAAGTTGTCAAGAAGATCAAATCTCATTTGAGAAGAAGAGAAATCGAAAAAAAAAAGAAGAAAAAGAAAGCATAAAAGAGATGGGTTGTTTAGAAGCAGATTAGAACTGATATGAGAAGAAGGGAAAAAATGAGATTTTTTTTTAAAATAATTTTTTTTTAAATTATAGAATTACCTAAATGCTCCTAGTTACTGTTCACCTTTTGTGGGTAAATAGTAACCGGACAGTTGAGTAACAGAAAAGTGGGTAAATGAGAAAAACTTAAACTAGCATGGTTTTTTGGAGAGTTTATCAAACATGCGGTGGTTTTTTGGGATTAACCCTTCTAATAAATTTAACTCATCCGAGATGGATTTTTATGAATTTTATTAGTGGTCAATTCCTTTAATGGGTACCATGATCTAGGTAGAATTAAGTTTTCTAGAATAAAGCATGTTTTTATTGTTAGTTTGCTTAAATTTGTATTTTGTTTGAATTTCATTAGTGACAAGTCATGGTTACGCCTATGAAGAAGGTATGAGGTGAGTCTCTGTGACTTTTGTTGTCAATTGATAGAGTGGAGATATTTAGACTTGTGAGTGATAAGTACTTATATGAATTTTCCTATGTAATCCTTAACCTTTTGTGATGAATCCGGTGCATTATCACGTTGTTTAATGAATTTTATGAGATGTTTTAGGTGGTTGAGTTAAGTGAGTTGGCATCACTTCCATATCAGAGTTTGAGCTTCAAGTTAAATTGAGTGAAGGGAAGATCATCGAAGAGATATCTGAAGATAAAGAGTTGAAGGTCGGAAAAATGAAGTCGAATAAGGAAGAAGTTGGAGGTACACAACACTGCAGGTGCTGGCGACATAGCCCCTATGTCGCCAGCCATGTTGCCCGACAGTAAATTAAAGCAATCTAATGGACACAACATTGCAGCTATGTCGCCAACCATATCGCTAACCACCGAATCAGGCAAGTTCTAGGTACAATATACTACAGCCTCTAGTGACATAGGCCATATGACGTCAGGCTTGTTACCAGAGACCGATTAGGTCAAAATCCATCTACTTTTTAGGGCGTTTTGGATCACTTCTCAAAGGTTACTGTAAATAAGGCTTTCTAAGATGTTTAGAGGACGTTTGACTTGATTCAGAAGAAGAGACTACTGCAATAAGCGACACGAAACTTTAAGATCAACATTCGGAAGACGAGATCAAGAACAGAAAATTGGTGAATTCTTTCTTGCTCTTTAGGAATGATTATGTTAGAAAGAATGAAACCATTTGCCATGTATAACTAAACTCCTAGTCTAGGGTTATGAAGTAGCTAAACCATGTAACCCTAACTTTATGACATTTTTATGAATGAAACGATTTTTATTATTTCTCTTGTTTGCACTTAATGCTTGCATTTGCTTGACCACCGATTGCATGATATATTGATTTAATGAATGTTAGGAAGAGATTTATCGGATTAGATTAAGATAAGAATGTATATGGTTATGTTGCTAAGAATAGAACATGACATTCATATATTCAGGAATAGGTGTTTCTTAATGCATCTGCCTAAGCTATTCGCATAGGAATATGGAATTAGAATAGGTAGATAGTCTCATGTGTGTTCAAAAGAAACCTTGGGAATAATACAACCTTGGGAATAAGAATAAAAGCTTGTTAAAATATTAGGTGTGATGGATTAGTGGTGAGGTGAATTCATAGACCTAAGTTTTAATCTCTATTTAATCATTTCTCCTTTAGTTATTATTTTTAATTGGTTTTTCATAATAATTCTTGCTATAATTTGTGCGTTTAGATATAGGGAATTTTATAGAATTAATAATAGATTAGCTTTAGTCCCTATGGGTTCGACAACCAAAATTTTATTCACTTTACTACTTGATCACGTGCACTTGCATGTTAGAAAGTCTTAGTAATTATATCACTTTGTATTATTAGGAATTTTACCATCAGTGACACCTCTTTATTTTTCTTCGTGCGAAATGAATTCATCCTCTCACAATGAATTTACAACTCAAAATAACTTTTTCAAGGTGAACTTCTCTCACAAAGGATACCTTTAGCCTTCCACAGTGAATTTATAATTCAAAATCACTCTTTTCAGGTGAACTTCTCACACAATGGATACTTTTAATGAGTTAATTTTAAGTAGGATTCATGACAATAAAATTTGGAGTTGATATCATAAGAGCTTTATCCTAATTTATGAGGTTTAACTTCACATAACCTTAATTCTTAGGCTAGAGAAGTCTAGTTGGGTGTTAAGGTATCAATTGGTGAGTGATTAGGAGAGCCTGCCTCTTCTAATAAATCTAAAATAGATCAAATTAAATCCTAGTTAGGTAAATCATTCTATACTTCATGTGATGGTATACCTCAAATAATTGCTTTACTAATCTCTAGTGCTGATAATTTTGATCTTAAATTTGATCGTAGTCAAATGGTGCGGAGCAACAATGGAGAAGTTATAGAAGATCCTACCAACATTTGAACCAATTCATACATCTATTTTTAAAAAAATCAAGCAAAGAGGAGTATATGATGATAATGTGAAACTAAGATTGTTCACTTTCTTCCTCAAGAATGCATAACAACACTGGAACAATGTATGAGTTTCTTTTTGGAAAAATACTTTCCACCCAGAGACGTAACTAGGAATTTATGGTAGGGTGAACTAATTTTGATTCGGGGTGCGGGGTGGAGGCCCTCAGTACGACATGATATGTTTGTAAGAAAAAAATTTAAAATATCATAATTCTTATATGCAAAAATTTATAAATATTGAACCATTAGATTAATTTTTAAATTATTTTTTAGGTTGTCTTTTGAATGAAATTTTTTATCTTTGTTCTAATTTTGAAATAGTTGTTAGATGCAAAATTACTCAAATTTGCCGGATATGAACAAAATTGAAAATGTAAAATGTAATTAATTATAAATGAAAAACTAATAAAGTAAATTATTATTTGCGTTTGAGTTGGAAATTATCGTCTGACACATTTCATAATGCTATCTAAAAAGTTATTTTAAACATTAAACATTATTCTAAATATTAGTAAGTGCGTGATTTTTTTTTACCAAAGTTAATTCTAAATGTAAACGTTATTTGAAATGCTTTTTCCAAACACAATTACATGAATATAATTTATCTAAAAATATTACCAAATTAAAATTAAATTAATTTGAAATATTGAAATTTAGTTTAATTATAGTTTTTTAAATAATTGGACTTGGTTTGAAAATTCTAAAATCATATATATAGTTTTATTAATTATTATAATATTTATTTTATTTATAATACTATTATAAAAATTTATAAATATTATATATAATTTTCATTAGGTTTTCCCACCCTAGCCATTCCCTATTTGCACCTCTAAAGATATTGCACTTAAGGAAACATATGATTATGTTTGTTTATTAGGATAGAGAAACATTTTTTGAGTCATGGGAAATATACAAAAACCTTATTCGTAAATGTTCTCATCATAAAAGAGAGACATGGAGTTTAGTCCAGACTTTCTGCAATATAATGTCGCCTTTAATAAAGATAAGCATTGATAGTTCAGTGGATGGTTCTCTTATAAATGAGTAGCCTCATGAAGCTCAATGATTCATAGAGCTCATAGTGAAAAATGATAATCAGTGGGTTGAAAGAGAAATGAAAGAAATTATAGGAAAGAAGATTACATGAGTACATAAATTTGATATAATCACATATTTGACTATTAGAATTTGACTCTTTCATAATAGGTTCTAGTTGAGTTTCAACTTCATATGTTCCAAAGGATGTGAGGCTAGAGATTGTAGGAGGACTAGATTTGAATGGTTATACTATTTTTGCAGCTGCAACTTAAGTGTACAGAATGGGTTTTTGCACTTTTGAAATTGTCCTTTTGATCTCATTATCTAAAAGCTTCTCTAGGCGGCAAACTGTTTTTGCCAATTTTATTAGATACCCATATGCTTCCCGAATTCTACTTTCATTCATCACCAATCTTATGAACTCTTTTCTCTACCCTAGTTAGCCTTTTAGCAGACTATTTTTCTTCATTCTTCATAGCATCCATCAATTCGTCATGTTGCTTTTCTTTTTAAAATTACTCCTTCTACTTTCATTCATCACCAATCTTATGAACTCTTTTCTCTACCCTAGTTAGCCTTTTAGCAGACTATTTTTCTTCATTCTTCATAGCATCCATCAATTCGTCATGTTGCTTTTCTTTTTAAAATTACTCCTTCAATTTGGTTGAAGAGATTATAATTGCCTTCTCAATATCTTTCTATCCTTTCATGTGCAGTTGTCCCAAGGTTGTTTTGAAGGAACATTAATGGTTTCCTATGGACTTGAAATGGTTCCTACAACTGGAGTCCTAGCAAAATGAGGCTATTTAGTAAGTGGAGCGGAAAGAGATTCCGCAGCAGCTTTCTTGGCTTGAGTAATAATGGACTGATACTAAGGAGTGGAAAGTTTCTTTCTCTTTGCTCCCACCGTATTGGCCTGCACTTTTGACGTCTCTATTTTTTTTATTACAAGAAATATTCTCCATAGCTCCTTCACTTTCCTTCTTGGAATTGAGTTTGCTAAATTTGTATTCTCCATCTCAACTCCACTTTTCTTCTCGGAATTGGATTTCCCAAACCTGTTTTTTGTAGTTTGTAACCACTCTTACATATTCATCACCTAAGAGGCTTTCCCATTGAATGTCTTCCATATTCATTCACATTTGACTCCTTACAAAAATAAAAAATCAAGCAAGGCGGAGAGAGGTAAGTGAGCTTGCCTTTATTTCTCTGTGAAAGCGGCTCCTTCAAGTATTAAACTTTGAGCAATCTAATGTTAATAGGACTGTTTCCTTTAATGCTTAGGAGAACTTTTAACTTGGTTTTCCATGGCTTTACTCCTATCATATTTGGGCTGAAATTGTGATACTGCCGATTCTTCCACAATTCATCTCTACACTCATCTGGTTGAAAATTATCTTATTTGTCTCCAATGAAATATCTTCTAGTAGGGTTTTCACCAACATTTCTAGCCTCTAGCTTGGCTCCAAAAAATATATGAAACACCCATTCTTCTTAAAGTTTACTTTAATTCTATAAAGCTTGTTGATTCTTTCTTGTGTGATTTTCGCTCGAACTCTTCCAATGCTTGCATCAATAGTGTTAAAGTTGTCAATTTGAGAATTTTTATAAAAAACCAGAACAAGTTCCTTACTAAACTCATTGTATTCTTCTATCAAGCTAAACTAATCCATGTCTCCAATCCTATTAACAATAGCAGTTTTAATGAGGGACTTGACATTTATGGCTCTCTAGGGTTACCATTTTGAATAAGAAACAACACAGTTGGGTCCATATCTTTGGGTAAGTCTGCTGCTTCCTTACTCTTATTTGATCCCTTGATTTTTTTTCCATGTTTGTCATTATCATTCATGTAAGTATAATTTAAATTTTAACTTAAAAAAGAGTCTTACTCAGCACCTCAAATTTAGCTTACAAAATCCATAATTCAATATCTATGTCGTGCCTATTAAAAAATTTCCTTACCCTCGTCTCAACATAGCTTAAATAGTATAACAAAATCATTGATTCATCAATTATATAGAGAATAATTTCTTAAACAATATATTCAAATTCCATTTACTTGTATGTACATCTCCAAGTATATAAATTTGTAACACCCCGGCTAGTCCTCATGGTCTGGTTCGACAGCGTCACTACTACTAGCAGCTTGTTAGGCTATCCCAGTAGGTGGTCATGACCAATTTCTTTTACCTCTCCCAGCACTCAAACTCACAATCTGCCACCTAAAGGAGCATGCAAAAGCATGCTGAGTACCATTGAGTTGATTTACTTAATACCGAGCTTGTATCTCTGCAAGTTGTTCACTTAGCAACTCAACAAGTCACTCTGTTGTGAATTTCTTCATGAGTTGCCCAACTTTAAGCTTAGCAATAATTAGGTAACCTCCTAAGACTTTTCAAAATCTTGCTTGTTTGATTTCATCTTCTTTTCTGCTTGATTAGTTGATTGATACTAGCTGATTAATTTTTTTTTTGTGTGTTTTCATATAAATACCTTAAAGACGCATTTTGTATGTGGACGTTGAAGTATAATGGTGTTAACTAGGTAGTTGATGGCACGACACTTTCTTTTCTTCGTTTTTACTCTTTTTTCCTATATATGAAATCTAAGTACGTGGTCGAGTGAGGTTGGGAAACAAAAGTTGTAGACAAAATAAAATTTATTTACTCTCTTTTCCTCTATATGAAATCTAACCTAGAAGCCAAGAGGTTAGCGAATGAAGATGTTGTAGACATGATGCAGTAGGGTTGCTCGTCCAGATGTTTAGAGAGAGAACCGATAGATTTACGAGTGTTCCATGTCAAGCTGTTACCGAAGAGCATGATGTGAAATTATGCTAAAGTTATAATTATGAGACAATGATGGCCTAATGTTGAAAGGTCTCCTCGCCAAAGTGCCACCAACAGAGTACTTATGTGTAAAATTTACAATTTTCTCCTATTTGTGATTTTGTATAAATAAGTTAGTTAGAGACATTTAAAGGATCTTTTGTCATTTTCTATACTAGAGTTTGTTATTCTTGTTTGGGAAACACTTAGATAGAGCTTTAGAGTGAGAAAATCAAGAGGTTTCACATTCCTGGAAGAGATTTCAAGATTAAGTGCAAGGATTGGCCTTATGTCATCAAGTCTTCAAGTTGATTGTTGAAGAGCCTCTTCAACATCATTAAATCTTCTTGATCCTTACTTTTTTTGTTGAATTCTTGATATTTTTCAATGGATTGTTATTATGCTTATTGTGAATCTACTTTTTATATGAGTGTCTTAGTTCTATTTTGTAACACCCCAAATTGAGACAAGGTTAAAAGGAATTGAATTGCAACTCATATCACCAATATGCACATTATTTTTTGGGAGCCCAGAACCTGAGAACTCCAGAGTTAAGCGTGCTTGGCTTGGAGCAATCTTGGGATGGGTGACCTTCTAGGAAGTTTCCTAGAAAGCATGCGAGTGAGGATGAAAGCATGTTGGAAAGTATAATGGTGGTTTCTAGGGCTAGTGATCTGCCTTAAGACTGAGTGTGAATGATGTGGCGCGCTGTCACCGCGCCTCAAGTTCATCCGGGGGCGGGGGCCGGACGTTACATACTTGGTTTATCTTTCATAGATCCACGCAATTCATGTGATTTTATAGCAAGTTATTCGTTTAATAGGTGATTCTGGATCATATAGTACTTTTGGAGTGAAATTGACTAGTTAAGTTGGTGAGAATAAATTAACATTGATGATTTAACTTTGATTGAGACAAGAGCTAGTAATCTAGAGGTTAAATCCAAGATCTAGATATTCATTGAGGCTAGAGATAACAATTGTTGAATATCATTCATAATTAGGAGTGGGCTTTATGAATCATTATCACATGCTATAGAGAAATAGGTGTAATTATGATTAGGATCATTTAGTGGTAGAGTAGACCTGATAATGTCTTACTTTAACTTGCTGACAGATCTTTCACCCATGCCAAGGGACTTGTTAAAGGTGTTATTGTCACAGTAAATAAATTTATGTTTACTGTGGACTTTGTAGTACTTGACATGGAGGTGGATGAAGATGTGTCATTACTGCTTGGCAAATGGAGACCTTACATTAAGAGTTAATGGAGAAGAAGCAAAGTTCAGCTTATTGGAATCATTGAAATTTCCTTATGATTTCAATGAAGTAAAGAGCATTCAATTGACAGCTGATGAAGAATTAATGGATAAAGTCTTAACACTGAGAAGTGCTAATCCTTTGAACAATGTCTTGATCAATGATGTAGACATGGACATTCCTGAAGAAAGTGCTTACAGAGGGGAATTGGAGTCTATGGCTTCATATTTTGTTCTCAACATCAGTGAAATAAATCCGTTAGCTCAACTAATGCTTCCTTCAATCGAAAAACCACCACAACTGGAGTTGAAGGCACTCCCTAGTCATCTAAGGTATGCTTTCCTAAATTTGGAGGATTTAATCTTACCAGTTGTTGTTTCAAATGAATTAACAGGTGAACATGAAGAGAAGCTTTTTCAAGTGGTGAGGAAATACAAAAAGGCAATTGCATGGACTATTGCTGACATAAAGGGAATCAATCTAACTTTTTTCACTCACAAAATTATCTTGGAGGAAAAGCATACACAAAAAATTTAGCCTCAAAGAAGATTGAATCCATCTATGAAAGAGGTAGTAAAGAAAGAAGTGTTGAAGATCCTTGATGCAGGTATAATATTTCCTATGTCTGATAGTGAGTGGGTAAGTCCAGTGCAATGTGTGCCTAAGAAGGGAGAGATAACAGAATAAAGAATGAGAAAAATGAGTTGATCCCAACTAGAACAGTTACAGGTTGGCGAATGTGCATAGACTATAGAATTTTGAATGAAGCCACTAGAAAGGATCATTTTCCCTTTCCCTTCATAAATGAGATGTTAGACAAGTTAGCAGGATACCTATATTTTTGTTTCTTGGATGACTATTCTGGATATAACATAAGCCCAATAGCACGTGTTTGGTAAGGATTTTATTTTTAGGAGAACTTGAAAAAGGGAAACTTGAATTGAGAGGCGAGAATCATCAAAATTCATCTCATTTGATTTGTGAAATAGGCGATGTATCGAATTTTGCCAAGAAAATATCGTCAAGGGACAGGCGAAAATAATTTGCAGGCTTCAAATTTTGCCTGACGGATTCAAGAAGGAGGCGAGAAATGAAATTTCACACCTTACATCTCACCTATCTCAAAAGGAACATTTTGCTTAACTTTCATTTTGAGTTAGCGAAAGAAAGGTATGTTGTCTTAAATGTCGCCATGTTAAGATCTTTTTGGCGAAATAGGTTCATTTCACTTCTTAATATCGCCTAATCTTGTTATAGGTGGCAAAATAAGATCTTGTCGCTAAAAGTTTCGCTCATTCTTAAAGCGACTTGGTATTATTTCGATTGATTACTTTGCCTAAATAAAAACAAAGGCGAATTTGTTTTTTGTTGCCGAGTATGTCACCAAGCATGAAGTTGAGAAGGAGAAGTCAATGTTTGTCACCCAAAATTTGATTTTTCAATCACCAACTTGAGGCGAAATAACAACATGTCGCCTAATTTAGGTTGCCTGTCAACATTGATATGGCGACGTAAGTTAGCAACATATAGGCGTAGTTTTTGACCATTTATTTCTAGGGTGGCGAGATCGATTCTTCATGCCTTCCCCTATTCTTATCATCATTACAGCTAGTGAACAATCTTTTAAAAACTCCGAATTCGAAAAAAATTGTTGCCGGTAATCTCATTCCTACATTCAGTTTTCAAAATTGAACAAAACCTAGTTGCGATTTTCTTCTGTTGATTGATTTTTCCTGAGATTTTCAGTTTTTGTCATAGCAATTAAACAAGGTACGTTTATCTAGATGCTTAATCATTCTTATTTTAAGATATTTGATACTTATTTTTGCATTTGTTATGAAGTTGAAATTGCGACAACTTAGGGTTTAGTTGAATTGATATTAGGTTTTTGCTGGGTTTTGCTGATGGTTGCTTCATTTTATATTTTCCTATTCAAAAAGATGATTCACTTTACTATGTTGCTAAGAAAGGAGATTATCATTTTGCTTTACTGAGGAAATTAAACTTGGGTTCATAATTCTATTCGAGTTTGTTTAAACTTATTTTGTAAGTGCATGGTTTACTTGCAGATTCAAATGGCTAATAGAAAGAATCCATCTACTCTTAGTCCCTCAAAGAAGTCGAAGAAAGCAAAGACTTTTGCCAAACCTAAAGTTTATGATGAGAAGAACTTTAAGGTTAGAGTAATTCTTCCTTCTTCTCCAAAGGCTGATAGAATTGTGAAGGATAAGTCGCCCAAGACCCCCACTACACCAAATTCTGAAAAGGGGAAGAAAGCTGGGGTGAAAATTGTAGAAATATCAGTTGGGAAGGTGACTATTGAGGCTACCAAAGAGAAGGGAATTAAGTTGACATCTCTTAAATTCCCTTCTACTTCAATTGCTGATGAGGGGAAAAGGTTGGTAAAGAAGTCTATTGAGAGATCTCATTCTCCTGTGACTGATGAAGTGAGTTTGCAGCTGAAATCTCCAATGTCGGTTAAAGGGAAGAAGGTGAAAACTCTTTCACCTAAAACAGCTAAGGAGAATGAAAAGATCAAAATCCTTATGAGGAAAGACAACTTGACGTTCTGGCAAGAGAAGGGTATGCTTTTAAAAAAGTTTAAAGACAAGGGATTTGGGAATTACCTCTGGGGCTAGAGTATGAAGAAGTTTGTGGCACAACCACAAAAAGCCAATACCATATTAGATGAGGAGTTTTATAATGAGGCACCTGAAGAATTGGATACTCTTTTTGGGTTGAGAGAAGTTAAGATCGACATTTCTGTGTCCAGTATTTGTGATTTTTATGGGTTGATGAACCCAGATCTTCAGGGAGATCAAGGATTGGGAGCCTCTGAAATAACACTTGATGAACTGAGAAGTCTAAAGAGATTTTCAAACCCTGTGAATGAAAATGAAGATGATGTGGTGGTAAGTGAATTAGATATTCACTCAGCCATTTGCTTAACTTGGCTAAGAGATAACATTATGCCATGTTTTTACCTCAGCAGAAATTTCTCTTTATCACCACTGACCTCTACCCTCGAGATAATTTTTTTTAGCATGACTCAGTTTTCGCCATGACTTATCGCTCATATATCGCTCTGATATGGCAATTTAACTGTGCTCACCTACTTATGTCACTCTAATATGGCGATTTAACTGATTTCGCCCATTTCAATTCTTCTATTTCGCCTGAATATCTCTTTGAATTACTTGTTTGTGGCAACATTAAGGTACATTCTTTTCCTTAAATTTGTAATTTCTTTTCTTTCTTCTCCCTAAATTTCTTTTGTTCTCTTTTGCATTGAGGACACTGTTTTCTTTTAAGTTGGGAGTAGAGTAGCATTCACATTGCTGTTTAAATTTTAGGAATTTTGTTTAGATTTTAGGAATTTTTTTTAGATTTCAGGAATTTATTTTTAGTTTATGAGAATTTATTTTATTATTTTGTTCTATTTTTAGGATATCATAGGTTCTGAGTGCATGATTGAGCTTACATTGTCCATGATTCATAGTTATTTGACTTTTAAATTGGAATTTCAAATAGTCAAATAAATGTTCAAAACAAGCAGTTTGATAGGCAATTTTTGAAAAATTTCTTTGAACACTGATGAAGATTCTGGTCAAATTTGAATTGTGAACAATTTGAAGAGTTTTGATAAGGAAAGAGTGGAGAAAACTTTGGGTGGTATGTAAGGTTTGAGCTTCATTCTATGCCTTTTTCTTCAAGAGAGGGGTTATTTTTTTTATTCTTTTCTTTATTAAATACATTATCTGATCAGTTTTCTTCTTATAGTAATATGACCTTCATAGGTTTGCTTTGAGTTTCTCATACATTCCTCAAGTGTACAAGGGATTGGTCGGGTTAGGATCTGTCTAATTTCTTCCTAAGAACATGATCTGATTTGGGAGAGTGAGTGAAACTACTAAAAAGCCTTTACCTTCTTCATATAACCAGACCTTGATATCCTGAGAGGTAAACTATTTTGTTTCCATTATCATCTAAACCTTTTCGTTGGTCCCTAATGTAGTCCAAACCATAAATATAGAGACATGAGCTCCATCCTACCCTTTGGACTTACCATTAAATTAGGGATGAAAAGATGGGAAGTGAGGACATACTAAATGGTGTTTCAAAAAAAAAAAAAAGAGCCACTGGTATTAAAGAAGTGGATAATAACATGTAAATAGAGGGGTGTTGTACATAGAATGTTATTGAGTGGGGAAACACTGAAAAGTGAAAAAAAAAAATAGAGGGATTGAGAGGAATTTAATGGTATGTCCAAATTTTTGAATCCTCTAAGAAAAATCCTTTTCTTTCATAAGCTAACTTGGCCCCATTTTCCTATATTTACAAATAAGAGATTTTAAGGCAGAAGGACAGACAGTTTCCAACCTAGGAACCTTTAAGTGCTGTACAGTATATGTGTGAAATTCAATGATCGTGGGGTTCTTAAATTTTTTCATACATGCTTGTGAAACACTAGAATCACATTTGCCTTGGTACATAACTTTGATTCTTAAAAGTGACAAGTCTGTTGTGCAAGTAACCTTAGGATTTTGAGTGATCAAACATTTCTTGAGAGACTACAGTGAGGAAGTAGTTTCAAAACTCTAACACTTGGATCTTCTCAGATACTTGTAACATGAAGAAAATGACCAGTTTTGAATTAGTTGAATTGAAGTTTTGAGAAAGAGGTTGGTCACTGTTTGAAAATTTTTCGAAATATGTTTGATAAATTGCTTTGAATTATGCTTACAAGTTTGCACTTATTGCTCTCTCAGTAGTACTTGGGTAGTTTGCTTGAGGACAAGCAAAATGCTAAGTTTGGGGTAATTGATAATTCTAGAATTTACCTATGTTTTGATGAATTTTATGAGCTTGAATGAGTAGAAATTGAGCTTAAGAGTTGAAATATTGAATGGATTTCTATTAATTCTAAACTTTTTTATTGAAACAGGGACTTCGGTGATCAGGAAAAGAAGCTGAAAAGAGTAAAAATCGGAACAAAGGAGAGCTAAATGGAATTTCATCCAAAGTCTAAGAGCATGGCAAGACTTTACAAGAGAAGTTTATGTTGCCTACGAATATCACTTGCACATTTGATAAAGATGGCGACAGGAAAAAGCAAAACATATGAAAGCTGCCTACAGTTAAAGATGCAGAAGGTAACATAGGTATTCCTCGCCTATAACGAGTCGTCATTACTGGAAAAATCTTCAGGCAACAAAAGCATATATCTCCTGAGGAAAAGTAAAAGTAGGCAACAAACCGAGGCTTAATGATGAATATCGCCTAAAATAAATATATAGAAGGAGGCAATAAATGTCTTATCTCACCTAAAGTTTGAAAAGTGGCGATATCAAGGAAAGCAAAAGAAACAACATCGCCTAGTGGTGTGACATTCAGGAAGGTGAATATTAACATATTTTGTCTGCAAGCCTTATCAATTAGCGATCAAGTAGGCAATAATTTGAATAGTCGCTTGAAGTTTAAATGAAAGAACAGGCGACATAAACAGGATTTTTAATATATCGCCAATTTGTGTTTCTTTAGTAGTTTTATTTCAGAATTGCCACTGAGTAAACTTTATAAATAGCAGCTCAGTTGAAGCAAATTAGGACCTTTTGACATTTTATTAATTAGAGCTAAAATTCTAGAATCTTCTGTTTATTCTTAAGAGTTTTATTTCGTTGAAGTTTCTGGAGGAAGCTTTGTACTCTGTTTTTTGTGATAATCGAGATTTAGCTTGAAGATAGTGAAGCGAAGACTGTGACAGTGTCAAACTTCTATCTTCTTTTGAAAGATTTAGATCTTATAACATATCGATGATGATTTTGTGTTGAATTGAATATACTGAAGTAGATATCTTCGCTAATAGCTCTGTGTGTTTGCTGTGATCTATTGTTGATTGTGATTCTAATTGTGAGATTCTGGTTCAAATTAAAGTCAGATTTGCTGAGTTTTCATGTGATTATTGAATTACAAGAATAAGAGTTAAGTAATCTTGTTTTTGTGTTGCTCAACTTAGATCACAGATGACAATTGAGTTTCAGATTTATAAATAGAGGATCATTGTACTAGAGATAGACAATAGATCTGATTTTCTTCAAATTGTGCTTATTAGTTACATGAATTAGAGTATAGAGATATATGCAATTGTGTGACTCAGATTTGTTAGATTGAATCGAGAGATCTTTTAGCAGATGATGATCTAGATTGTGAATCTGAAATCTAGAGTTGAATTAACAAATTAGAGGATGAATAACAACAGAAAGTAGCAAATCAATTTGATTTCATTTGAGATCATTGAATTACTGAATATAAATCTTTGCTTGATTGATAGATGTAAGAAGTGTCTAAAAACTAAAATCAGATTTTATGAACTTTACAATTCTGTTTCTAATGAATTCTTTTGACAATTTAAACTAAATCTCGATATCATTCTTTCTTTCCAACAAACAATCCCTGTGGAGACGATATCTTTAAAACTACAACAGATGTTGATAGGAATACTGTTTTATTGTGTTATTTTATATGTCAGTAAATTTGTCATCATGATCTCAGCCACATTAAATTGATAATATATTGGCAAAGATACTAAAACAACACTAAACAGAAACTAAGATGCAAAGTAGAGTACTTAATTTGCCTACTTAGATTTAAGGATAAATCACTACCTTGAATTGAGAATGTTAGGAAGAAGACTAAGATATATAATTGATGAATTGTAGAACCACTCTGTGGGAACTTTGTCCATTCTCTAAGGTTCAACAATCGTTTCAAGTGCTTATGTATATAGACATCTCAAACCCTTCACGTGAAGCATTGCTATGTAAATCATTTGAAACGTAGACAACCATATTATACACCTTATTCACTAATCTCCATTCTCATATAGTTGGAAATGGCTATAATTGGTTTGCAGCTGATAAGTCTAGAATTTACCTATGTTTTGATACATTTATGAGCTTTGATAGGAAGAAATTGAGCTAAAATGTTATATGATTGAGTAGATTTCTAGTAATTTGAGAATATTTTATTGAGACAGGGACTTCGATGAAAAGATCAAGAAAATTAGTAGAAAAGAGCAAAAATCAAAATAAAGAGGGACTAAAAGATATTTTGTCCAAGTTCAGAAGATGGTGAAACTCTACAATAGAAGAAGGTATCGCCCAATGATCTCGTCTTTTAACTAAAGTTAGAAATGGCAGCAAAATACAATGAAATGATTTGACGTCGTCATAGGGATAAGATGTAGAAGGCGACATATAAGCACATTGCCTACAACATGTCGCCAAATCAAGCGAAGAACTCAAACGATGAAAGATAATGTCGCCTTAAAGATAAATGAAGTTGACGATATTTACTGGCTTAATGACATATATCGCTTAAATACAATGGAAAATGTTGAGGCGCAAATGATGTATCTCACCTAAGGATCAAGATTTAGGAGATATTAATATATGCGAGAAGAGGCAGCATCGCCTATTTGTATGGCGAAATTGAAGAAGATGATCATTATATTTTGCCTAGGAGACTCATCAATAGGCGATCAAATCTGGCAACTATTTTGAATATCGTTTGAGGTTCAGGCGAAGGAATATGCGACATAAGGAGAAATTGTGTACTTCGCCAATTTGTGTTTCTTTGTTAGTTTAATTTCAAAATTGTCACTTAGTAAACTCTATAAATAGGAGCTCAGTGAAAACAATACATTTTGACATTTTTAGATATTTTCTAGAATCTTCTGTGCATTTTAGAGTTTTATTTAGTGAAGTTTCTTAGAGAAGTTTTGTGATCAGTTTTCTGTGATCTCTGAAAATTAGCTTGAATTTGAGAAGTGAAGACTGTGACAGAGTTCAACTTTCATCTTCCTTGGTAAGATCTTGATCTAATAACATGATGATGAATTTGTGTTGTATTGAATATGCTGAAGTAGTTATGCTTAGATAATAGCTTTGGTTGATTTGCTAAGATCTGTTGCTATTTCTAGATTTGATTTTATGATTCTTGTTCAATTATGGTCAGATTTGGTAAGTTTTCATGAGCTAATTGAATTACAAGAATGAGAGTTAAGTAATCGTGATATGATGCTTATTATAGTCCAAAGATGGCGTCTAAGTATCAGATCTAAGAACAGAGGATCTTTGTACTAGAGATAGACAATTAGATCCAATTTCCTATAGATAATGCTTGATCAGTTAACTGAATTGTAGTATAGAGATATATACAATCTGTTAACTAGAATTTGTTAAATCGAATCGATAGATCTTTAACAGATCACTTATGATGATCTAGGTTGTAAATCGTAGATTCAGAGTCGAATTATGTAACCAAAGATGATAGTAGGCAGCAGAGATTAGTAGATCAACTCATTTTCCAATTAGATCATTTAATATTGAGTACTAATTTCTTAATTGATTGTTATAATTGTCAAAAGTGTCTAAAAATTACATCAAGTTCTATGATCTTTACTATTCTATCTGTTGATGAATTTTTTTACAACCTAACTTAGATCTTAATCGAATTCTTTCTTTCGAAAATAATCAGTCCCTGTGGAGACGATTAAAAATTAATAGGAATTCTATTTTTGTGTTTGAATTATGTGCTAGAATTCTCCCATAAGCAGCTGAACTCAACTGTCTCTATGGATGATCAAAATCTAAAACCAAGCTATTAAAAAATGTGTGTAAGTGCTCAATCATAGGTGAGAATGATGTTGATTGCTCCTAGGGTAGCCAATCATTAGGTGCCGGCATACTAGAGAAGAGCTATTCTCATTTTTTCCTTGATATCATGTGATTTCGTGTAGTCAGGAAAACACAAATATCAGTAGGGTATTATTTCATCATCTTTAACATTAGTTAAATAGAAGTCATATGTTTTCTTATGAGCTATCACCTTAGTATTTCAATAAGAAGTACATATATGTATATAACCACCTGCATTGTTCAACATCACTTATTGTATATAGACTTTACATAATATTACTGAATTTGTTAAAGATTTTAATTGATTTCAGCAAAACATAGTCGAAGATAGGTATTCTTTTCTAATAAATGCATGAGCGGTACAAAATGAGTATGGGGAAACAATTCTTAAAATTGAACATATATCTGGAGATCATTTAGATTTTTGTGCTGTTTGTGAAAAATTCTTGTCCGAACAATTTCTTTATTTATTAGCCTTAATATGTTCATCTGTAAAAAATTTGAATCCAAAAGTTTACTACAGTTAATTTTGATGACATTTTTGTAGTTTTTGTTGTGTAATAAACTATATGTGAATGAACTAGTTTTGTAGAGTACTATATCATCTTTCAAATAAGTATAAATTTCCTTAAAAATAAGATATGAGTGTTTCTTCAATGAATTAAAATTCCAACCTCCAATCAGAACACAGCAGAATCCAGTATCATTGGTATTAACCCTTCAAATCTAACCATAATAAACCAAGCGCCAAAAATATGGATATTAAATGACAAAAATATCAACTACAGCAAACCAAGTGCCTACAGTAAGATAATAACAGTAAACACTTAAAAATAAGTTAGAATGATATCATTAAAAATCTATTAATTTTACAAGATACATATATCGACAAATTTCAACATAAAGCATGACATAACCTTAAACCAAAAAAGTAACTACAAATAGAAATTTATCATAATAAACCCTTTAGTCATTCATAAAATGACCATGTAAGCTGTAAAGGTTGGGAAGTAGTTTAATTTGTACATGAATTCAGCATATACAATTTCCTTTTAAACATTCAAACATGCTAATTGTTAGAGGTTTTCATTAACATGTGGGTAATTGGTATGATAAACAATCGACCAAAAGGGTTAAAATTAGGTGATAAAAAAAGGAAAAAGATGATGATAACTCATCTACATTATTGTTAACAAGATCCAACAACTTTAGAGTTGAGAATGTAACACCCTATATTGAGACAAGGTTAAAAGAAATTGAATTGCTACCCATATCACCAATATGCACATTGTTTTTCGGGAGCCCTAAACACGAGAACTCCAAAGTTAAACGTGCTTAGCTTGGAGCAATCTAAGGATGGGTGACCTTCTGGGAAGTTTCTTAGAAAGCATACGAGTGAGGTTAAAGCATGCTGGAAAGCGTAATGGTGGTCTGTGCGGCTAGTGGTCAGCCTTAAGACCGATTGTGAATGATGTGGCGCCCAGCCACCGCGCTTCGGGTTCATCCGGGGGTGGGGGCCGGACGTAACAAATGGTATCAGAGAAACCCTGCGACCGCGAGTGCGCTTGTGGACATAAGAGCCCTGGGCTTTCGTCTAGCGGGGTAAAGATTCTGGGAATGATGTGGGCCAACCACAACGAGGACGTTGTGTCCTAAGGGGGGTGGATTGTAACACCCCATATTGAGATAAGGTTAAAAGGAATTGAATTGCTACCCATATCACCAATGTGCACATTATTTTTCGGGAGCCCTGAACATGAGAACTCCAAAGTTAAGTGTGCTTAGCTTCGCGCAACCTTTGGATGGGTGATCTTCTGGGAATTTTCTCAGAAAGCATGTGAGTGAGGACAAAGCATGCAGGAAAGCGTAATGCAGGTCTGTGGGCCTAGTGGTCAGCCTTAAGACCGATTGTGAATGATGTGGCTGGGCTTTTACCATGTGTGTACTATTTACTTTTCTCAATCCAGTGCTCTATAAGACACAGGACATGAACACCTGAATTTTCCCTGGAAGTATTATAAAGTGTAATGATAGTAATAATAGCAATATGAATTGCAAACAAATAGTAGTTATATATAGAAACTAAGATGGGAATTTATTTAAGAAAACCAAGTACTCTGTCAAAATCGAATACCGCTTTCCAAGAAGAGTGACTACACGACACGAAAGGGATTTGAATGAACAATTTTGCATAAAGTGAAGTCCATATTGATTAACCATACTTAAGAGCAGGTACATGTCACATTGAGTAGTGTTTAGACAAGTCTCTTAAGTCATACCATGTCCAAGCGTTGGCGCAGAAATGTGGAATTCCATGCGTCTAGTATTCAACTGCCCGACGCACTAGTCACTTTGGCCAACATGCATGGGTATGTAAATCTGTCAGGTCAAAAAAGAGCATAAACATATAAAATAAAATGAAAAAGATACAACTACATTAAAAAAATGTTGGATTTGAAGAAAAAAATATAAAAAACCAGATTTACATACTCCCATGGCAGAATATTTTCCATGTCAATGCTTCCATTTATGTAGCTAAGTAGGTATCACACCATGGTTAATCAGTAAGAGGATATTGTGATTGCCCAACATTAAGTGGGAATTTACTAGTGTGTAAATTCCATTGATACAACAAATCATTCTAAATAAAAAAAAATAGATTAGTTCTCTATATTTGGAATTTCATATCCTTTATAATGAATACTTAATAAATTAAAATAATTAAAAATGAGATACTCACGTAAAAGAATGGGATATAATGTTTACATCTTGGCGGTATGTTTTCTCATCTGTTCTCTAACGCTCACAAAAGAGAATAAAAAATGCCTCTAAATGGTACTTCCCAACAATGATAAAATGCAAGAATACTTAATGTTATTCAAGAATTGTTTTTAATTCCTCAGGTAAGTTCATAACATCATGAAAGTATTAATATAAATCATAAAAATTATATTCATGATACTCATTATAGTGTTCAAAGGCCGATCAACCGATAATAGGCTGGTAAACCATTTAGTTTCCATGTGTTGCTTAAGGCGTACATCACAATTGTAATTAGTAAGACAAGATTATATGAACCTGAATAAATTTAAAGGTTATAGTTATTACATAAACTTAAGAAAGTTTAAATCACAAACCTCCTTATCTTTAATCGTAGCCAGTTACGTAAATTTATTTCCAACATTTGATCTATCGTACAATCACTATATGGAACAAATAGTATTCTTTGTGCCTTAGTTAGATGCCTAGCACCTTTGATTGTGTATGGAGAACATATTGTAACAAATGGAAACTTGAGTCCTTTACTACGCCTGATGATGCCTGCATCTGTAGATGCTTTTCTCTTACAAGTATTTTGTACACATTCATTACCACGGTCAGATATGGAGAATTGAGCTATCTTTTTAGATGCTCCCATGGCTTCTGTAGATGGTCCCATACTGTTTGTGTCAGCAACCTGAAATCATATTACAACCTACATATTAGATGTTTGAGAATCAAGGAAAAAGTGATTTATTATATAAATTCATTTTGGTCAGATAAAAGATCTTCACATACCAAATCCACAACCGATGATGATGATGTTAGTGCACATGGTAAAATTTGACATGTTTGAGCATGTACTTCAATATCAATGGAATTAGGGTCTGGAGTTGTGGTGAATAATTCATTTCAATATTATTTTATATAAGAATATGCATTCTTCATGATACTAAGAACACACGAGAAGAGTATAAAATCATTTGATAAGTCGAACGTGCTTCCCTGTTGTACATCATTTTTCTCACTATCAGCTCTTATCTCTCTAGTTGGTATTTCTAGTACTTGTGATTGTTTTTTTTTGATCGGGCATTGACTGAAGTTTAATGTTCTATAACAACCAAGTGAGTTAAACTAACTGGACACCTAATTTTGAGTAAAAATAGCTCATCTTTAGTAAATGAAATAACATACTATAAAGTTTAGTTAATTAGAAAAGTAGAACCTTTAAGTTAGAGGAATCTAATCCATTTTAGCTACCAGTTATATCAACCTTAAGAGGTTCATCCATCATAGTGGTTTGGTGTGTCAATAGCTGAGGAATTTGTAAGACAATATTTGTTTAGGCTTATTCACAATTTTCTTTAAGTAAACATATAATATGTGTGAATACCACAGAGAGACATAAACAATTAAATAGGTATACTTAGATCTATAGTTTACTTATTTAGAGGCGCAAACAACTTCTATCATTTCCACCTCAATTAAAGGATGACGGATATATCTACCTGGATAAGCATGGAGTCATCAACGTTGTCATCTGTATTACGTGTTTCTTGTGGACGCTCACAATCTTGCACATCAAACCAAAATTAAACTAAGTGAATACCTTGTTTTACATAGAAGAACCTCATATATATTATATCCTATCAAATATTATAAAGTTCATCTAAATGAAAAATTGAACCTGTAAGTTAGCTAAATCTGTACTATTTTAGAATGTAACTGTTGAAATAACCTTAAATTGTTCCTCCACATTAGTGGTTTGATGCGAGACTCGCTAAGTACTCTGCATTGAGGAATATAAGTGTTTATACTTTTTTGCAAAATTTTTTCAGTGCGCACAATATGTATCAAGATAATACAAAGATGACATTAAGTAATTATATGATTTACTTGTTGTAGGATGCAGACAACTTTTGTCACATGCTTCTTAGTATGAGGATGGTGGAAACATTTTCCCTAATCACCACTAGAGCCATCAACCATGTCATCTATATTACTTATGTCTTGTGGAAAGTTATAGTCGTGCATAAATTAGTACAGTTCACAATTTTTTATTCATGTTGAAGCTCAATTAATTAAACTGCATCAAAAGTTATAAAAATTTCAATGAAATAAAATAAAATAGTTAATTATAAATTAATAGTAAAAGTATCCTAACTGTACCTTTATATGCAATTGCTCGTAAGGAGCTTTTGTTAGCCTTGATAGATTATCGGAATGAGTGTAGTTGTCCAGGTTAGCACATACAACTTCGACATACTCATTCACAGTAAGCGAATCTATTGGAGACATTTCATTCTCATAGTCCTACAATAGTTCAAAAATACAAAATTTTTACCTATTCGCTAATATATTTCCTACAAATCCCATACAAATATGCAAATGAATATTGAATAATAGAAGAATAATTATGTATTCAATATACTTGCAAATGGTTTCACCTACCTTCCTTCACCTGAATCTGTGTTTCATGTTCAATATAGTTGTTCAGATTGATAGTAGGCTCTTTACCACAATTATCAAATGTGACCAAGTCTGTTTGATGCATTTTCTGGTTCGATTCCTATATAGGGCAACAATTATAGTTTTTCTTCTTCTTCTTCTTTTTTTTCTTAAATCGTGAATAAATTTTTGTAAGGATATAATAGATATACAACTGATATAATGAATACTTATCTAATCAATTGATGGTTAGTACAGAAAAAAAATGTACTAAAAGATTGCTAGGTTATGCTAAGACGTGATTAATTTGACTTTCCATATAAGATTTACCTGTATTAGGTCACATCCAACTTCTTTGGCTTGCGTCTGTATTTTAGAATGAATAGAGCTGTCCAATCCAACAACATTATGAGCTTCTGTTTGTTGAGTTTCTTGCTCAAAATCCTATAACAAATAATATTTTAAAAAAAGGTTTTCTCCTTAATATTGAATAAATATTATTATCATGTAATGAATATACACATGGTAATATACAAATATGTTATTTCGATAACTAGTGTCTTCATTTGACTAAATAAAGATTTGTAACTGAACATTACAATTCAATAACAGGATAACTTTAAAAAATCCATATAGTAATTGTATTTTGGTGTAATATTTCTCTACAATGGTAAAAAACAATTAAATTACCTTCCCCTGGTTGTAGGGATGAATATTGTTGTCTATTTCAAGAATGTACTCTTCGACATGAATATCTGTAGCTACTTACTCCGTTTGCATTTCTTGCTCATGATCCTATAGAAAATGAGGTTTAAAAAATATTTTAGACCATATTTCATAGATTTTGTTACTAGAGAATGAAATCAATAAGTAATGATAGTAAAAAAAGATAAATCTATATTATACCAAATGTGTACCGGTTGTATGGCCTTTGTTATTAACTCCTTCACTGACCTTAAGTCATTTACTAAGTCAGATTGTATTTTTGTTAACTTATGATTATACCGTTTGCCGATACAATTAATGCGATCAATTAGCACCTGAACAAGATTTTTTTCTTTGGATGAACTATCATTTAGTACACCACAGAAAGTATATTTTTCACGTTGACGGGTTGGAAATTCTTCATCCTAATTCTCATCACTTAAAATGGCATTAAGAGACCGAAATTTGTCATAATGCATACCATTAGTTGGTAAACATGTTAGAGTGGGAGAACCATCACTACCACCCTCTGAATCACTACTGTTAGAAGAAACCGGAACATCAGACCCTTGATCATCATTTGTTTCATAACTAGCAGTTCCATCGTTGAAAGTCATCATTTCTAATTCTATAGGCATTTTGTCAAAGTAATGTTTATTAGACACTTCAATAGACACACACAATTTTGGTTGGGCCTGTTATATAGAATCATTTTTAGTAACTTAGTCCAAATAATAACCACAAATTACAAATCATAGCCAGTACTACCTCGGAAAAAATCTTAAAGTATAGAAAATAACTTAGTATTACCTTGCTTTTGAGAATCTTAGAAGCTAACTGACGTTTAGGCTTGCGTCTGTACCTGTATTTATTGATCCTGGACAACTCTTCAGGCCTTGATGACTTAACAACTTGAACTGTCTTGAAAATATAAATTTGTATAATGTATGTGTTAGCAAATAAATAATACCAAACCATGTCATAGTTAGAAAATAAATAGCTAGATATAAATAAACACTTTTAGTACTTTTAAATAAAATACATAAACCTCAAGTGTAATCGCAAACCCATATAAATGATATTGTGGTGTTGTATCTGTTCTTTTATTTTGACACAAATTAGTTCTTTTTTTCAAGTAACCGCACCACTTCTAGTTGTATGACGAAGTGCATAATCAAACCTACCAATTGCATCATTAAAAAGATACTCTCCCCAAGGAAACCTGTTATACGCTTCTATATCATCAACTAGATGAATAATCAAAATTAATAGTGAAAGATTAATAATTGTATATAGTGTATTAATAAATATAAATTAAATTAATAATATTATTTACACATAATAAATCAATAATGACACTAAAAATATTATTAACATAAAAAATTATATTTTATTTTTTATATTAATTAATAAATAATTTATTTTTATATTAATAAATTAAAAAATCATTATTATTTAGTGTTATTAATTTAATTTTTACATTGAATTATTATTATCATTTGAAAAAATTAATTTAAAAATTTTAAAATTAAATAGTTTAATATTTTACATTTAAAAATTTAAATATTTTAATTTTAAGTATTTTAATAATTTAAATTAAAGACATTTAATATTTAAAATTTCATATAATTAATGTGTCTTTATAATTATTATTTTATAACTATCAAATATATGGATATAAGGATCACAATGTAAATTTTTATTTATAAAATTGCAAGTAGATCCAATAGGGTCCGGGTTCAGAGTCTCCCTCTATTAATAGTGAGGGACTTGTATCCAAACACATATTGGGTATGTGAATTGGATTTGATATTTGTAATTTTTCTACCCTAAATATGAGATAGGGTAGGAGCGTTGAAGTTGGTCTTAGTCATCCAATATTATGGAGTTATCCAAGCAGTTACGTATTTTGTATCTCATACTAAGAACACAATGCTTGAACTGAAGAAGATTTCAGCTCTAACATTAAACAAAAAGATAGTTGATGGAAGAATTTATGACACTCTTTGAATCAACGTCTAATTGTAGTTTCAATATATCGTCTACACGGGGATTGTGTATTTCGGAAGAGAATGATGAATCAAGATTCAAGATGAATTATTAAAAGAATTGTCAATTTCATAAAAGTATAATGGATCATAAGAGTGTGGATAAGATTTGAGATAATTTGTTATAGTTCAGTAGTTGAAAGTAAGAAAAACAGTATTTACTTAATAGAGAATTGATTCATTAAAGGTTCAGGTAGAGTTGATGATCTCAATTGCTTACTTTCATATTCATATATGTGATTCTGTTGGGGTTTTGAAACAATATTCTAGATTATCATAATTGATCAATCACAGATCTCTCGATTCGACACAATTGATCCTATATAACAAATTGCATATATATATATATATATATATTTCTACACTACAAATTTTCTTACTGATGAAGACTGATATGTGGAAAATTAAATCTAATACTATATATTTGTAGATCTATATATAGATACTCTATTTAGAGATCTAACACCTAAACGCTATCTTTAATCTAGAAAAGAAGTAATAACAATATTGCATGACTTTCGACCGCACAATGCAATAAATTCATGGATCTTGCCTATTTTTTTTTTTACATTTTATTAATAATAGGTAGTTTATTATTGACGTTATTATTATTGTGTACATTTTGTTATATACATATAATAATACATCTTCTGTTAATTTATTGTGAAGAGTTAGTATGAGTTTGATCAATAATAATTTGATAATTATATGTATGGTACAAATCATGTTAGTAAGTATTTGTTGAAGTAATAAATACTAGACATATCCATTACAAAATTACTACATGGTGATGTCTTTAGTAATTCTCGAAATAGTTATGCTGAATAATCTTTAGACCTAAGTATTCACAGTTCTTACATAAGGATTATGTTGTTTTAATATAAGCAACACTATTGAGAAACCGAAGAACCAAAAAGATTATAATTGGATGTTATATGACTCATGCAGTGGGAGTGACTATACAAGATTGGATTTATTACTCTTGATTGAGTTATCTCTTTGGCCACTCGATAAAGTGAAACTGAAAAAATGCATGGCAATGCTAATATGAATTAATAAAGGGTTATTAATATCATATGACTTCTCAGTTGACTTAGGGATCGAGAAAATGATATTTCGATGGAATATGATTGATGTATAACATCCCATATGTCCAAATAAGATATTGTGAAATAAAAAGATTATAATATAAACTATACATAGGAATAAGTAAATTATTTGATTAGTTATAATGTCTTGCTAGAGACCAATTATAACTAGTGGGCTTTAATGATGTATTGGGCCGACGACCAAATAATAGCATATTGGGTCACACGATTAGCAAATAAGTGAGAGGGTTAGGATTAGGTTTATGAAAGATTGATGTATAAGATTGGAGCAAGGCTATCAGATTTGATCTCGAGAAATAATCGATTTTTGAGAATACCTAAATTCTGTGAAATCATAGTTTCGTCAATTTAGTAGTTTACTCGTTCTCGATGGTCGTGTATGAAGCAATAGAGGCGGTCGTGTGAAGTAATAGAGTGTAGCAGTTCCACCAAGCTATACCTGGTACCAGAATCGCGAGAGTTTAAATATTGTCGATTGGTATTACATTTTGGCAGGTGGCCCTAAATTTAATTGTTATTACGAATCCAGTATTTTAAAAATTACACCTACTCCAATATAAAAATTAATTAATATTAATATATTAATTAATTTTTACTATCTTATTCACCCCCAGTGGTCCTTATTGTTATTTTAATTTTAATTTTTACAGTTTGCCACATAAGATGCGATTTAAATTGATCATTCAAATTTATTGGCATATGTTTGAAAAATACATTATTATAGTATTTAGTTTACTGTCATGTATCATAGGATTGCTACATAATTATTAATGTGTATAAATAAATTATAAAAGTGCATAGAAAAACATTCTTAATATATAATCCCACTTCACATATGGGAAATTAAACATAATTTGATAGGATTAATAATAACTTTCATGCAGGTGCTGTTCAGTGAATCAATAGGAAGTAATTGGATTTTGTATGGCATCTTGGCAATGCCCTAACAAACACAGACACTATTACTCGTTAGTGATTTTGAATTATTATACCTTTTGCATCCACAATACGTGTCTATACACGCAACAACTATAGGCCCCACATTCCTTCAGTTCTATATAAGTATGAACAGTTGTGGGCTCTCCATATCTCCCACTTTACATGTAGTGTAGCTATTTTGCGAGCATCCCATGGTCTATAAAATTGCTTAGCATTAGCAGCCGTATCTTTTCAAACCCTTCATCCTTTTGCCACATATGAACAAGGTGAGGCTATTGTTTACTTTGGGTTTTGTTTCATACCATCAGATAGTTATGAACAAAGAAAATGAGTTCTTTGTTTCTGCAGGTACATAAATGAGAAGTTATACTTGAAGATCTGCAAGTACAAGTGTGTTATTATTGACGTAGGTTAGTAAATATCTGATCATCCATGTCCGTCAACATATTAAATGTTGATATTACCTTGTTAAATGCTACAGCTGTGTAGATAGATTGCGATGCCGAGTATAAACGAACTCATGTACTGGTCTAAATACATTAAAAGCATTGTTCAAAATTACCTAGAATAATATATGACACAATCTTAACATACTACAAGAAAAGATTTTGAATTTTTACAACTATATATACTAAAAATACTACATGAGTGCAATTAAAACTATTCGAAAACGCCCAATTAGAAACTAAATATTACGAGGAAAATATATGGTCAACAATAAAACAACTATCTATGAATTAAAGATATAACAAATTTAGTTTTTTATCCTGACATACAGGTGCACACCGGGATACATACTATGGGAGAAACACAAAACTGTGGAGATTCTGAAAAAATTGGCGACGCTTTCTTGACTATGTCCGTCTCTATGGGTTTGATTAGGCGTTTATTATCAGAATTAACACCCAAACAACTGGACATCATAAGGTTAACATGCTTTGGTTACTTCTATGAGTTAGAAAAACTACATTTTTACCCATCGCTGGTGCTTACTATAATGGCACGGATGGTTTATAAGGGAAGGAAGGATAAATTATGGTTCACACCTAGACCAGGATACGATATTTGTTTCTCTTTGAAAGAATTTTGTTTAGTTACTGGGTTGAAATGTGATATGGTGGGTATTTCGTTATCTAATCAACAAAAAATTAAGGCAACCTTTGTCAAAAGGTTATTCCTAGGAACAGAGACAATGACAGTAGACATAGTGATTGTTAAACTGCATTCGGAGAGAATGAATAATGATGATGACATTGTGCGTCTGACATTACTAGTTGTGCTTTACTCTATGTTGTTAGGATGTGATTGTACGGAAGCTATTGCAGTTGAGCACCTAAACAATGCTGAATCTTTATCATATTTCAACTCATTTTTCAAGGGAAGGTTAAGTTTCCAAAACATAATCACATCCATTTCTCAGGGCACCACAGAATTTCATAACTCACACAAAGCAGATGGAAGTATGAAAAAGTCGATATTGTATAAATTTTGCGGGTTTCCTTTTGCATTCCAAGTACGTATAATAAAAACATAACTATTTGATTTGATTTGTTTTCCATGTAAGCTAAATATAGCTATTTGGATGTTCTGTATTAAATGTATAATTCTATATGAAAAATAGGTGTGAGTGTTGGAGTCAATGCCACAAGTAGGGGCAGAATTTGCTGCGGTGACACGACAAAATGTCATTCCAAGGATTCTACGTTGGCAATGTGTCAAAACGCCTCGTGACATGAATATTAAAGAGTTCTTGGCGAAGAATTTGGTAACTTAGCTTTACTATACATTTAAAAACAATGTATACTTGTATTAAATTTGGCTACTACCTTGAATTTCAGAAAGTACTGCATATTAGGTCCTACCTCAGAGAATTTTCATTTCAACCTAATTTCCATAAATTTTGGTAAGTAATAATTTAGGTATTAATTGTAATTATAAACTTGAAAGCTGCATTGGAAATCTACCTTTTAACAGACCACGATGAGGCCATCTAATTAATAATGTATTAGTTAGCAGACAACATTCAGATAATTCGGTTGATAGCCTGATGAATAAGTGAGTCAACCATTCTATATATGTCTGTTGTTTGACGTATAGTGTTTGGCCTAAAATTTGAGGAGTATAACTTTGGAACAGGTACATTTGTACTAAGAACATTAATACCATAAATAGAAATGAGTTAATATAAAACGTAACTTGTATATAAGTAATGTATTCTTGTCCAAATGAGTACAACCTAAAAATCAGTGGGTTTTGTATATTAGATGCTACCTAATTACATTTTAATCTCAACTTGATTGCATAATAATTTCACTAGTAAGAATTAAAGAAAATGTGAATTGTTAGTATAGACGTTAATGCTGCATCATTAATCAATCAATCTATTAAGGTACATTATGAGGCCATTTAATTATGAATGACATAGTTGGCAGACTACATATAGATAGTTTGGTTGATAGACACCTTAAAGGAATCATTTAATATATGTCTTCTGTTTGACATAAAATGTTTGGTTTCACTTGTAAGTAGTGTAATGGTGGAACATGTATATCTACACCAAGACTAAGACGATAAATGGAAATGGGTTAATTGAAAACTTTAGATGACGCAAGGATATTGAACCAAAATTTTTTTGCATAATATTTTAAATGCTTGTTATGAAGTAGGGATGTAGAACGCGCAAAATATTTGCATAACATTTTAAATGCTTGTTAATACATAGCGTCTATTGTGGTGTGTTGTGCTAGACATTGGTGTACACCCATATTTGTCCATCTGTGGAAGAGTTGAAGAATGATAATATTAATGTAATGTTGATCTAGAACATGACATCAACATGAAGGATGATAATAACACAGACATAAGGAATACACTGTCCCTCGACGAAAATTGGGAGAGTTACTTGTTGACCGAGGTGGATTATGGTTGTAAGGTAATATATCTAGTTTACTGTACAAATAGGAGTAGTTCAATGTAATGTTATTTTTCTTGGTTGTTTTTTAAATGTATCACCATGTGCATATTTGTTAATTTAGATTGACAATGTTTGAATGATATATGGTATGCAGTTTGAAGTACCAAGAGAAGATGAACATGATATGGCATATAAGAAACTTGTACAACGGGTGGATAAATTTGTAGGAGAGGTGCTGGTAATGCTTAACAAACTAGCATTTGAGTCGATTAATCAAATGTTGATTAGCATACAGGAACGAGAGAACATAAAGTTATTCTTAAAAACAGCATTGTGAAACTTCAAGAAATGATAACTGCGATAGAGGTGATGTTGCGTTATATGGTAGTATATACTTTATGATTCCCTTTTATTATAATTATTTTTTTATTTTCCCTTTTTATTACCCTTATGTAGGTGATTGCACAAATTGGATAAAACCAGAGGCACACTTATTTTTTTCCTAACACAAATTATTAGGCCTACTGAAAAAATTAGAAAGTAGAATGCAATTAAGTCTTCATGGAAAAGCAAACCCACTAAGGTGATTGAACTTTCCAATTTTTTCTTAATTCTAATGCAATTATTTTTTCATCGTTACTTTCAGGAACAGGTAAATGATTGGTCAAAAGTGGACGATGTTAAAGAAACACCTATTTATAATAAATGATGCAAAACTGAATCAGGCGACCAGGTTGTGCCTAACATATACGATCATAACTGTGCAAAGATGGACAACCCATTTAATCGAAAGTATAAAAATATCGTTCCAATAAAGTATGGTGACAGTGGAACCAAAAAATTCTTTATCTTTTAGTGACATTTCGACTTCGACAATTGGCGATATTGATGAAATGGTAGAATGAATTTTTGAGGACCTAACATCTGTTGAAATGTAAGAATTTTGTTGATTATTAGTTTACATCACATAGTTAATGAATTATATCAGTTATTATGAAAATCATTTATAAATTATGTTTATCAAATTCATACCATTGCATCATATTTATAACAGAATATGTTTACAACATTTTATAACTAGACCATTTTATAACTATACCATCAGAGTTATAACAGAAATGTAACTTTAATGTTTACAACATTTTATAACTAGACCATCAGAGTTGGATGGTATACTTTGAATGGCAAAGTATGACAAATATATATAATGTCAATGGTATCTTTAATGTGGTTCATATATACGTAGTGTTTCCTTTATGTAATAGGTGGGTACAGTTTAAACAAATTCATGTGCACACCCTACTGAATATTATATTGTCCTCTGTTCTAGGTGTGCAACGGTAACTGGCACAAAGAGTCAACAATGTTTTCATGAGTTATTTATTGAAGGTTCGTGATTGTCCGATGATGTAAGCTATACTCTCTATCTATTTTCAAAATTTTTGCTATTCAATGTAGACTGATATATGCACTTCTATATACTTATTAACATAAAAAGTATTTTTACTATTAACGTTGTTGTCTATTTGACCAGTATATTGATGCATCTCTTATTTGGCTAACCAAGTATGTAGCAAAGGATCAGCCTATTAGCAAATCTGGATGGACATTTACATACTTACTATTCCAGGTAAGATCGTAAAGAAGCTCCTATAAATTGAATGATCTAGTTAATTGTGATATAATACTCCCATATTGTCTTGTTTTATATAAAGTACTTAAATTTGAAATACAAAACGGTATAGTGTGAATTACCATTGAAGTGAAAATTTTAATAAATAATCCAGTTAGTATATGTTACATAACTAATTGTGCCATATAATTCCTAACTTTTTTATTTTCGATATTGTGTATGTAGCAAAACCTATGGTCAAGATATGAGAGGTTGTTAGAGGGGAAAGTGTTTGGATGGATGAGGATGTTTGTTTACGCTATCCTTTAGGAATGGGAGAATACTGAATTCCTTGGAGTGATGTAACAAAGGTAATGTATGGATGTACTCTATCGTAAAATTAGTTCTATGTATATGTGTGTGTGTATATATATATATATATATATATGAATGTTTAATATATATCTTCGATTAATATGTTGATTAGAAAATGGTTAAGCGGTTGTAAAAGCTTATATTTTTGCGCCAAACTGCTACATCATTATAAAAGCTTATATTTTCTATCCGTAAAGATGTCAAGTGTCAAGGTCATTACATGATGAATGGTAACAAGTATCAGGTAATATGCATTTAATAATTTTATTTGTTAATGTTTATATTGACGTACGAACAAACTCGGTTTACATTGAATTTTAATGGAAATCATAACTACAGTCAATAATTAGTGCATGTTTACCAATACCTAAATATTTGCTAAATATTTGCTAACCTTATTGTGCAAATGAAATCAATATATCTGTTCCATGTGAGAGTAATTTAGGTAGTGAATGAAATTGGTTTAAATGATTTAATAGCTATTAATATTAGTATTATTAGTACTTCATAATCAAGATTTTGTAGAGGGGAAAAGAGTATTATAGAGTGGACTAGAGTATTAACATTGTGACATCCACATTTGGACTTGTACAATGTGCCTGTTTATTCGTATTTTAAATAAGGGAATAGAAATATCATGTTTTAGGTTATGTGAGGCATACTTGTGCAATGGATTGCATGGATGATGACAAGAACATTATGGATTGCAAGTACATTAACTACACGAGGTCAAGGGGTAAGCTTTTATTGGATGATCTTATCCTCAAAATTTGAACCGAAGTTGTAGAGAGCATTATTCAAAGGATTACGAAATTGAAGACCACATGGGATCTATACATCTAATAAAGGTAATTTAACCATTTCCGTAGTCGAACTACAATACTCAAATATGTTTAGTTACATTTTTTAAGGTAGATATTGAATTTTCTCAAACACAAAAACTTGTTTGTAGACTAATGTAGGCTTCATTTAATAATGCAGGAATGCGACATTAATGGGAAATGTGGTTCTTAAAGATTGCATCAATTAGGAGAATATTTAGATTTTTGGCAACAACAACTCCAACAGCTCGTTCTTATATTAACAGAAGATGCAAATTTAACAATTGTTGAGTCCCAAAATGCACAAGAATTGAAAATCGAGGAGTTATATCAGATAGCATCGTCACTGCTCAAACTAGCTAGGCAAAAGATTAGTTTCTATGTATCATATCACTATTTACACTATTTACATATGTATGTTTATAACCTTACTTGTATTGAAAATTTTTATTCACAATAATATGAGCGTAAATACATGTAAATTCTTTGGCATGTTATAAAAATTAAAAACAATTGGTATGTGTCATTAAATTGTGAATAATTTTGGACTATAAAGGCTTGTTAATGCATATATAGGTTGAAGAAAACGATTTTCATGATGATTCAGTCGAAATCATAGAAACAGGGGAGGCATGGGAGAATGCAAAAAATTCAAACAAATGCAATTGTAATAAGACACCACTAATTAAAGAAGTGGTCAGAAGATCGAGAATGCAAAAGGAGTAGAGTAAGACCCATAATGCTACGAGGATGTAGTATATTAGCATACTAAAATACGTTGTAGGTTCAGTGGTTGCGAAATTGGAAGGAAATGAAAATAATGTTCAAAATCTAATTTCAGGGTTGTAGAAAAGACAATTCAATTAATTCACTAATGCGTAATGCAATTGATATTAATATTCAAGTTTATTATTAGACACTGATTATAAAATAATCGTTGTATAGCATGTCAAAATGAATAGTAGTCGAACATATGTGGTCTCAAGTCGTATGTGCAAGGTTGCATTAATAGCCTTTTATTTCTTCAGCCTCACCAATAGACGATTGTTTGTGGCAAAAATGCATCTTTGAATGGTGGACCACCATTCACCATTGTTTTTTTCCACAATTTTTTAAATTGGAATACGGTATTAACCTGTGAATTATCACTATCATACGCTATGTTCATTATTTTAAATTATATATTAGATATTACGTTTATTACTCCAGCAATATAATTAGGTTAGACATTAATTACGAGTTTTAATTACTAAAGGATAAATTGTCCTTACGTCAATCCAAATTGGTCATGTATTTGTACTGAGGCGGTGAAATTGTAAACTAAAAAAGCCAAAAGTTTTATGTAAAATGACATGCATGAAGACAGAAACTCACTCATTTGATTTAAAAGTTATACATTTGAAAAAAAAAATAAAATAAGAACTAATGAAGTTTAAATAATTAATATAGATGTTACGACAGGCAATGCCTCCCCTAATATAAGGCAATATTAGTTTGATACAAATATTCAAGTAGTTAGGAACACTTCCGTCATAATCGACAAATAAAGAACTTAACAATTCGGCCATTAATGCATTACTAATTGTGTAACTGAACCAAAATTTTAATATAATTGGCGCATAAATGAAGCTCTTTTGTAGACAAATGCAATCAAATATGCTATATATAATAACATTACTTACAAAAGACAACCATGTTATGGAAGTAAAAAAATGTTCATTCTTCTGCACCTTCATGATATCATATTGCTGGAATATAAATCATTAAATATGTTTGAAAATTTTACACTTTATCAGGGCATGTAAGCTTATAATATCCTGGTTTGCGACATATACTGCATTTGTGTCAGTACTCATCAGGAACTATAGAACTTGTTGAAGCGCTCTTTCATTGATTTGGAATCCAACAAGAATAGTAGTTATGACCTTGTTGACCACATCGACCACATTTCTGAACCTTATTTGGTTCCACTCGTGCACGGTGATGACGCATTTTGGGCCGCCCAGGTTGAGGTGGGATTAGAGGAGCCAGTACTTTATGTTTTCTTACCGCCTCTGGAATTGCAATAGGCCATTTTCCAGGACATCCAACCGGCTTGATCGGTTGCGAATAAGCACTTACCAATATATTTTCCAGGTAAAAAGGCGAACAAAGTAAAGTAAAATTCAAATTGCATTCCCTTAAACAAATGATAGTTTGAAATTTTATCACTAGCGAAAAAATATTTTTTCTCAACAACTAGAAAAGATTAAGGTAGAAATTTATATTACCTAGCAACCACCAAAACATGTGAACAATGTAACAAATCAAGCTGAAATACATTGCATGTCCAAGTATTAATATTCAAATCCATCATCCAATCATCACCCTTATCTTTCACCTGAAAAACATGAAAACCTATAGGATATGTTACTATTGATCTAGACAGCTCAATGCGACTCTTCACAACACGATACACATGTCGTGTCAGCTGACCCTTTTGCATTTGTGCATCTAAATGATGACTGTAGAACCATTGGTGTAACATTGATCTAACATGTTCAGTTAAAGTTAAAACAGGGAGTTTCTTTCCAAACTTTACACTAGAATTGAAGTTTTGCGCAACATTGGTAGTCATGATGTTGTACCGTCTTCGCGGGTAATACACACGAGACCAGCATCTATGGTCCTTATCCATCACATTGATAAGCACTCACATGAGTGTTGTGTAGCTGATTCATTTTACTCTAAAAAACAGTCATTGTGTATGCTATAGCAGCCTCATAGAACAATTGGGTTATTGCGGATGAGTGATATCTAGACTTCATGTTCTCCATTAAATGATGCACACAATATCCTTAGAATGCATTAGGAAACACTATATTACAACATTAAGAATACCATCACTACAATCAGAAACAATGACCAAGTCATCGAGCATTCCAATAACCTTACGTATCCGATGGCAAGTGGATACAATTGTACGTTACCGTCAATTTCTGTTGCGATAAATATTATACCTCGATATCTTCCTTTCAAATAAGTTCTGTCAACAACTGAAAATTTGATTCTTCACAAGGATTGATGTTCTCATCCTCTTTCAGTAGTTCTTCTAAATGATTTAAATTTCCATCTTGTGAGTTAGGTTCCATTATGCCATATGCACTACGATAAGATCTTGATTCGACTGGAGATCCATCAGAGGCGTAAACATTACCAAAGTTTGTATCATCATCATCCAATAAAGTGTCTTGATATTTCTTTATTTCTAGACCACCAACAGCATGATCCCGTACACCTCATAAGTCTTCATCGATGTCAATCCTTGCATCGGTTGGCATTTGAAGGGATTAATAGGTTTTACTTGAACAAATATCTTGACTACACCTATTTATACTTTGGCCTAACTTTTTTGAAATTCCATGCGCATCATCTGCATCTTTGACTATATGAACTATAGTATTATGGTCTGACTCATCGTTTGCTAATGCATATATGTGTCCAATACCTGTCAACGATAGCATTAACAAGTCCAAAGCATATAGGTCGTTTATGAGTACACGGCATTGACCATCATTGTCTTTTCCCAGACTGTGAAGCTTCACATCATTTTCACCGTAGTCGCACAAGTTAATAATTTTCATCATGAGATCCTTACATGAAATTGACTTATTTATTAGTAGTCCTTTGATTGTTCCACCTCTGTACACCTCCTCACCATTCAAACCTTTTAGCCATTTTCCACCAAACTTTACATGTAATATCACTCTATTTTACTCAATTTTCATGCAACATCAAACTGAACACATAATTAAAATATTAACTAACAAGGTATTACATCATTGCTAGCTATAATAAGATAAATAAAAATGAAAAAAATCTATAAAATTGAACATAACAATGCCAAGTAAATTAGGAATGTATTAATATAACAACCAGGGCCGGCTCTGAGGGGCTGCCGGAGGTGCGACCGCCAGGGGCCCGGCGTGGAGGGGGCCCCTCAGAGCCGAAGTGAGCGTATTGAAAAAAAATAAATTAAACAATGTTGTTTTTATTTAAAAAAGAAAAAGAAAGAATGGGTCAATTCACATTCCCAAATCTCAATGGACTAGCCATTTATTGAAATTTAAACTTATTTTAATTATCATTTAATTTGTGTTTTAATTTACGGTTTAAATGTGAAGAATTAAATTTATTTTTTTTTGTTGTTTATTTGATGTTTGTGGAGAGTTAGAATTGGGAGAGTTTAGAGATAGTTGAGAATGTGGAGAGTTTAGAGAGAATTTTTTATAAATTGTATTTATCTAATTTGAAGTTAGAGAATCGAAAACAAGTGAATTATATAGCAAACAACTTTTCTTCTTCTCCATTCATATATAGTCCTTCACCATTAACTTAGACAAAGTCCAGTCTAGGCTTCCAGCCTTTCAATAGCTGCCGCTTGTCGCCGCCATCTTCTCCGGTAATCTCTTATTTCCTCCTGTTCCACCTCATCTTTTCTCTTTATTCCTCCTGCTCCACTCCTTTTTTTCTCTTTAGGCATCGTTTTCTTTTTTTTGTTTGTAGTATCGAATTTGTTTATTTCAGGGATCGTCATGTTAATTTATAGTATTGAATACTAGTATTCATATATACTCTATTGATCGTCACATTAAAAATGAAAAAAAAATTAATTTAAAGGGGCCCACTATATCACATTTGCCCGGTGCCTTAAAAAAATATAGAGGCGGTACTGATAACTACATATACAAACTAAAATCAATTTTTAAGTACCTATTGCAACAACTCATGGTATATGGTATAAGAGTTAATTGCACTATAATTGGCATTAACACAACATCCCACCATGATCAAAACAAATCATGATGTGATGAAGAATCGGGTTCCTTCACCGTAAACGAACAAAATTATTAACTTTAAAAAAGAATTAAATAAGATCAGAGCAAAACAGAAGATTAGACTAAGAACCAACAAGATATTACTTCACTAGCAGCTATAATAACCTAAAATAAAATTACAACTGATCCATCAAAGTAACACAACATAACTGCATAAATTAATAATGCACTCATAAAAACAACGTACATAAACTAAATTCATGTTTTAAAATGTATTATTGTGACAACCCAATCTTTAAAAGTGTTAACTATGCCGAATAAGACAACTAACACAAATTCTCACCACAATGAAACCAGGTCGTTGATGTGATGAAGTAACAGGTTCAAATGCCGTAAACAAATAAATTCATTAAATTAAGATAATTAATTTCGATACAATAATAAGATATTACAGGATCTAAACTTAGTATATTATTCTCCAACATTGTACCAGTAGATACATCCAACAACAAAAGATTTTGAATTCGATTTCTAACTACAAGAAAATACACAATTATGTAGAAATTGGTGTAATACCTGACCTCTAGTTCAAAATAGAAAAACGGGTCTTCCTCTCTTGTTCAAATTAGAGAACGAGTCTTCGTCAATTAAGAATATATTTATGTTGTAAATGAGCATTCAGGCGCTAAGAAAAGGGTAAGGTAGAAGAAGGTAGAATATGTTGATACGTAATCTCGATTTAATTTGTATATAAATTGGTCTAATTGTCCAATGTGACGTACACATCCCAAAGCATACCATACTTAGCCCAATTATGGAAATGTAATATCTGAGTATATATTATTTTCTTCTGTGATGTATTATTTAGTTAGATTGAATGACATACTTGGTCTAAAACCACTAAATTCATTCCAAAAATGAATGTTACAGGTTATGCCACGTTGAATGCTAATGACAATTTACTTAGTCTAATAATGGAATTTTAATGTCTGCGTACTTATAACTTCCCACCATTATAGTTTTATTTCATTGTATTGAATGTCATACTTAGTCTAACACCGCCACATTAAGTCCAAAAGTGAATGGCAAAAAAATGCCACATTGTATGCTAACGATAATTTCCGTTATTTGTTAATGATTTCACCTAATTAAGGGTACTTAAGATAAATTACCCACTGAGTGCTAGCTTCAAACATAAATTATAAAGTCGATGCTAGTTTTGTAAAAGGTTAAGACCTTGATATTTATTTTTCAAAATATGTGAGAATCTTTGGAATGAGTATCTCACTGTAAAGGATCCATTATAATTATGGATCAATTTTAAAGAAACATTTGAACACATTAACGATGTATATATTCCGAGAGCAAAATATGATTGGATTCTTTGAGAAGGTAGGATTTCAAAACAGTTGCTGAGCACAATTCTATCTTTTACAAAATTGTTTCAGAGCTTTGACTATGTAGTGAAATTATAACACAAAAAAGATATGTTTGAAAAGACATTTTAAAAACATTTCATGCCTAAAATATCATTCTGCAACAATAGTATCGAGAAAGCAATTTGAAAAACATGCCGATCTGATAGATTGTTTACTAGTTGTAGAACTGAATAATGAGTTGCTAATGGCAAATCAAGAATTATGTTCAATTGGTGCTTTAGCATTATAAGGAATGAATGCGAATGCATACAACAATAATGGAGGTGGACGTGGACGTGGACAAGGATATGGTCGAGGCAGAGGTCAAGGCTGTGGATGTTGCCATGGTAATGGTCGAGGATCTGGTAGAGTAATTTTTAAAATCATCCTAACTTTGAATTCCCTGGACATATTTATCTTGTCAAATATAGGATGGATATGAAAAAAGTAAAAATATTGATAAAACAACCACAGAAAAACATGAAAGTGGTTGTCATAATTGGGGTGCAACATATCACTTTTTCTACACCTTTAATCTTTAACATTTAGTGGAGCTATACCAAAAATTCTTGAAAGAAAATTAAGAAGAATAGACTAACATTGCAAAAGGTATAGATTCTGAAAATCATAACAAAAAAAAATTTGAAGATTTCTTTGCTCATAGTTCTTTGAGAATGTTGGTAATGAAATTGATCTGCTCACAAATGGTGACTATATGACTTAAGAAAAAAGGAATTTGGCATCTATAATATATTTTTGTAAGATGGTAATGGGATTCTCCCATACCATTTATATATAAGATATCAGATATCTAACGATTTTGTTGTAACATTATAAGTTAAAGTCAAATATACTTTTATAATGATGTTTTTATTTTATTTTGTTTAAAAGTATATAGGTAAATTTTCTGTTCACATTAATATGAGCAGTGATATATGTTTAATTGAGAGTGAGACTCCTCATTCTATATTCCGAAAACGAAAATATTTTTTGAATATAACCCAATTTAAGGCAAAAGTAATTACTATATCTGGTCCTACATACACAATTGAAAGTCATGAAAAAGTTGTAATATTTTTTTAAAAAATATTACCGAAGTACTTATCAATGACATCTTATATTCAAGAAGTTCAAAAAGAAACTTGCTAAGTTTTAAATATATATGAAATAATGGATACCATATTGAAAACCTAAATGATAACAATTTGGACTTTTTATGTATTACATAAATCGTTGGAGGACAAAAATTTATTTTGAAAAACTCCAAGCCATCTCATCTAGTTTATACCACAATTATAACATATGTTGAAACCCATGTTATTTTGGGTAAGAAATGTAACGGCAAACCCCCAGCCTAGTATGAACCAGGATGCAGAGCTGGCCGCTACGTAGAAAATAACATATAATAACATGCAAATTTTGAAAATCCAAAAGTTCAATATTAAAAAAAAAAAAAACCTATACCGCTAGAGACCCTCAAAATTTGAGTTTGTAGATTATTTTGGTAGATTCAGTTATAACATTAATTGTTATAACTGATTCTATTATAATCTATATTTGTACACCTAATAGTAGACAACTAACAAAATATTAATCACTTGATAGAATGTGAAATAGATGATAAAGAAAATAAAGAATTTTTGTGGGGTTCGGAAATACCTTCCTTATCCAAGGACCACATCCCAGGTGATTAAATCCACTGTGAAAAATAAAATTACAATGTATGGACTTACACTAGTGAGACTCCCTCTCTACCTTAGTCGCACTGAACACTTAATTCTTCTTTTTTTTTTTTACTAACCTAGCCTACATTAGACTTGCTCTAACTATCTAAGTTACAATGGAAATTCCTAAGTTAGACTGCCTCTAACTTCGACTTAATGTTCAGTAAATCAAACACATAATATATGTGACCACAATTCACATAAACTTCAATCAGCACAATGAAACATTAAGCAAGTTTCCATTCTGTACACCCTCAGTCTTATTATTCCTCTTTAATTCATTAAATTACTTATTTGTGAATCAATAAGTTTTTAAGATAGTTTCTTTGTGTGCATCAATCTACTTCTTTAATCACGTATTTAAAAAGATGTCTTTAAGATAACAATATTTCTCCATCTTTTAAAATCCTTAGGTTAAATTTTTATCTTTAACCATTTATTATTTAAAAACCAAAAGATATAATTATTTGATTAGATCAAGTAATGACTTCTAATCAAATACAAAAAGTTGGCTCTCGGATTTACATTGAATTACTTAGTCATTCAGTAAATAATATATTTAACTTTTAAGTAAAATAATAATAAGACAACACACCCTTATTTTACAATTCACATAATATTATCCAGCACACCTATACTCATGTTCAAACACCAACTAAATAATCTGAACATAAAAAGTTACATTTGAACTTCGTGAAATTAAAAATATGACAAAACATAATCTTACAAATATTTTGCTATTTATAATGTCCCATTTTTTTTTTGTATATTTTTGTTCATGAACTTAATACTCGCCCTGACACCTTGATATTCTGCTCTAATATGTAAAATATGAGATAACTCATGTTGTAACATAAAATTTCCAAGACATAACAGCATACTCAGAAATTCCAACAGACTTCTAGAGCATAAGCATTAGAAACAAACTATCAAGTATCATAAGAACTTCATAGCTTATCAACCAAAAAAGAAACAAACTAAAAACATTCTCAGAATACTAGAACATAAGCATGAGAAACTAATTATCAAGTAGCACAAGAACTCCATACCTAAAAACAAAACACTTTATCTATTTCGTGTAAAAAGCAATAAGAGCACCCAAAAACCAAAATAACTACTTCCTGTAAAAAAACAAACAGAATAAAATAGAATATCTCATAGATTTTTCCCCCTCCATGACCAAAAGATTGCAAAATAAAAAATAAAAATAAAAAATACACTAATCCTGCCAACAAAACATTAAGCAGATTCTGATAAGTATTCTTTTTACAAATTTCTCTTCCGAATCTGTCTCCCCTAAGTCTGATGTCTACTCAATATCATCACTTGTTGACGCCTTTTGTGCTGTTATCAGTTTGACCAAAACAAGTAATGTTGTTACTCGATTCCTCTGAAATTGAGATGCATTGTCAGAGGATTTCATTTTTGAGGTAGAGAACCAAGTACGTGCCATGGCTGAAGAGATGAAGTTAAAATTTAGGATTAAAAGGAGAACCAGAGCACATATGCGTTCTCATTATCTTAAGTGCTCTAAAAATCTCACGCCACATTAATTTAAGCCAAGAACCACATGGATCCAATACTAATAACAACAGTAAACCAAGAAAGAAAAAAAAAACTTGAAAACATGAGAGAAATAGGAAAGACTCGATTACTGGACCAATAGAAAAATGTATTAACCTTTAACTGATGCCTTCATTTAAACATTTGTTTTGGTAAAAACTCATAAAGTATTATACGAAAATCTAATAAATAGAGATAATCCCTTACCTCCTTCTATTACAAGGAGCAAAGTCCAAGAGATTTTTTTTAGTTTTTTAAACCTGACTGAATCAAGAGATTTCGTAAATATATTGGCAATTTGTTTTTCAGTTTGAACATAGTCTAGGGTGACAATATTGTTTTCCACAAATTCCATAATAAAATGATGCTTAGTATCTATATGTTTGGTGCGTGAGTGTTGTAAACGATTCATGGAAATATTTATCGCACTTGTATTATCAAAAAATAATATGAATTGCTCCATCCCAACCTCATAGTCCACAACATTTGTTTCATCCACATCAATTGAGTATAACAACTTCTAGCATCGATGTATTCTTCCTCTGCAATGGAGAGAAAAATCGAGTTCTATTTTATTTTTTGCGAAGAGTTCAGATTATTTCCAAGATAAAAAAACCCTCCACTTGTACTTCTTCTATCATCTACATTCACAAATTTGGTCAAATATTTATAATTGACATGCCTTAGTTGTTCATGCCAAAGATCAATATGTGATTCTATCGTTGTCTAACAAAACATCAGTTGTTGTAACAGGTAACAATCGTCTCCTAATCTATGACCTTCCAAAATAAAGCGATTCTAATTGTCCAGTACTTGACATTTCTCATGTGTGAAGTTTACAGATAAATCATCATCGCACACCTGATTTACATTGATTAAATTTGTAGTTTAATTCTAAACAAATAAAACATTAGTAAGCCTAAGAAATCTTTTCACATTCAAATTTCCTTTACCAAGAACATTTCCTTTATCACATCCTTTAAAAGTAACATCACTATCTGAAAATTCAGCAAAGTTAGATATGTATGATTTATTTCCAGTCATGTGACGTGAATATCAACTATTAAAATACCAAGATGCATGTAAGGATTTTAAACATGACAGAGCAACATATGATCTCAACTCATCTTTTCTAACCTAAAATAACTTCTTCTTTCTAGACAAATCTACCTTGGTTCGTGGAGATTTTTGAGATAGATTTTGATACGGTAAATAGTAATACATGCTTATTAATTGAAAGCATCTTAGACGTATGTGTCCTTTCCTTCCATAGTACTGACACATAGGCACAAATCTGACTTTTTTACCTAGTTGATTTTTTGAAACTTAGTTTTTTTTTTTACAGGTTAGGATAGGATTGAATAAAAAATTAACCTATTACCATATTTGGTGCACATGAGTTTACTTTACTTTTTACCCTCCACTTAAATTTATCCCACTAGAGTGGGTTAAATATAACCCCTCAAATTTGTGGGTTAAAAATAACCCATCTTCTCTCATTTCTTTCTTTTCTCTTTCTCTCTCCTTTACTCTCTTACTCTTTCAAATCTTTTATACTTTTATTCATGTTTCATCAATTTTTTTTTTCCTTTTTACTATATATCTTTTAGTTTAATTTTTATCTTATTTTACCACATTTTTACTTACTCAATATTTTTATTAAATTTTTATATTTTTTCCTAAACAATAATTCTTGTATGAGAATATGCTCAAATTAATCCATATATATATATATATATCCTATTTGAAAATATATTAAAATATAGTATAACTGGATGAGATGAATAATAGGGAGATATAGGGATAAATTTTGAAAAAAAATAAAAACCTTTGAACATTTACATTAAATATTTTCAAAATATAAAATTATTTAAAATAGGTTAATTTAATTATTTTTACTTTTAACCTTAATCCTATCCGGTGTAACCCAAAAACAATATTACTTTATAATTTATCCAATCCAAACTTAATCCTATCCCATCACTTCAAATTATCCAATTCGATGTGGTGAAACAAACTAGGCCTGATAGTTCAGTTTTATCCACACCCGAATTAGTAATAATAGCCTCTGTGCTCGGTGTTTGTAGATTGGTGATTTCCTGCAATCCTTCGGAATGTGTTATAATAAATGTTGGTTTAACAAAGGCAGTCTTAACCTATTTTTACTTTCCTAAAACTTCTATGTCTCGTGAGTTTGTAGAAATCGTATATCCCAGCCCAAAATGATTAGCCGGTAGTTTTTACAGTCAAAAGATTGTTAAGAGAATCAGTACTTGTATTCAATAGTTTTATATCTTTCTGAATCCTCTCTATCTCAATCTTGAGATTAGCGATTTGGTCACCTTATCTTCAATTGTTTGTTTCAGCATTCTTACTTTGATCATGAGTTCTATTTTATCCATTTGAATGTTATTGAACTTGTCACATAATCAAATCCTTTCATTGAACAGTTTCTCATACATCTCCTACAAAGACTCTTTATAAATCTTGTTGTTATCTGAATTTAACAGTTTCTCAGTTTTCGATATGACATCCGTTTGAAAACAAGGTTCTGTTTGAATGCTCCCTGTTATAACAGTGTTGGTTATGATAGCATTTATTTGTTCCTATGACAAAACATTTTCATTAGATAAGGAAACTAAAGCCATATGACCTACCTGTAACTCCTAATCTTTTTCTTCCTCCTTATCACTCCATGTAGAGTTCATTATTTTTGCCTTCTTCTTTTGAGTTTACATTTGACTTGAAGTATCTGAAACCTTCACATTCCCTGCACTGGATACCTTTTTTCTTGTTAGTATCAAAACTTATTGTAAAAGAATTACCTTTATTGTTTCTTTGAAATCTCCTATTTTTCTTCATAACTCTTTGAAAGCTTTTGGTTAATATAGCAATGTTTGAATCATCATCGTCTAACACTCATTGCTAGTCAACTTGAAAAGCTATTGATTTGTCTGTTTTCTTTGGAGTGAAATGGAGTTCAAAGGCTTTAAGTGACCCAATAAGTTCATCAAGCTTCAAATTATCTACATTCTTGCATTTTTCAATACCTGTATTTTTTGCACTAAATCTATCTGATAAACATCTTAATACAATTTGAACTAGCTTTTTCTCAGGTATTTGTTCATTAAGAGCTAAAGATTAACTAGCTAAATCAGGTAACGTAGTAAAGAAATCAAAGAGTACCTCATCATCCGAAATTCTTAGATTTTCAAACTTAGAAGTTAAAATTTATAATTTTGAACGTCTCGCCACACTGGTACCTTTGTATGTGTTCTCCGATACTTCCAAAGCTTATTTGGCATTAGTATACATGGAGATGAGTTTGAATTTATCAATGTCCACACCATTGAATATTGCATAGAGGGCCCTACTGTTGTAGTTTGCCAAACGATCTTTTTTTTTTTCCAGTCCAATTATGATTTAAGAGTAATTGTTCCATCAGTTCCAGTGATTATGGATTTGTTCCATCCAGTTAAGACAGACTTCTAAACTTTTTCATCGAGAGACTTAATGAAAGCTCTCATTTTCGCCTTCCAGTAAGAATAGCTTGTTCCTTCAAATAAAGGACGACAAGAAATTGATGCTCCTTCTGAAACTGTCTTTATCTGCATAGTAAAGGTTAGATTATAAAAACTATTGGACCTCACTCAGTATGTCTAGTGACACGCACTGATACCAATTGAAAAAATCTATACCATTAGAGACCCTCAAATTTTGAGTTTGTAGACTATTTTGGTAGATTAAATTATACTAATAATTATTATAGCTGCTTCTGTTATAATGTCTATTTGAACACCCAACAATAGACAACTAACATGACATTAATCACTTGGTATAATATAAAATAGATGATAAAGAGAACACAAAATTTTTACATGGTTCGAAACTACTTTCCTAATCCACGGACCACATCCCAATTGATCAAATCCACTATGAAAAATAGAATTACAATATATCAACTTACATTAGTAAGACTCCTTATTTACCCTAGTCGCACTGTACTTTTAATTCTTCTTTTTCAGTAACTTAGACTCCATCAGATTCCCTCTAACTATGTAAGTTTCAATGGAAATTCGTAAATTAAACTCTCTCTAACTTCGACTCATTGTTCACTAAATCAAACACAAAATAGATGTGACCACAATTCACATAAACTTCAATCAAGACAGTTACACACTAATCAAGTTTCCATTTCATACATCTTTACTCTTTTTATTCCTCTTTTATTCTTTAGATTACTTTTTTGTGAATCAAAAGGTTTCTGAGATAGTTTCTTGGTGTGTATCAATCCATTTCTTCAATCACGTATATAAATAGATGTATTTAAGATAATAATCTTTCTCCGCCGTTCAAAATCGTCATGATAACTATTTTTTCCCTTCCAGCATTTATCCTTTAACAACCAAAAGATAAAATAAATTGAATAGATCAAGTAGTGACTTCTAATCAAATACAAAGACTGGCTCTTAGAACTATATTGAATTTCTTAGTCATTAAGTAAATAAATTACTTAACTTTCACGTAAAACAATAATAGGCCAACACTCACATTTTACAATTCATATAATATTAGCCAGCACACATATACTCACGATCAAAGACCAACTAAATAATTTGAACAATTCATATACTTTTGAACTTCATGAAATAAAAAATAAGACAAAACATAACCTTACAAATGCTTTGCTCTTTACAAATATTAAAAATTCAAGAGAAGAATATCAAATATGAATACCAGTCTTTAAAAGAAATCACGATTCCAAAAGAAAAACAATATTTCAATTTAAGTATTCATAACTCATTAAATAAAATAGTTAAAAGTTTCAAGTTGTAAATAGTTGTAAAGAGAATTCAATTATAACAATATTGAGGATGATTGTACTTGAATGAAGTATCCACATTGCCTAACAAATCGCGATACCTACATCCATTTAAGATTTTTTCACATAATAGAAAAAATAAAAGAAAAAGAGAAAAATAACAGGGTTAGACTATCATAGTCTAGTTGACACCCACACATTGCAGCAAACATACACAAATGAACCTATACTTGGATCTAACCTGGAAGCATACAACACGACTTATATGAGTTTTCTAAGACTCCTAATAATATCCATAAAATAGTCTTACAACCAACAAATTATGTTGTTATTTTCATTAAGCCAACAAACAATCATTCCGTGTCATGTCATTACTGGTTGATATATTTAGGCTTATTTTAGTAACTAAAAAGGTCACCTAATACGTTGTTTAATATTCCAACTAACTTGTAACACCTGCCACTGCAAAGTCGACAGTTCTTCGGAAGAAAAAATTTTTTTGTACAAGTTTATCAAGTCTCCATCATCCTATTCGACATTTTCTAATGACATGGTCTTGACATCTCTTTTCCATTCATGCTTGTCTACCTTCTTGTCAGAAAAGTTTTTGGACATAGGGGAGAGAGGGTTCCCAACATTGGCTTGTCATATGCTTGCCAATGTCTACTGTTATATAGAATTATGAGTTGACGAGGGGCCCTGCTCGCCAAGTACTCATCATTATGTCTCGCCAACATCTCTGTTAAGTTATCTTTTAAAGTTGATGAATAATAAGACTTTTCATCTGCCCATCATTCATCCAGTTTATCAGATTTTAAAGTTGACGAGCGAAGCCTCTCTACAACCGCTCATCATTACACTTTGCCAACTTCTCTATTAAGTTCTTTTGAGAATGACGAGCATTGTGTCTCGAAATTGTCTCTTCTTTGTCTCGTTATTATCCTTTGATACATGAATTTCCGAATTTCAAATTTTATAGGTCTGTTTTTAGTTCTAAGTTGACAGTTCTCTAGTTTCTAGTTATATATATATATATATATATATAAGATCAATCAGTTAGGTGACCACTTCACTTATAACCAATTCTACAATTAAAATAATTATTACACCGATAAATTAGAACAAATTTCAATTTTTTTTGCAAAATGAGCGAAGTCCCGAATGATTGAAGCCCAGAATAGTCAAAGTTCAGAATATAAAAGTATGTAGTAGAAATTGGCACTTCAAGCCATAAATTTTAGTTTCCAGTATGAGGTACTTCTATCCCTAGGCATGTCATAGATCCTACTATTATCGCTCTCCTATGGGTAGCATATCATATCAAAATTTTTCAAATCATCTCCTTATTAAAGAATTTATTCACAACGGATTACATTGTACAAATTTTTAAATCGTTTAACAATGACAATACATAATATTTTCCAATTTCAGATTATACAAATTAGTGTATAATAACATAATCACACCTATGCAAGACTTACAACATCCAAGCAATGGAATTTAAAACAATGATGCCAACCTCACTTCCGTAATCCATAAATAATTCGATTAAACTCCCAATTAAGTGTCCTTCGTAGTTTTGTTTCCTTAGGAATACGTAATACACACAAAACTAATCATTAAACTATCTATACCTATAATGTCACTACCCCGATTTAGAAATAAACAAGAATAGTAACATTACAAACATTTCATTATCCAATTATTCCGAAATCATTTGTGTATAAATTGCAAATAAAAATCTTTTACCAAGCCTTTAATTAAGTAGCAAAAGCTTATATTTATTTAAAACACTATCATTGAAAATCCAACATTCGGGACCTAACACGTAGATAGCATTTAAAATCGGTAAAGGCAAAAGATAAGGAATAATATGAATCAATAATACTCAATTACAAGTTCCCATATTTTAAACACAATTACATAGTGACAATAAACATTTATTGAGTAAATTATACTTTACAATAAGATAATTTGCTACAAAATCTACTCCATTGGTTCCTTGCACTCCTTGTTGTACCTGGGGAAATATTTTTAAAAACAATGGAAAAACGTAAGCCAAAAATGTTTAGTTTGAATTCCTATATCTAATACACGCAAATTCATTTTATTTTTCAAAATCTTTTTGACAACTTTTGAATTTTGAAATCTCAAGAAATAAACATTCGATCCCCAGAAATTCCCAAATCGTTTACAAAAACTTTTGTGGTTCAAAGGTCGAAATCTATCTTATTCGGAAAGTATTCTTGTCTTTCAAATTCGTGATTTTTAACACACTTCTATGTACCGAAAACATACTTAGAAAAAATCACAAAAATCAACGTTGGCTTACTTGTATCACAAGTTATCAACCCAAAACTCATATATGGATATGCATGCTAATATGTCATAACCTCATGCTAATGCTGATATTCAATGCACTAAATAAACCTACAACTCATGATTGGACATGTATTCCAATATTTCATAACATCATGTCAACACCAAAATCCAATACATCAAAGAAACATAAAACTCATATATTCACCCAATACACACCGCAAGATCATGGAGATAAGGTAGACGACTTATAAAGAGTTTAATTGGCTTAGGACATAAGGGGTATTTCATGTTCAATTACATTAAAAATAAAATATTTCAAATAAACTCACTTGTCCATTCCATGGTGTTTTAAATACAAATTTAAACGATGGATCTTTAAGTAACAGAATTCCAATTTTCGAAAATCGGGTATTTTCATTCACTCTTAAAACATTGTTGGTCTTACTCCTATATGTAAAAAGTATATATAAAATGGGAGTTTAACACAATTTGAAATCAAAGATGACAATCCATTTGGAAATCATATGAATAAAAGAAGATAATTGTCACACTTCCAAATCCGAAATTCTACGTGCACTAAAAGAAATTTCAGAGCTGGGCAAAAATAACAAGTCAATAAATCATTTTAAAATAATAAATAAATATTTTACTTTAATATAAACGTGTGACTGCAAATGGCAACCAATTTGAAGTTCAAACGAAGGAGAACAACAACGAGGAAGTTTGTTGTTCAAATCTGAATTTTCTGCATACTGTATGATTTTTTTTTTTAAATTTCAAAATTGGAAAGCAGCCCAGTAAATTAATTAAAAACCGTAATTACATAAGAGACTTTAAAAAAATGTAGCCACAAACGACACTCTAATCAGAGTTCAAATGAAAGAGAACGATAACGAGGATGTTTGTTGTTCAAATCTGAATTTTCTGCATACTATGTGATTTTTTTTTTAAATTTCAAAATTGGAAAGCACCCCAGTAAATTAATTAAAAACCATCATTAAATAAGAGACTTTAAAACAAAAATGTAGCTGGAAATGACACTCAAATCAGAGTTTAAATGAAGGAGAACGATAACGAGAAAGTTTGTTGTTCAAATCTGAATTTTCTGCATACTGTGGGATTTTTTCTAAATTCAAAATTGGAAACCAGCTCAGTAAATTAATTAAAAATCATCACTGGATAAGAGACTTTAAAATAAAAATATAGCCACAAATGGCACCTCAATCAGAGTTTGGATGATGGAGAACAAAGAAAGACAAGTTGACACTGGCAGCTGACTGAGTTGCTGGTGACGTACAACGTACACGATCAGCGACACTGTTTCAACTAAACGTATATATGTTTTTTAGCTTTTCGACCCCAAAATTCACCCAAAACAATCTTAATACCTCTAAATCCCTTTCCCACAACTTTATACACATACAAAAAGACTTGGAGATGACAAATTGCCTCTCAATTCCATATTGCTATTACAACTAACACGAAATAATCAATGACAATCAAACACCATCCTACAGGCAAAAATCCCAAAACCAACCAATTCATATCATTGGAGGCAAAAACCAACCAATTCATATCATTGGAGGCAAAAACCAACTAACACACAACTCATCAATTCACCACACCATCCATTAACAAGGAAAATGTTAAAATTCATTAGACAATCATATTCAGAATAAGCATGATTAACATCATAAAACACTTATAATTCATTTCATCAACTTTTTATCCACATTACAATTATCATGCCTATTACCATTACCTTTTTCACATTTCAAAATTAAGTTCAATATAAAAGTACCAATTTATACCCAAGGTGTCACGTCCATAAATGGGGCCAAATAAAAACTTATTTTGTTATTTGACTGATTTTGAAAATACTTTTGACATGGGGAAATTTTTGAATTAAAAGAACTCTGGTGGACTTGTTTACAATTTATCTATCTGTTAGGTGAAAACCTAGGTTACCCCACCAGCAATCATTCAGCCGCCAGACCCCTTTCTTCTCTTTTCTCTCAACTTTGAAAAACTCAAACAGAAACTCTCTTTCACTGTTACATTGGTTTTTGCTGTTAATCTGAAAGTTTCCATTGAACCTATTCTTCGAGCATGAAGGTAAGTTCATATGTTCATGATTGTGTTGGGTATGTTCTCAAGTTGTAAACCCTAACCTTCAAGTTTCTGGTTTGATTGAGTCTGTTATTAAATTTATTCTGTCTGAGTTTAGGAGACGGAGTAGGAGAACGTCAACCGAAGTAGTCCTGTTATTGGCTTAGCGTATTCGGTTAGTAGTCATGTTTAAGCCCTCACTTATTTCTGTTAATGTTTGTTCTGTGCTGCATTAATATGGACTAAACTTAATGTATCTAAAAATCTAAATCTGGACTCTGTGATATGTTTATTGCTGTGAAACTGTTGTTCAACTTGCTGATAAATGGCTATTATGTGAACTGATGCAATATCTGTTGAATGCTGAAAGCTATACTCTGTTATAATATGAAAACTAAGCCCTGTCTAAAGTATAATAGTGATAAGACCGACATGCCTTAGGGATATTAGATGTATACATCGATACGTGAAAACGTACAGGCCTTGAATGCCTTCTGGATGTGAAGACATCAGGCCTTGTTGCCTTCTGGATGTGACGACATCAACTTTTTCTAGAGCTTTGCTCAACCTTACTGGGATCTTTGATCAATTTGTCTGGAGCTTTACTCATAAGTAAGAGGTCTATGACCTATTTTCTGTTCCTGATTTTGTTATCAAACTAAAGACAGGTAAATAATCTGTAATCTGATGTTTTCAGTGTTTTATAAGAACTTGCTAAGAAATTTATGAAATCTGATGCATATTGAATGCATTATCTGGCATCATCTGTTAAGTTTTGTAACCTGCATGACAAGCTGATATACTCTAGTATATGTTTCTGTCATTCTCTGAAAAATCAGATGCCTGGTATGTAAATTGGTATATGATCTGCAAATCTGAATTTTTAGTGTACCGTGAACTGTTATGAATGCCTTGATGATTTCTGAATTGAGCTACTTGCTAATATTAGGTTAACATGCTGCCTTTAGACTGACTATTGCCTAATTGGATAATTTGAAGAAGATTTAAAAGTTGAAATTAAAACGAGTTAGACTTAGGCGAAATTTTGATTACTCAGCCAAAGTCATCGCCTAGACTAAGCATAGAGTTGGCAAAGTCTTTTTATGTCGCCAGTGTCTTCGCCTTGTGGTCAGCGAAATCTTGATCCTACGCCAGAGTCTATCACCTAGCTAAGTAATAAGTTGGCAACATCCTGTGTCCATCGCCTATTAATCTCGCTAAAAATTAGACGATACCCATTTTTGAAGTTGAAATCTCGCCATGTTACTTCGCTGGTATCCAGGCGAAATTTCCTTAAATTTTAATACTTCGCCAAATGCCTTCGTCAATATTTAAAAGAAACAGTGTATTAGTCATTGGTTTTCGCCAAATACCTCGCCAAAATTGCTAGACGAGACTTTTCCTTTTTAAAAATCATTGCCAAAATCCTCGCCTAAAAAGTGAGGCAAAATATTTTTATCTTGCCAAATAAGTCGCCTATGTTAAGGCAAAATATTTTTTTATCTTGACAAACAAGTCGCCTAAAAGTGAGGCTAAATGTTTTTATGTTGCCAAGAACAAGTCGCCCAAAATAAATTTCAGTGTAAAAAGATCGCCAGCCAGCCTCGCCATAAACCAGACGACAGAGTCTTCTCAGCAGGTAAGTTATCGCCTAACAGAAATTCCAGGATTTGGCACTAAAGGAAATCATCGCCAACTTCCTCGCCAAGGATTGAGGCGAAATACAAACATGTCGCTTAAACATTTCGCCAAGACCCATTTCTTCGCCAGATTTCTTCCAGATTTCTTCCTTTTGATTTTCCCTTTCTGAAAAGTTATTGTAAGCCTGATTCAGACATCAAACGAATAAGTTATGACTGTTTTAAGTTTAGAGCATTTACAGGGTATAATTAATCTATTTAATCACTGTTAATGGTATCAGATTCATTTGTTACTCCTTAAGGAACCTATTAAGCTTTAGAACCTTTCTGAGTTGTTTGAAATATTCTGTACTCTTCTGTTTCCTTCTGTTTTAAGCCTCTATTTGGCCAGGTAAGCTGCATAAGTTGTGTGTTCATGCTTATTTGTTAATTTAAGAAGCATTGTATGTATGTGGATGTTAGGCATTGGCTTACTAACTAGACATTCGATAGTCTGACCCTGTTGTTTCTTTATTTTTGTTTTGTATATTAATTTTCCTGATTGGGATGGAAAATGCTGAGTTCAGACAGTCAGGTGGAATAGCAAGGCACACATATATCACTCTATGCATCAGTTCTGACATTGGTTTTCAGATTTGCTTCCGCATATATTATATACTGAACTTTTAAGTTTTATTAAACTATTTCAGTTGTAACCAGATTTTTTACCATTATATTTTCGATTTCTAATGATTTTGTATTCAGATGATTTTAAGTTAAGTATTTGATTAAGTATCCAGTTTATCATTTCATTGACAGATTTTACTATTACAGTAATATAAGTTCTGTTTGGATATTTGATAGCTGTTCAATATAATTATAAGTATAATATGTATGTTTTCTGTCGCGACATCCATCTCCCTGCATCTGTCCGTAAGGCGGGGGTTTGGGTGTTACACAAAGAACCTATTTTAGTTCAAGAAATCCACACTAAATCACTTTCTACTTAATCAATTTCAATGCATATTACCTTTTTATCAAGGAATTAATTTACATTTCACAAGTGTAGTTCATATCTTCACTATTACCATTTAGTTGTCCTTTATCACTTGTATAGTGTGAACACGGAATCACTATGGAAGACACTCTATAGGTGTGGACCGAAGTCCCGCGATCGGCAAGCCGGGTGAACCGAAGTTGCACTATGGACTGAATAACCTCATTTAATGAGTCGGAGCCATGATTTGGACCGAAGTCCAACTATGGAGCCGTCGTCCCATTAAGACTACCACGCCTCATTAATACACTTAGACAATTAATTCTATGGCCAACATTTCCTAGAGCATGCCCACTATTCATTACTCAACACTAGCGCAAAAAGGGCAACAATTACACTTTAGTGATATTATTTCTCATTGGTCACCAATTATCACATAAGGTCTTATTTTCATCATTCTTAACATTTGGGACACTCTTACTATCCTTTCCACAATAATTTCACTTTCATCATTAAGCCACCATTAGATTTAGCGTGTTCCATGACTTTACACATGTTACAAAATTTACAACTAATAAGCTCACATCAACATTTACTTAAGATTCGTTTAATGTCATTGTGGCTCATTAATTTTGTTGACCAACAAAATCACTACACAAGACATCTATGTGATCAAAGAAATCACCAAAAAGCATAATTCACAAAGAATCTCACAATGCTAACAAGGTCCCCAAATCAACCATATACATCACAATTTCTCCATAACTCAAACATCAATCATTCAATAGCAATCAATTCGATAATATTCATCACAATAAACACAATCATGACATCTTAACAAAAAGGCATTGCGGAATTTAAGTCTCTATCATAACTCCATCAATTCACAAATAATGTGGACTTAGTCCAACCAAACTTCAATACCTAAATTTCAGCGCCTAACATGCTTCTAATGCATTGTGGCATGTTCTAACGCCATAATCATGGCAATAAGCATGTATTTGACATTTTTATGTATAAGCCAACTTGGTTAATGCTCTTTACATGAATTTCAATTTTGAAGGTAGGTGTGAGGAAAACAAACCTTATTAAGCATCAAACCAAACCGAGCTCCCGAGTCCGCTCAACCGACTCCAAGATTTCATTTCATCCAAGAATGTTTATTTATGCCTTTACCAACCTATAGGACACTCAATTAATTCTTGTGCATATAACATGTTTATCTCATACCAATTCTATAGGGCATTAAAATAATCAATTTGAATTTGGACATAAACTTGCTTTACAAAAATCTATCTTTTCAAAACTCAATTTATTTCATAGTTTTGGTCTCAAAAATTTTATTTAAGGAACCGTAATATATTATCGACATATTAGGCTCCTTTTAAACACTAAACCAACTCAAAAATTCATCAAATATATCATTTTTCAAAGCTCCCTCATAAAGTGACAGGATTTGATCTAAAAAATCTATTTTTATCAAATTACCCACACTTAAAATTTTGTTTTTGTTCAAATAAGTAAGACCCTATTCTTAAGTTTCCTAGAGACAAATTCAAACATAAAGTTCAAGGGTTAATGGTTATAAAATTATCATACTTCCAAAACTTGTGTTAGAAGTAACAACAATAACACCACCATATTATTTATTTTATTTCAAAGCTAGAATAAAAGTGTAATTAAACGTAGAACCATATTTGATTTCTAAAATCAACTAGGAAACATTAATCTAATAAATAGGATCACAAAGATACAATAAACCAAGAATATAAACAACAACTTCAAAATCCACGATCAGAGAGTAGAAAGCTTACCAAAAAGCTCTTAATTGTAGGAGAAGCTTTCTAAGACCTCAAATCATAATAATGGCGATCTTGGGTGATTGTTGAAACCATTTATAAAATAAAAATATTGTGACCTTTGTGAAATTTCCAATCTAGGGTTAGGGTTTGTTGTTGGGAGAGGTAGAGAGAAAATAGGAGAAATAAGATAGAGAGGAGAAATGAGGGAGAAGAAGTGGGGAGGGTAGGGTAGGGTTTTTACGAGAATAGGTGGGCTTGGGCTTTTAAAATTATTTCATGAGCCCACCAATTTCACTAAACACACCCCACTAACTTATCACCCTTCATTAACTCCGTTCCTCCTCGATTTCAGTTTTGAAAAAATAAAATATTTTAGTAATGTCCCAACATCAATTATTATTTTTGTCAATTAATTTCCAACACAAAATATTATTTGGGTATAAACCAATTTTTGCTCAAAAATATCAAATTGGAATAAAATTATATTTCTCCGAAATTTAATCCGAAAATCACTTAAAAATTTAATTGTGATCTCGTGTTTCTCGTTTTGCCAAAATCGACATGTAAGCAAAAATATTTTGGCTCTTAAAAATTATATTTAGGTCAAAATAATATTTTGTCAAAAGTCGACCCTTAGTCAAAGTTCAACATTTTAGGTCAAACATGACATTTTGGTCAAATCAAGGTCAATGGGTAAATCTACCAATTCAAATGCTAAGAATTTTCTTTAGGAGCCATTAGACATCAATCTAATCCAACCGAACAAATTTCAAAACATGTAATAATTTGTTGAAAAATACATAATCTTATAGATTATCAAAAATCACCAAGTAGTCACATCGATCTTAATTAAATAAGGGTCGAAAATATTTAAGTCAAATTTATCTCGAAACGGTCCAAATCCCTATTTTTGCCCTAAAGAATCGCACTAAAGCAAACCTAACTACTAGACCAAAATTGTGGAAGTTATAATACCAAACCCTCCAAGTTCTAGGGTTAGGGTTTGATGACCACTATCTAAACAATCTAACCTCTAACGATGGGATCATTTTGAGACACTAGTATGGATAATCACAAGATTAAAATCAACTTCAAATTTGAATGTTGTCCAAACCTCATTCGATTTAAAACCTTTAGAAATATAAAAAGAACTTGTTTATTTACCGAGAAAACTTAGATTCAATACGGATGATAACACATCATATTTCAAGACTTCAACTCTATGATTTTTGCAATCGTCATCGCAAAGGTTTACAGAAAATAACATTGCTAGAAGGGCTACTCTATTTTGATGTTTCAAGAATGATAAGGTTTAAATTAAAAACTAATGTTTATATATTTAGGTTAGATTTTAGATATCCCCCCATATTTTAGGAAAATACTATTTTTAGCGAAATTACAGATTTCTTTACTAAATATCCTAAATTGATCCGATCTCAGACAAATATCTACTAGACCCATTTTCCATTTGTTATAAGAAAACTCTAGATCATAAGGTTTTCTACCTTTGACATGATCGACTTGGTTACCAAGATCTATGATGATGCATAGAATAATAAAAAATTTAACTGGTAACCCATTGAAAAATAACAAGATTATTTTATCAAATGAATTTTTTTATTCTCTTTGTTCTCAGGGATGATAATCAACCCATCCATAACAAAAGTAAGTATTGAATCACCTGCCTTTTGAAAAGAATTCAAGAAGATATATATGGACCCATTCGTCCTTTAAGTGTTCCATTTTCATATTTTATGATGTTAATTGATGCATTTTCACGATGGTCGCATGTTTGCTTATTATCCACTCATAATGTTACTGTTGCTAAATTTATATGACAAATAATTAATTATGATCTTAATTTTCTGATGATCTAATTAAAACAGCTTGTTTTAATAATGCTTGTGACTTAACATCGCAAGCATTTGATCAATATTAGACATCTATGGGGGTTCATGTTGATCACTCAGTACCACATTGTACACACCCAAAGTGGTTTGGCTGAGTCATTTATTAAGGGACTTCAACTGATTGCTTGCACTCTCTTATTCAGAACACAGTTACCTGCACATGCTTGGGATCATGCAATATTACATGCTTCTTGTCTAATTCATCTTTCAACTAATATCATATCATCAATATTTCCCATTTTAATTTTTCCTTGGCCACCAACCAGATGTATCTCATTTAAGAACATTTGAGCATGTTGTATATGTTTATATTTCTCCTCACAATGAACTAAAATGGGCACTCAACGACGGTTGAGAAGTTATGTTAGTTTTAAGTTGTCATATACTATTAGATATCTTGAGCCCATGATAAGTGATCTATTTACTGTACATTTGTCACTATTATTTTAATGAAGATTTATTCCTACGAATTGGGGAAGAAAATTCCACTAATAATTAACTCATGTGGAAAATTATACTTTAATCTTATTTAGACCATTATACTAGTTAAATTGACAATGAATATGAAAGATGATATAATTATAATCTGTGGGACACAAAACGAGGTATTAACCTATCCTCCAGTAAAAAACCAATCGGTAGAGTCCTCACTCCTCATACTGATTCATGACTTTTGCTGCCCTTCCGCTACAATTAGAACAACCAAAACGCAAGTTAGTGCAGATTCTAAAACTCTAACAGAACTGTGACAATTAGAGACAATTTGGAAAACCCCCAAACCCAAATCCTACAATCAAATTGACTTACCTTCACGAACACAAAGATAGAACCGATTCTACTACTCTGCTGCGATGACCACCAGTTCAACTCACCCAAACTAACAACTTCGCTCTCAAAACCCTATCTCTCGAAATTCCTCTCTAATTGATATAAAGGCACAAATCTGATTGCCTAGGATTACAACTTAGTTTATATACTCGCGAATAATTTCCAAAACCTCCCTTTAGTATTAGAAATTCCAATAACTAATAGAAGAAGGTAAAATGACGCAAAACCCCCATAGTTCAATTGACTGAGACGCTGATAGTCCTAATCCTAGGGAAGGGTATGGCCAAAACTCAAATCGAGAGAAAGATATAATATTATTGCTTGACAAGGTTTAGAAAAAACGTAAGACATTTCTGTAGTTCGAAGGAAACCAAAATAAAATAGAAATTCTGCTAGAATCAAAGACCCGAAAATTGGCAAAAACAAAAAAAAGTCAAAATTAACTCCTAAAAAATTTTGTTTTGGGTCAGTTAACTGTCTGGCTCGGCCTTCGACATCCTGTTGCTAACTGAAAATTATCTGTGTCGCAATTTCCTTTGTAGAAAGCTATTGCATGCCCCAATCGGACAAGAAACGAATTCTCTAGGTTTTTCACAAGTTTTTTCAAAACAATTCGCATCCTTACATATGTTGAATTAACCCCTAAACCAACTAGACCCTAATTACATTCGTGATAACTCCTATACCCTTCAAAAATTTTGTCCTAAAAATTTACCTAGATCAAACATATGAAGATACCGAGCACGCATGGTCTCTTTTGTCTCCCACGTTGCCTCTCCAACCGCCTAATTCCACCACAAAACCTTCATTAAGGGCACTGAATTCCTCCTCAATTCTTTTACATCCCTAGCTAAAATTTTAACGGGTTCTTCTTCATATGATAAGTCTGGCCACAGTTTAATCTCAGGGGCTGAAATTACATGAGATGAATCAGACCTGTACTGTCTAAATACATGAAGTACGTTATGTATCTTTGCTAATTTAGGTGGTAATGCCAAACGGTAAGCCATAAGTCCAATCCTCTCTAGAATATCGTACGACCCTATGAAACGAGGTGCAAGTTTACCCCTTCTTCCAAATCTCATAACTTTCTTCCAAGGAGATACTTTAAGGAATACCTTATGCCTTATTTCATATTCAACTTCCCTCCCCCTCAAATTAGTATATGATTTCTTTCGGTCTGCGGCTTCCGTTAGTTTCTCCCTATTGAATTTCACCTTCGCCTCTACTTCTTGAATAATCTCTAGACCAACTATTTTTCCTTCACCCAATTCTATCCAACACAAAGGAGTCCAACATTTTCTTCCGTACAAAGATTCATAAGGAGCTATCTGAATACTTGCCTGGTAAAAATTATTATAGGCAAATTCTACCAACGGCAGATATTTCTCCTAGCTCGATTCAAACTCCAAATTGCAACACGTTAGCATACATTCCGGAATTTGAATAACTCTTTTAGATTGCCCGTCTATTTGAGGGTGAAAGGCAGTACTAAGTTTCCGCGTTGTTCCTAACACCTCCTGAAATTTAAACCAGAACCTAGATGTGAACCGAGGGTCTCTGTCAGATATGATTGATGATGGCACCCCATGCAATCTCACTACTTCTGTGATATAAATTTTAGCCAACTTTTCCATCGAATAATCAACTTGGATTGGGATCAAGTGAGCAGACTTGGTGAGTCTATCAACTACAACTTAGGCTGCATCATGCTTAGTTTGGGTTTATAGAATTCCCACCACTAAATTCATTGTCACCTCATCCCATATTTACTCTAAAACTAAAATAGATTACAATAATCCCGAAGGGACTTGATGCTCTGCCTTCACCTGTTGGCATATGAGACAGTTCCCAACATATTGCACAATATCTCGCCTCTTACCAGGCCACCAGTATAATGCTCACAATTCGAGAAACATTTTGGTAGCTCTGGGATGTATGGCAAAAACCTGGTGATGCGCTTTTGCTAACAACTCTCCATGAATTACTTCTGTTTCTGGAACATACAATCTGTCCAGAAAACACAACCCACCATCATCCTTATGGTTCAGTTCTTTCATTTTACCCTTCTCCATCTTCTGCAACAAAATTGTCATCTCTTCATTTTCAACCTGTTGGCCTGCCAGGATCCGCGGTTTAAAGGTCGACATAACCACTAATTCCGCCATAACCCCACCATGTATAACGTTCAATCTAACCATCACTGCTATCAGCGTATGTACCGACTTTCTACTTAAAGCATCAGCCACTACATTAGCTTTACTAGGGTGGTAGCTAATCACAATATCATAGTTCTTCAAAAACTCCACCCACCTACGCTGCCTTAAATTCAGCTCATTCTGAGTAGGAAGGTACTGAAGTCCCTTATGGTAAGTGTAGATATAACACTTAGCACCATAGAAATAGTGTCTCCAAAGTTTTAGTGTGAAAACTATAGTCGTCAATTTTAAATCATGCGTTAAATAGATGCATAAGCTATAACCTTCCCTTCTTGCATTAGAACACAACCCAATCCATTCAATGAAGCATCACTGTAAATTATATAATTAATCCCTTCAACTGGCTGGACAAGAACAGGAGCTTCAGTGAGTAACTTCTTCAACAACTCAAACCACTCTTGACATTTACTTGTCCATTCAAACTTTAACCCTTTATGTAACAGTTTGGTCAATGGTCGGCATTGGAGGAAAACCCTTTAACAAAGCAGTGATAATAAACAGCTAAGCCAAGGAAACTCTTCACTTTGGTCGCGTTGTTTGGCGGTTTCCAAGCTACCACTGCTTCTATTTTCTTAGGATCCACACGAATTCTATCCTTCGTGGTTAAATGACCCTAGAATGCTACTTCTTCCATCCAGAACTCGCATTTCGATAGCTTTCCATACAGTTTCTTCTCCCTTAATGTCTGCAAGACTATTTTGAGATGCTTATCATGTTCCTTCTCGTCTTTCGAGTATACCAGAATGTCATCTATCAAAACAACAACAAATCGGTCTAGATAAGATTTGAAAACAAGATTCATGAGGTCCACAAAGACCATTTGAGCAATGGTCAGTCCGAATGGCATCAGTACAAACTTATAGTGTCCATATTTTGTTCTAAAAGCTGACTTATGGACATCCTCTACTTTTAACCTCAACTGATGGTATCCCAACTGTAAATTGATTTTTGAGAAAACACCTGCGCCCTTAAGCTGATCAAACAAGTCTTCAAATCTAGGAAGTGGGTATAATTCTTTATCATCAGCTTGTTTAGCTGCCGATAATCAATACACGGCCTGAAAGTACCATCCTTATTCTTCACAAACATCACCAGTGCCCCCACGGAAACACACTAGGATGGATATAACCCATATCTAACAATTCCTGCAATTTGATGGGGATAATTCTAACATATAAAATCACAATAACTAAACAGAACTCCTATCAAAGTTTAATGTAGTATTTAGGATATCATCTCCACAGGGATTGTTAGCTAAGAAGCGAAATTGAGATCAAGATTTAAAATGAATTGCAAAAAGAATCTATATGCAAGTCAAATCATAATAATCATAAAATTGTTGTGTTTTAAAGACACTAATGACATTCAATCAGTGTTAACATAAGTTTGTACTCTGTTCTGCAAATGATCTCAAACTATAAATGTGTCGATCTGCTAGTCTCTACTATCTATTATCTTCTATGTATACTTCAACTTGTAATCACAGATTTACACTTTAGAGCATCAGTAGTGATCTATTAGAAGATCTCTCGATTCAATCTAATAGATCTCAATAATACTGATGCATATATCTCTATACTACAATCTATATAACTGATAAGCACAATATGTAGAAAATTAGATCTATTGTCTATCTCTAGAACAACGATCATTTGTTATCAGATCTGAAACCTCATCGCCATCTCTAGTCTAAATAAAGCTTCAAATCAACAAGATTACGTAACTCTAGTTCTTGAAATTCAATCAGCTCATGAAAATCAAGTAAATCTGACTATAATTGAACAAGAATCATACAATTAGAATGATAATCAACAACAGAACTTAGCAAATCAAAACAGCTTTTAGCCTAGCATATCTACTTCAACATATTCAATGAAAGCAAAAAATCATCATCAATTTGCATCTAAGATCTAAATCTTACCAAGAAAGATAGAAGCTAGACTCTGTCACAGTTGTTGCTTCACTATCTTCAAGCTAAATCTCTATGATCACAGAAAATAGGATACAAAACTTCCTCAAGAAACTTCTCTGAGAATATTGAATAAAGCGTTAAAAAGAATCTAGAATTTTTTTCTCTAAAAATAACAGAATGTCAAAAGGTCATTATTTCTTCATCTAAGCTCCTATTTATAGAGTTTTGCTCAGTGGCAATTCTGAAATAAAAAGCATAAAGAAACACAAATAGGCGAGGTAGCAATTTTCTTCTTTTATGTCGCATGTTTCCTCACATGAAACATAAACGAATTCAACAAATATCTCCAGCCACAAATTCTGTTAGGCGAACTCTCTTGTTAATCGCTTTTCATCTCGCCTAACCTTCAGACGATTTAATTCTTTCTCGCCATCTCTAAATCTTCTAACAAATATGGTTGGCAAGATAGCTCCAATGCCGCCTTAGCATATCGCCTACATCATGGCGAGATACATTTTGCGTGCCTGAGAATTCCACCATGTGTGACGATTCTTAAAGGCGAGAATTAGTAATGTTGCCTTCCTTGGGTTCTCTTAGGGCGATATCCTTCCCATCTCGCCTTCATCATTATATCCCTTAGGCTAGATTTGAACATCTAGCCTTCTTATTCCACCTCATTTCTTGAGCAAATAGGCAAAGTATCTAGGTGACTTCTTCTTGCTTATCAAACATTCCGCTCTTTCAGCAGCGTTTGGATGAAATTCTATTTGTTCCGATCTTTTGCTTGTTTTAGCTCATTTTCCAAATCTTTTCATCCAAGTCCCTGTCTCAATAAAATAGTCTAGAATCACTAGAAATTCATTCAATATATCAACCTTTAAGCCCAATTTCTCTGTATTTAAGCTCACAAAATATACTAAAATATAAGTAAATTCTAGACTTATCAATTACCCCTAACTTAGCCTTTTACTTGTCCTCAAGCAAACAAACTAAGGATCAACTGAGACAGCAATCAGTGCATACTTGCAATCAAAATTCAAAGTAACTTATCATGTATATTTTGAAATTTTCCAAACAGTGACCAACTCTTCTATCAAAATTTCAAATCAAGTAACTCAAAACTGATCATTTTCTTCATGTTGTAAGACATCTGAGAAAAGCAAAGTGTTAAAGTTTTGAAACTACTTTCTCACTGTAGTCTCTGATAAGTGTTTGATCACTCAGAATCCTAGAGTTTACTCACACAATACACTAGTCACTTTAAGAATCAGAGTTATGCACCAAGGTGAATATGATTCTAGTGTTTCATAAGCACGTATGAAGAAAATTTAAGAACCTCACGATCATTGAACTTCATTCATACACTTTACAGCACTTAGAGGTTCCTAAGTTCAGAGCTATCCATTTCTCTGCCGTTGAATCTCTGATTTGTTTATATAGGAAAGATGGGCCAAGTTTTCTTATGAAAGAAAGGGAATTCTTCAAGGGATTCAAAATTTGGACATACCACTAAATGCCTCTCAATCCCTCTACTTTTCAATCTCTAGTGTTTCCCTACTCTCTGATTCTTTATTCACAACACCACTTTTTTACATAAAACTACCCACTTTTACCAGTGGCTCTTTTATTTTCTTTACATCAACTTTTTTTTCAGAAGCATTTTGCTTTTGACTTTTCAGAAACACTATTTTAGTAAATCCTTACTTCCCATTCTTTTCATCCCTTATTTAATGGTAAGTCCAAAGGGTAGGATTGAGATCATATCTCTATCTTTATGGTTTGGACGGGTTTAGGGACCAAAGAAAAGGTTTTCAATGAGAATGGAAACAAAATAGTTCACCTCACAAGATATCAAGGTCTGGTTATATCAAGTAGGCAAAGGCTTTTTAGTAGTTTCACTTACTCTCTTAAATTAGATTATTTTCCTTGGCAGATTTAAGACAGAACTTTACCCGACCAATGCCTTGTACACTTGAGGAATGTATAAGAAATTCAAAACAAACCTATGAAGGTTCTGATTCTAATAGAAGAAAAACTGATCACATAATGTGTTTAATAAGGAAGAGAATAAAAATAACCCCTCTCATGAAGAAAAAGGCATGAAATGAAGCTCAAACCTCATACACGACCCAAGGTTTTCTCCAGTCTTTCCTTATCAAAACTCATCAAATTATTCACAATTCGAATTTGACCAGAATTTTCATCAGTGTTCAAAGAAATTTGTCAAAATGTGCCCATCAAAACTGCTTATTTTGAACACTTATTTTCCTGTTTGAAATCCAATTTCATGAAAAACTAAATCACTTTGAATTATGAGTAGTGTAAGCTCAATCATGCACTCACACCTATAATATCCTAAAAAAATCAAACAAATATACAAAATGAAACTACACAAATTCCTATATATATATATATATATAACACTAGCAATGTGATTGCTACCCCACCCCTAACTTAAAAGAAAGCAGTGTCCTCAATGCATAAGAGAACATAAAAGAAAAGAAGGTGAAAAAGATTATAGAAAATAAAAACACAGAGAGTAAAAATTGTACCTGAATGTCACCACGAACAAGATAGTATTTCACCCAAAGTAAAAAAATTTAGGCAAAATGATTAAAAAGAACAGGCGAAACTTGAAAGTTGCCAACTGGTAGCGAAATAACAAGGCTAAGAACAAATATGCTGCCATATCAGAGTGACATATAAGTGATATGTCATGGCAAAACAGAACTCCTGTACGAGTAATAATTAGGCAATATAGAAGTATTGCCATAGGTATAGATGAGACAATAGGCGAAATAAAATATTATCGTGAAAGACATCGCCCCTAACCATAACAATTTTAGTACCCTTTAGGCGAAATGCAGATACATCGCCTGAGAAAAGCGAGGTTATAGACGAGAAAACTCGAATATCGCCTAAGCATGTGAAAAAAAATTCATCCTGCAAAACAACTTCCAAATGCATCATACAAGGTATGAATAATAGAGCTTGTAAAGACAGCTAATACTGTTGGGGATGAAAAACCCCTAACTTAAAGCTTGAAAACTATCTACACAGATTATATAAAACAATCACATTACTCTTTGAACAGTGAAAAATAGAAAAACACAACTGGCATCCACATTACTCTTCATTAAGAATCAAAAGAAATTAAAAACAAAGACTCAAGTATTCACATTCCTCTTGAACTGACTTAATTATAACAAAATAACTAAGTTCAGAACAAATACACAATAACAAACAACAAAATGAATAACAACTTTAAATCTTCTAAATTAGTTTCTGGAGAATGCATTCTCTGAGGAGATTTGGAGTTCAATCTCCTTCTTTTTTGTTGAGGATTGGATGAAGTTTCAGCTATTGTTCTTCTGTTGAGCTTTAATTTTCTAACTATTATCCTCCTGATCTCCAGATCAATGTCAGCAGGCGATTGAGGAACTACCTTTAGGCTCTTTTTGGGTCCAATTGAGCTTGGAGACGGCACCTCTCTTTTCTTCTTCTGTGTTCCTGTCTAGACATGCTTCCCTTCCTTGGAACTGGCCATTGCATCATCAGCTTCAGTATCACTTATTGAAGCCAAATTAAGAGCCTTCTTCCTCTTATATGAAACCTTGGGCTTTTCCAACTGAATGAGAAAACTCTTATATCTCTGTATTTGTCTGAAAATATTACAGTAATACCCATCAGGAACATATAGTGTAGTGTCTGAATCCCATAAGCAAGGATTGAAGTTATGATCCAGAATAACCATCTGCTCAAAATCTGCAAGACTTACTAAAGGATTAGCATACACTAATTCATTTGAGCCAGAGGACGAACTAATAGAAGAGAATTCCATGCCACTGAAAAATTGAAATGAGGGCATCCGGTTGAAAGCTTTGAAAAACTCTCCCAACATAGTTGCTACTTCTTCAGCCTCAAAAGTGAAAGGGTATTCTTCAGCTAGTGGCACCTGATTTAAAGGCTCAGGTTGACAAAATGAGACTAAAGCTAAGGAATCATCAGACTGGTCCATGAATGCATCATGAGAAAATATACCCATCATCGCCATGTTCACCATTCTCTGAATCTCAGCGTGTAAAATATGCAATTTTGGGATATAGTCTTCGGTAGTCTGAGGTAGAACTTCAGTTGTACACTGATGAATTCTGAAACTGTCAGGAATTTGGCAAGTTAAAATGCACATGTCTTGAGTCATTTCCTCCACAACCTGATCTGCATGAGCTTTCATAACTGGGCGGACATCCTTTTCCAACAGAGATTGAGATCCTTCACCAGCTTCTTGAACTGTACAAGCTTGCCTGCGGCTTCTGCATAAAAAGCTAGCAATCTGCTTTGCTCCTTAATCTCAGCAGAATCAATTTTCTCACAATCTGAAGAATTAGAATCTTTAGCTTTAACAAGTGCAGCCTCTACTGCCACTGCTTCCCCTTTATTCAACAACCTTTCATCTGCTTCCAAAATATGGTTGGTATCCTTTTCTACTGCTAAATAAAATTGATCACCCAAATTCCTCTATAGGTAATCATCCTCTACTGTGGAAGTAAGCATATTGCTCAGCTGATCATTAATATCAGGCTGACTATCCATAAGCTCCTATTGTTTGAATTCTTGATGCCGATACTCTTCTTCATTCATTGCTTGGTCAGCTGGTTCTGATATACTGACCCCTTTTGCAAACCTAGCAAACCCAACTAGAGGTGCACTCTCGTTTTTCCTTTATAGTTCCCACATCCTTAAGAACGCTTGTGGGTTTGATATGTTGTTGAAGAACTCAACAATACGTTCTTCAACTTTTCTTTCCACCAAATCTCTCACCAACTCTTCCAAGTATTCTCTGTAGACAGGCTCAGCTACCCTTTCATTCATTCTTGTTGGAATTTTAGCAAAAGGTTGAGTAGCCTCAAGTGCAGGTTTAAATGCTGGAGTAGAAAAAGAAAAATTATTCTTCTTGACAGTAGTCCTTTTGACATCTCTTAATGCCTTCAGTTTAATTACCCTCTCAATAGCTTTAGCACATGGGTCATCCTTTCCTCCTCTACTCTCCCAGATTCTCAGTTCAAGCTCTCCTATGTGTGCCTTTGAGTCAGCTAGCCACACATCCTTCTTGAGGCTCTTAACTCCACACCTCTCTAACAATCCAGTAATTAAGGATGGAAGTAAAGAGTATGCTGCGTTGATATTTCCTTTTTCATGTTGTTTACTCTTTTCTTCAATTCTGAGTAAATCAACTGTCCCAAATGGATGAAATGACCTTTCTGAAAATCCCTTAAAAATTTCTTTTTGTTAGTTGTGAATCGGCTACCCTTATTTCTAGGCATCACATTGTCTCTGAGCCAGTTCAAACAAATAGCTAAGTGAATATCCAATTCACTGGCCCAAACATCATCCTCTGCCTCATTAGTTGGGTTAGGGAACCTCTTAAAGTTACTTACAGCTTCAACAGACAACTCTGTAACATTCATACCCCTATCACCCTGAGGATTTGGATTCATCAATCTGTAATAATCACAGGTGTCAATGGACATATCAACTTCTATACCCCTCAAACTGAATGGGTTGTTCAACTCTTCTAGTGCCTCATTGTAAAATTCTTCAACTAAGTTGGCATTCACATTCTTTGGTTAGGCTACTAACTTCTTCATATCCCAAGCCCAGAGATAATTTCCAAATCTTTTATCCTCAATCTCTATCAACAATATTCCCTTTTCTGGCTAGAATTGCAGATCTTCTTTTCTGTCTTGGACTCTTTATCTGAGACTGCTCTTTAGTAACTTTTGGTGAAATAGCCTTCACCTTCTTCACTTTCTTACTGGCCCCAAATACGGTTGCAGCTTGTTTCTTAGTTACCAGAGATTTTTCAACTAACATTTCCCCCTTTTCAGCATTTGATGTGGAAGGGGTCTTGGGTGATTCAGCTATACTGTTCTTCCTTGAAATTGGGGAGTTAATCTGAACTCCCTTCTTCTTAGTATCCTAAGCAAATACTTTCCCAACAGATTCTTTCCCCTTATCTGTAATTGAAGCAGAAGGGGTCTTGGGAGTCTTATCTTTAACTTTTGGTGAAGATGGAAGTATCACCCTGCCAGTATAATTCTTCTCATCATAGATCTTTGGCTTGGCTAAAGTCTTAGCCTTTTTACCCTTCTTTGATGGATTAGGGGTGGTATCACTCTTTCTCATGGCCATTTGATACCTACAGTGATATGAAAAATCAGTTGGTATAAATCAAAATCAGTTTAAAGAACCAAGAGTATTTACAGCAGCAACATGATCACATTTGAACAAATGACAGTATATTGCAACATGGTTTCAAATAAATCACTATGAATAACAACAATTGATAACAAACATCAAACCACATTTTTCAGCATATTCACCAACAACTACTGTCAATAGCATGTTCTAAAAAAAAATTAATCACATAGTTAGAATTTGACATGGAAATTCTAAAACCCAAGCAAATAAATCCAAATAATTATCGTTAAACTTGCTCAAACCAAACCCTAAAAGTCATAATCACATTATCAACATTACTCAACCAAAGTCAAGTATTAAAAATGTGCAAAACTGAGAAGAACATACCTTGTTCTAATTCGTTGTGAAGACTACCGATACAATCGTGAAAATTGAACAGAATTTTCGCAATGAGGGTTTATGTGATTTAAAAATCAGAGTGCAACTGAATGTAATGGTAACAATTGGTTGGGGTTTTAAAAGAATCGTACAATAGTCACAATGATGAAAAAAATAGGCAGAAGGCAAAAATTTCGACCCCGCCTCCTATTAGAACGGTCATAAAGAAAATACGCCTACGTGTCGCCTAATACTTAGCCACTTCTAAAAACACAGGCCACATAACAGGCGAAATGTTGTATCTCGCCATCTAATTAAATGATCAGAAAAACCTTACCTCAACATTTAAAACTGGCCTAATTGGGTCAACCTGATTCGATCTCGCCTTAAGCAAATGAGTGAGGCGAGTTAAAATGACGAAATGTTTCAACTTCACCTTCTGAGAAAAACAACAAGGGCGATAAAAAGATAATTTTGCATTTAGGAATGAACTTAGGCAAAATGAATGCAAAAAAATTAAATCTTGCCATACAAGTGTTGACTTAGGTAAAGCTCAAAACGACATGAATGTATTTCGCCTATGTATATTTGCTCAAGGCGAGATAATGTTGGGCAAAATAAAAATTTTGTAGCTAAAAAACATACTTGAAGGGCGAGATACGAAGACGATATCAAAGAAGTTGCCTCACCTTTTCTTGCACTGGCCGTTATTTCAAGGCGATATTGCTCAGACTTCGCCATTTCGAAAGTATGATAAGTGAAATTACTGGCTTTAGCTACTCTTCTCGCCTTCACCTAGGCATTAAATCATGGCGATTGACAAAATTTTGCCATCTTTAGCATTATTTTTCTTTCAAGTTTTTCTGAAAATAACCACACTTTGTAAACATGAACTTGGTTTATCAAAGGTTTATACAATTAAACAATAATAGCATGAATCCATTAAAACGATTTAATTGTGTAAAGAGTATGCTTTGTTTAAGGTTGTTAGCATCGATCATGGCAAGTTTGTTTTCATGATCTTTCCATCTTGTCTACAGGATCAAAGATGTATAACACTTCTCTAGTCTTGTAGATATCTCCTCCTAGATAATGTTTGAGCCTTTGTCCATTAACCATAAAAGAATCAGTGGACTTATTATCAAACAGCTCTGTGGCTCCATATGAGGAAACACTTTTCACCTTAAAAGGTCCAGACCATCTAGATTTGAGCTTTCCTGGAAATAGGCTAAGTTTAGTGTTATATAGTAACACATACTGCCCTGGACTGAACTCTCTCTTAATAATCTTCTTATCATGATAATTTTTCATTTTATGCTTATAGATTTCATGATTCTCATAGGCTTCCAAGTGCCATTCATCAATTTCATCAAGCTGTAGAAGCCTTTGTTTTCCTGCTTTTATAGAGTCCATGTTCAACAATTTCACTGCCTAATAAGATTTATGCTCTAATTCCACTGGAAAATGGTATCCCTTGCCATAAACCATTCGAAATGGGGACATTCCAATAGGAGTTTTAAAAGTTGTCCTATAGCATCATCTAACTTATAGCACCAATTAGTTCTGGACTCGTTCACAGTCTTTTGCAAGATTCTTTTCAATTCTCTGTTGGAGAGTTCTACTTGAACATTTGCTTGTGGATGATAAGCTGTAGAATCTTATGGATCATTCCACACTTTTTAAGTACTTTTTCCAACAACTTGTTGCAGAAATGAGACCCCCCATCGCTAATGAGTACCCTGGGTATGCCAAAACGAGTGAAGATATTCTTTTGAAGAAATTTCTCCACTACTTTACCATCATTAGTAATACAAGCAACATCCTCTACCCATTTGGATACATAATCCGTAGCTACAAGTATATATTCATACTTGTTTGATGGAGGAAATGGTCCTATGAAGTCTATACCCCATACATCAAACAATTCAAGTTCTAGGATATAATTCTGGGCCATTTCTTGCCTCTTTCAAATATTCCCCATCCTTTGGCATCTATCGTAATTAGTCACAAATGCATGAGCATCCTTAAAAATTGATGGCCAATAAAAGCCACATTCCAAAATTTTTTTGTTGTTGTTCTTGTTCCAGCAAAATATCATGCATATTCGGAGGAATGATTGTGCTTGATAATATCAAAAGTTTCTTCATTTGGGATGCATCGTCTCAACACTTGATCTGCACATCTTCTGAATAGATAAGGCTCATCCCATATGTATCTCTTGACCTCATGAAGAAATCTTTTCTTTTGATGACTGTTTAGCCGTTCAGGTAACACCTTAGATGACAGATAATTTGCATAATCAGCATACCATGGATAGAATGTTACCTCACACAAAAACAATAGCTCATCTGGAAAGTGTTCATTTATATCCACTTGAGCTTCCGTGTCTCTGATGTGCAACCTTGAAAGGTGATCAGCTACCATATTTTCACATCCTTTCTTGTCTTTGATTTCGATGTCACACTCATACAGCAAAAGTACCCATTTATCAATCTAGGTTTGGATTCTTTCTTAGCAAATAGGTATCTAAAAGTTGCATGATTAGTATGAATGATAATTTTAGATCCTAAAATATATGATCTAAATTTATCCAAAGCAAAAACTAATCCTAGTAATTATTTTTCTGTGGTGGTATAGTTTTTCTGAGCTTCCACCAGACTTTTACTAGCATAGTAAATCACTTCGAACAACCTTTCTCTTCTCTGTCCCAACACTGTACCTATAGCAAAATCAGATCCATCACACATAATTTCAAAATTACAATTCCAGTTAGGTGGAGTTCTGATTGATGCTGAAACAAGCTTTTCTTTTAACTGCACAAAAGCTTTCAAACAATCATCAGTAAAATCAAACTTCTTTTCTTTTTCTAGCAAAACACACAGTGATTTAGAAATTTTTGAAAAATCTTTTATGAATCTCCTGTAGAACCCTGCATGTCCCAAGAAACTTCTAATGCCTTTCACATTAGTAGGAGGGGGTAAGTTAGCAATTACATCAATATTAGCTTTGTCTACTTCCAAACCTTTAGCAGACACTCTATGACCTAGTACTATACCCTCTCTTACCATAAAATGACATTTTCCCAGTTGAAGACCAAATTGGTCTCCTCACATCGCTCAAGCACTTTTTTCTAGATTATTTAAACAATCATCAAAACTATCTCCATGAAAAAATCCAACCCCAAAAGCATACTGGCACATTACATAGTAATTAGCATACACCTTTGAAAAATTCCTGGCACATTACATAGTCCAAATGGCATTCTGTAATATGCAAAAGTTCCAAAAGGACACGTAAATGTTTTTTTGTGTTAATCACCAGGTGCTATTGGAATTTGGTTATATCCAGAATAACCATCTAAGAAAAAGAAATAAGGGTGTCCCGCTAACCTATCTAGCATTTCATCAATGAAGGGAAGAGGGAAATGATCCTTTCTAGTGGCATCATTTAAAATTATGTAATCTATGCACATACCCCACCATGTGACTGTTCTAGTTGGGATCAACTCATTTTTCTCATTTTTTATCACAGTTATTCCTCCCTTCTTTGGAACACACTACACTGGACTAACCCATTCACTATCTGAAATTGGAAAAATAATACCTGCATCAAGAAGCTTTAACACCTCCTTCTTCACAACCTCCTTCACTGTTGGATTCAATCTCCTTTGAGGTTGGATTTTTGGTGTATGCTTATCTTCCAAGATGATCTTGTCAGTATAGAAAGTGGGGTTGATTCCTTTAATGTCTGCTATTGTCCATGCATTGGCTTTATTGTGTTTCCTCACCACTTGTAGAAGGTTTTCTTCTTGCTCATCTGTCAAGTCATTTGATACTATAATAGGTAAATTAGAATCCTTAGAGTTAAGGAATGCATACCTGAGATGACTTGGAAGCGTCTTCAACTCCAATTGTGGTGGTTTCTCTATGGATGGAAGCATTGGTTCAACATATGGTTGTATGTCAGTGATATTGAGTACAAAATACGAAGTCATAGACTCCAACTCTCCACTATAAGCACTTTCTTCAGGAATATCCATATCCACATCATTTACTAAAACGTTATTAAGTGGATCAGCACTTCTTAGTGTCAAAATTTTGTCCATCAACTCTTCATCAGCAGCAAGTTGAACATATTTTACTTCATTGAAATCATAAGGGAATTTCAATAATTCCAACAAACTGAACTTGGCTTCTTCTCCATATACTCTTAACATGAGCTCACCATTTGCTACATCTATTAAAGCCCTTCCAGTTCTCAAGAATGGTCACCCAAGTAACAATGACACATCCTCATTTACTTCCATGTCAAGTATTAAAAAGTCTACAGTAAACATGAATTTGTTCACTGTGACTATCGCAACTTCCACTACTCCTTTGACATGAGTGAAAGATCTATCTGCAAGTTGTAATAGGACATTATAAGGTCTAAAATGTCTTATTCCTAACCTTTCATAGATGGTCAGGGGCATTAAGTTAATGCTAGCTCTTAAATCACAAAGAGCTCTCCCTTTGAACCTATCGCCAATGGCTAGGGGTATAGTGAACTTGCCAGGATCCTTCTCTTTCCTGGGAATTTGGTACTTAACAAGTTCACTCATGCTTTCATTTACATTGATGCATCCCACATCAGCTAAATTCCTCATGTTTGACAATAATTCCTTCATGAACTTAGCATAGACAGGCATTTGCTTTAATGCCTCAAGGAATGGGATGCTGACATGAATTTGTTTCATCATGTCCAAAAACCTTTCAAGCTGTTTATCCAGCTTTTTCCTATTTTCTATCTGTGGAAAAGGTAAAGCAATCTTTACAGCCTCCTATTGCTTATTAGCAGAGTTACTAATTTCTTCAGTTTCCTTATTTCGTATAGGAGGGACAAAACCCTTCTTTTCCTTAGAGTTTTCCAACTATTTCCCACTTCTCAATGTAATTGCATGCACTTGTGCTTCCTTCATAGATTTTTCTTTTCCTTTAGGATTTGGCACAGTGTCACTTGGAAGTGCTCGTTTGGGTCTTTGGTTCAATACTTGCAAAAGCTGACCCATTTGAGTTTCCAAGTTTTTGATTAAAGTGGAATGGTTGGTGAGAACTGAATTAGTCTTTTCCATATATTTGATAAGAAGATCCTCTATATTAGGCTTCTTCTGTACCATTGGCTGATACTGAGACTGTCCTTGTTATTGGTAACCAGGTTGAGGATTCCTCTAATAGTAGTCCTGATTTTTGAAAAGATTGGTTCCTCTGTTGATAGTATGGCCTCTGCTAGTTTCTATAATTATTGTTCAGATAATTTACTTGCTCCAACTCCTCAGGCTCTTCTTCATTATCAGCAAAAACTGCTTCTTGTGCATAGTCTGCCAGAGTTGGTTTATGTTTTCCAATAGAGTTGACTGGAATCTTTTTGTTTGGATAACTCTGCTTATTCACAGCCATGTTGTCCATTTTCTTATTCAGCGGAGCTATCTGTACAGATAATGCATTAAATGATTCCAGTTTATAAATCCAGACTACTTCTTGTTAGCAGTCTTTTCTCTCTCATTCCATCCAAAATCATTATTTGCCAGCAACTCAATGAAATCATGAGCTTCATCTGGTTCCTTATCCATTATTGACCCTCCAGCTGAGGAATCAATGTGCATTTTTATTGAAGGTGGCATAGTATTATAAAAGGACATAACTATACTCCAAGCAGCTATACCATGATGTGGAAACTTTCGAATCAACTCCTTAAATATTTCCTTGCTCTTATATAATGATTCTCCTTCTATATACTGAAATGATGAAATCATGTTTCTCAATTTGACCATCTTCATAGGAGGAAAATAGCGAGCCATAAATTTCTTGACTAAGTCTTCCCAATTATTTATGCACCCTGGTGGCAAAGAATACAACCATGCATGTGCCTTATTATACAATTAGAAAGGAAATACTCTCAGTTTCACTGCATCTGATGTCAAAATTCCCGTATAAGAGAATTTGCTTATGCAAGGTTATCAAGTAATATAGAGAACTCAATTAGTTCAGGTATCGAATCCACAGAGACTACGCAAATTCCATTCAACTTGTAAACTTTCTACTAATTAGATGCACAATTCTTTGAAGTATGAAAGAAACGTTTTAACTAAATGATTCAACTGATAATAATGAAAAGTCCTAGGTTTACGATTTCACCTTCCCTGAACTCAAAGTACACTCGTGACAATGGATGATTACCTATTCTCTAGATTAATATGTATTCCTAGGTTTTTCCAAATCCTAGCAACCTATCAATTAATTTCATCCCATATTCCTATGGAACTCAATCCAATCGATGCATTAAGTATTCTATCATTGAATATATATCTCTCAAATCCTATCCCTAGGTATTCACTTGATATATTTCTGAAACCCTAGGTCTAAACTATAATTTTCTTCCAAACAATTATAGAGAGCAGAACAAGATAAAGATGGCCAATCATTCATTAAGCTTTAAGAACAAGTTTCAAAAAGACAAGCATCAATAACATTAATCACGAGTATACCAAGAGTTTATACATCGCAAACCTAAGATCAAACTTAGTTACACATTATTATAGAAGCAACCCTAACAAACAATGTTAATCCTAACATAGTAGAAAGAGTTCACCCCTGATCTTCTCTTCCAATCTCTCCAGATGAAATTGGGTTATCTTCGAATGTGTTCCTTCGTCCATTTTCCGATCCCCTAATTGTGGTTCGTCAAATCCCTTTTATCGCCCTCTCAGTCCCCATACGAGATTTGCCCTCAAAATAACCTTGAAAACCCAAACTTGCCTTTCACGTCAATGTCGAACAATGGCATGTTGGGTTTGCCCGCTAGCAGCGGACTGTTGCAGCAGATGGCTGCAGCAAGCGCCGGTTTCATCCGTCGTCATCATGGTCCTTGCTCACTAGCAGCGGTTGCTGGCGGCGAGCCTCTACAGGAAGCGCCGCTTCCTTTGGCTGCCACATTCCTTCTGTTGGCTAGCAGCGGAGACTGGCAGCGGACATGGCCCTGGATTGCCACTTCTATTTGCTATTCATAAACCTGTAATTCAACTTCTCCCGCATAGTCTTCACTCCAGTTTCGTCTTTGATACTTTATTGGCGTCCACCATCTCCTTTTCTATTTCCTTATGCTCTAAAGTGCTTGTCGAGATTAGAACCTGAAATCACTTGTAACAACATTAGTTTCACCATAAATGCTCTCGAATACATTGCAAAAGTCTAAGGTTTAAGGGAAGAAAGTATGCTAAGTTGCAGATTTATCTACAACCTCAACTTAAACCCTTGCTCGTCCTCGAGCAACCAATTTAACAAAATTTCGCTCCTAATGGCTTGATGCTTGCAATACGAAATTTACTAATTAAAAACAAGTCTACTATATTGGTCTACTTTCGTAGGATTCACGATGGCATTTAGCGGATGCCACAAGCCTTTAAACCACTAAGTGGCCTTAGAGGAGGAGTTGTAGTCTCCTAAGGGTTTACCAAGTATGACACCCACAAACATATTGTATCATACCAGATCAAATTTGGAGCATTCAAGAAAAATACAAAAATGAAGTTTTAGGCTCCCTTTCGGTATGAATTAGACAATAGATGGATTAAGCTCAGGCTCCCTTGCCTAATTCCCCTACTAAGATGATAGTTACAAGCTTTCAAAAATTCATATTTCCTACCTCAGCAAGTATAAGAACTAGTTCTCTTTAGTCTACTTCTCTCTGTTTTTGTGTCAGCTCGTCTCTCAGAACCCTAGGTGTCTCTCAGCAATTTCTAAGTAGTATGAAGGTCGACCTAATGTCTAAAACTACTTAGATCCATTCAAATGCACTATATGAGAAATGAATACTTACCTTCGTGACCAATGGAACTGATAGGAGCTGCAGGGCACTTAGAGATCTCAAGATGCCAGTTTGCTCGATTCCCTGTGAATCTGTAGGTCTTTTGGGTTGTAGCAAGGTAAGGTTTTGTTTTCGAAGCAAAAGGAAACTTATGATGGGGGACAAATAAAACTCGTGATCGATCCCACCCCGAACTTGGCTTTTCCTTAGTCTGTTGTTTTAAAAAAAAAAATCTGCTCTTCACCTTCCTTCTCACCCCCTTAGATTTCGTTTCTTGTATTCCTAGAGACCATGTATTTCTTTCTGCATTTTTCCTCTTTTTTTGTTGTTTTTTTTCTCTCTCTCTCTTTTTTCAAAATCACAAAGAAACTCAGTAGTGCTTAAAGTTTCTACTTTCTGTTCCATAATTTTGGTTCCCATCTCTGCACTTTATCCGCCTTCGTTTGATTTGTTCGGCCACAACAACTAATTCTTTCACTGTTCTCCCAGTTGGGTTCTTGCACCATTCACGAGTTCTTGGGTAGGGCAGTGTTTAAATTTGAGTTTCGGCTCCTAATTTTTTCGGATTTCGGCCTTAAATTCTTGGTCTGGACAAGGTGGGGACCACAAAAGTTCATGGTGTTTGGCTTCAACAAGGCTTTAGTTATCACTCTTTAGTGTTTCGGGACGTGTTTCGGCCAAGGCTTTGTTTTGCTTCACTCCACTTACCATGTCTACGTCATTTTCACAATTCCTCTCATCATCCTGCTCATTGAATCAATGCCCCCTGCACTTGAGGCACTCCTGTCAAAACCAACAAACCTAGCGAAGGGCTTTATAGAGAAATCAATAGAAAAGTGTATATAAAGTGAAGAAAATAAAATTGAACTGTCATAAATAAGATACTTATAAGCTCAAATACCCACAGGGTATCTCCACTACTTGTTCCTATTAACCTGCTTTGACAATACTCTAGAATTTTCTAATACTGGTGCCAAGCGAAATTCAGAGCATTTAGGCCGCGGAGCTATTAGAATTCACATTCCATTGTCAAATTCAACTTATTCGGTAAACAGAAATCTATGGAAGATTTTAGAAAAAAAAATTAGCTCCATACTCAATATTCCATGATATTGTACCTGCGGCCACCCCCAACTTAAATTCATACATTGTTTCAATGTATTACCAAAACAACCACTGTATAATACACTAAACTCCTACTGACTGCATAAACCAACATATCAAGTTCAAGTACCAGTTACACGTATCCATACAGACAGTACTAAAGTCTCAGAAAATTGGAGTTACGAAAATATATAAAAGAAAAGGAACAGAACGATTACAGTGGTGGTGGGCAATGAGCTGTAATAAAGGCGTCGATCGCCTGAATCTCTGCTTACAGTGCATTCTTTCTGGCCGTGAGTTGCTGAAACTGAGGATCATCAGTCTGTGTCCCCTGCTGTAGAAGCTCAATGAGATACTCTTGTATCACGTTCAGCTCCTCCTGCTTCTCCATTTTTCCTCGAAGAAGAATCTCCACAGGTGCTCTGCTGGAACTGGTACTGATAGATGGTGCCGGTGGGATAGGAGCAGTGGCGTCGCTGGAAGATGCAGTGCGGCTGCCAGAACCAGTGTGGCCGAGGTGGTCCTGGAAAGAGCTTGTAACCCACGGTTTGCTCGCACCTTGGTGATGTTGACCATGTTCAAGTTAGGGTGAGGTAGTATCACCTCCTATTCAAAATCCACGCGTAGTCCCGCCCTCCTGAAAATGTCAGTAATCAAATAAGGAAAGATGAGGGATTTGTGTCTCATCCTACCCGAGAGCCTTTCACGGAGCTGCAGATTAATTAATTGGCCCACATTGATGGGAAGACCACTTCTCAAAGCATGGAGGCAACGAAGTCGGTCAGTGGTAAACATCCGTCTCGACACCGGAGTGAGATTCTGGCACATGAAGACATTCTAGATGTGTGCCCTCTCATCCAACTCTTTCGGGCTAGTAGCTGCCACTGTCTTGGTATGCTCAAGACCGCATAAGATCGCATAACACCACTAGCAAGTCGGCATCTTTTATTTGCTGGACTGAATCTGGCCACCCGTGAGCTTGCTTCGGCGGATGAGAAATACCATAATACTTGTTGATCTTGTGCGCAGAGAACACAATTGATACTCCGCGCAAAGTAACGGAGTCAAACTTCATGAATTTATCCACATCCACCTCCCGGTAGAACTGCTTCACTAGATCATAGTTGGACGGAGGGCGTTGCCTAGTTAGGCCCTTGCATCCTATCAACTCAAAGTCCTGAGCCCAATTCAAATATCCCAACGCCTCGTCATCAACTCCCCATTCTAACACAACCTTAGCCCCTTGAACTGCTATTTCCCTCTCCTCTTGCTCCTTCCACAGCTGCTCCGTCCGTTAGTTCGCAACTCTTCCAGCCCGCTCATCCCGGCATGTGTCATTTCGCCTTGAATGTTCAAATGTTGCTCCGCTGCACAAATTCAAAAGAAAACAGCACACATGACACATAAGCAGCTATATGTTAAAACCAATATCAAGCCACCATGCAATATCTTCACCTATAAGCAATCACACACACGTAAAAGAAAATCTTCCAAATTGCTTGCTAGTGTGATCAAGGCGTAGCCATGCTAATGCACTTCTAGTAGACTTCCAAAATGAAAATAAGCATGAGTGGACATATGCAAGGTCACTAGCCCATCTAATTGCACCTAAGTTTCCATGGAGGTAATTTGTCAAACACCTTGTGAGCATATGAAATTTAGGCAAAAGATGTCATGAAAATTATTCTTCTACAACCTCAACTTGTTCCTAATGGCAACTAACATTCGTGAGCAACCAAACCATCAAAATTTTCATTGAGGCATTATGTCAAACACCTTGTGTTCATGAGTTTAACCCTATGAGAATCAACTATACTAAATGGTAGTGCACCCAAAAATCAAATCCAATGGCAGCTCTAAAATCCTATGGTGCGGTAAAGAAGTCTACCGAACATAATTTGCCATTCAAGTTCAAGAAAGAAAACAACCCTAACCTCTATTCAATCCAATTCCCAAGCAAAGACAAGAGAAAGGAAACTCACCTCATGGTGGGAGTACAATCTAGGAGAAAGATGAAGAGGGAAGAAGAAAAGGAAGAGAACTTGGTGGATGTTGTTGTGTGTAGAACATCTAATCCGTTGGAGAAGAGAGAACTGGAGAAACCAATGCTATTTGGAAGAGAAAAGAATAATAAGAGCTTTTCAATACATACCTGTCGGGTTCGTCCGCTGCCACATTAATGTCGTTCGCTGGCAGCGGACGGTGATGGCGAACTCTGACAATGAGCGCCGCTTTGGCTCGTCCTCAATTGGCAACCTACTCGCTGGCAGCGAGTTGTGACGATGGATCCTTCTTGTGAGCGCCACTCCATCCGCCGTCAAAGAACCCCTCTCCGCTGGCAGCAGACGCTGGCAGCGAATGCTGCTCGAGAGCGCCACTCCTGTCTGCTGCCTGTTCTTCTTCTCTTCGCTAGCAGCCAAATCTGGCGGCGAACAGTACTTGGGAACTTTTTTTTTATAAAAAACAAAATAACAAAACAAAACAAACGGATATACACAATAATTTTGCTAGGTTGCCTGTCGTTTAGCTCGACAGTTAGTGGCTTATTGATCTCGAAGAAAATAGATAGTGTGACTACCCATTTCCTTACTCCCTCCTAGATATGCCTTCAACCACTATCCATTCACCACAAAACGATGTCCATCACTTTTATCCTCTAATTCGACAGCTCCATTTTTGTAGACTTGATGAATACAGAATGGTCCGGACCATCTGGACATTAACTTGCCTGGAAACAATTTCAACTAAGAGTTAAATAACAGAACAGACTGACCTGGGGTAAACTCCCGTCGCAGAATATGTTTTCATATGTTTGTTATCTTTCTCTCCTTGTACAGACGAGCATTCTCATAAGCTTCAAACCGAAAAGCATCCAATTCCTCCATTTGTAGAAGGCATTTGTCACCAGCGTCTTTTAAGTCAAAGTTCAGGTACTTGATCACCCAAAATGCTCTCTACTCCATTTCTACTGGTAAATGGCAATTCTTTCCAAAAACTAACATGAAGGGTGACATTCCAATTGGCGTCTTGAAAGCAGTTCTGTATGCCTATAATGCATCTTCTAACTTCAAGCTCCTATCCTTCCTTGACCTGTTCACTGTCTTTTCCAAGATTCCCTTCAGCTCCCTATTGGAGATTTCCACTTTACCGCTCGCTTGTGGATGATACGCCGTAGTGACTTTGTGTTTCACTCCATATTGGCTCAATAACTTGTCAATAAGGTGATTACAGAAATGTGTACCTCCTTCACTGATCAAGGCTGGTAGGGTTCCGTATCGTACGAAGATGTGGCTTTTCAAGAACTTGAGCACCACTTTTCCATCATTCGTTGGAGTTGCTATCGCTTCTACCCACTTCGAGACATAGTTTACTACCACCAATATGTACTCATTTTTGTTGGAAGGGGAAAAGGTCCCATGAAATCGATGCACCAGACATCGAACAATTCGACTTCTAGAATGCCTTTTGGTGGCATTTCCCTCCTTTTTGAGATGTTTCCGGTGGTCGCATCGCTCTTTAAAATTTCTTGCATCTCTAAACATCGTAGGCCAATAGAATCCAGACTGGAGGATCTTTGCAACTGTCCTATCAGCTGCAAAATGTCCACCATACTCTAAAGAATGGCAGCTGTTCAACACCTGTTCAACTTCCTCAAAAGCTACACATCTACGAAGTATATGGTCAGCGCATCTACAAAATAAATAAGGTTCATCCCAAACCTACCTAAAAGATTCATGGAAGAATTTCTTCTTCTGGTGTGGAGTTAAATCATCTGGAATTACCTTTGAAACTATGTAGTTAACATAATCAGCATACCAAGGTGCTTGCTTTGACTGAAAAGTGTATAACTGCTCATCGGGGAATCTCTCATTTATCTCCAAATCAGCCTCCAGCGGAGTATGTTCAATTCTTGACAGGTGATCTGCCACTTGGTTCTCTATTCATTTTCTGTCTTTAATCTCTAGATCAAATTCTTGGAGTAGTAAAACCAAAAGTATCAACCTCGGTTTACAGTCATTCTTCATCACCACGTACTTAATAACTGCATGGTCAGTAAAAACAATCACTTTAGATCATATTAGGTCAGGTTGAAATTTATCCACCGCAAAGACTACCGCTAGTAATTCCTTCTCCGTATTGGTTTAATTCCCCTGCGCATCATTCAATGTTCTACTAGCATAGTAGATTGTGTGAAATATATGATCGCATCTCTGTCCAAGCACTCCACCCACTGCAAAATCACTTGCATCGCACATTTATTCAAATGGAGGGTCCCAATTCGGTGATGTTATCACAGGAGCTGAGACCAACCTTTCTTTAAGGAAATTAAATGCCTGCAAACAATTGTCATTAAAATCAAACACGGAGTCTTTCTCAAGTAAGGTACTCAGAGGTTTCGAAATCTTAGAGAAATTACAAATAAATCGTCTATAAAAGCCCGCATGACCTACAAAAAATCTGATAGCTCTAATCGATGTTAGAGGTGACAGCTTCTCTATTACGTCAACCTTTGCTCTATCAACTTCTAACCCTTTCAAGGTAAATCTTAATCTTCAATAGGAAACAATCCCCGACAATGGCGCCAAAAAATCGACGGGGATAATTCTGACACATAAAATCAAAATAACTAAACAGAACTCCTATCAATGTCTAATGTAGTATTTAAGATATCGTCTCCACAAGGATTGTTAGCTAAGAAGCGAATTTAAGATCATGATTTAAAATGAATTGCTAAAAGAATCTATATGCAAATCAAATCATAAGAATCATAAAATTGTTGTGTTTTAAAGACACTAATGACATTCATCCAGTGTTAACATAAGTTTTTACTTTGTTCTGCAAATGATCTCAAACTGTAAATGTGTCGATCTGCTATTCTCTACTATCTATTATCTTTTAATGTATGCTTCAACTTGTAATCACATATTTACACTCTAGATTATCAGTAGTGATCTACTAGAAGATCTCTTGATTCAATCTAACAGATCTTAATTATACAAATGCATATATCTCTATACTACAATCTATATAACTGATAAGCACAATCTGTAGAAAATTAGATCTATTGTCTATCTCTAGAACAACGATCTTCTGTTCTCGTATCTGAAACTTGATTGCCATCTTTGGTCTAAATCAAGCTTCAAATCAACAAGATTATGTAACTCTGGTTCTTGTAATTCAATCAGCTCATGAAAATCAAGTAAATCTGACTATAATTGAACAAGAATCATACAATTAGAATGATAATCAACAACAGAACTTAGCAAATCAAAAGAGCTTTTAGCCTAGCATATCTACTTCAATATATTAAATGAAAGCACAAAATCATCATTAATATGCATCTAAGATCTAAATCTTACCAAGAAAGATAGAAGCTAGACTTTGTCACAGTTGTTGCTTCACTATCTTTAAGCTAAATCTCTATGATCACAGAAAACAGGATACAAAACTTCCTCAAGAAACTTCTCTAAGAATATTGAATAAGGCGTTTAGAATAATCTAGAATTTTTTTCTATAAAAATAACCGAATGTCAAAAGGTCTTTATTGCTTCATCTGAGCTCCTATTTATAGAGTTTTGTTCAGTGGCATTTTCGAAATAAAAAGCATAAAGAAACACAAATAGGCGAGGTAGCAGTTTTCTTCTTTTATGTCGCATGTTTCCTCGCCTGAAACATAAACGACTTCCGCAAATATCTCCAGCCACAAGTTCTATTAGGCGAACTCTCTTGTTCATCGCTTGTCATCTCGCCTAACCTTGAGACGATTTAATTCTTTCTCGCCATCTCTAAATCTTCTAACAAATATGCTTTGCGAGATAGCTCCAATGTCACCTTAGCATATCACCTACATCATGGAAAGATAAATTTTTGGTGCTTGAGAATTCCACGAAGTGTGACGATTCTTAAAGAGGAGAATTAGTAATGTTTCCTTCCTTCGATTCTCTTATGGCGATATCCTTCCCATCTCGCCTTCAACATTATATCCCCTTAGGCGAGATTTGAATATCTAGCCTTCTTATTCTGCCTCACTTCTTGAGCAAATAGGCAAAGTATCTAGGCGACTTCTTCTTGCTTATCAAATATTCCGCCCTTTCAGCAGCCTTTGGATGAAATTCTATTTGGTCCCTCTTTGTTCCGATCTTTTGCTTGTCTTAGCTTTTTTTTCCAAATATTTTCATCCAAGTCCCTGTCTCAATAAAATAGTCTAGAATCACTAGAAATTCATTCAATACCTTAACCTTTAAGCCCAATTTCTCTGCATTTAAGCTCACAAAATATACTAAAATATAAGTAAATTCTAGACTTATCACAATTGTACCTTTAACTCTGTAGGAGCCATCCTGTATGGAGCCATTGAAATTGGTGTGGCCCGAGGGATAAGACCAATTCAAAACTCCACTTCGCGATCTAGAGGTAATCCGAGTAACTCCTCTACAAAAACATCTAGAAATTCTCTAACGGTCGGTATAAATTTTTTGTCTTACCTCAGTTTCTCCATATATACTACATGAGCGAGAAATGTTTCACATCCTTAACCTGATCATTCTATCCATCAAGGCTACCGACGCAGCCTTATCAACATATTCTATCTATCACCAGTGAAAGTAACCCAACCTTTAGGAAACTGTAACGTGATTCTCTTCGCCTTATAATTTATTACAGACTCATGCTTAGACAACCAGTTCATACCTAATATAACATCAAATTCCCTACATTTAAATTTCAGCACATCCCCAAAAAAATTCTACTTCTCATATAACCAACAGCCCATCTCTAAACACCTTATTCACGGTTACATAGTTACCCAAGGGATTTGATACTACTAAATCAAGTTCAGTATCTAAAGATTTCCAACCCTTACTCTCTAACACGTCATTACAAATATAGGACAAAGTAGAACCTGGATCAATCAAAGTAAATACAGGAGTTCCAAGGATAGAAAATGTACCCACAACAATATCAGGAATATCTGCCTCTTTCCTTGCTTGAAGAGTGTAAGTACGCGCAGGCACACACCCTCCAGGCTTATTAGCGGTGCCCTCGGTTGGTACACTTCTAGCCCTACCAGCCTAACTTGGAGTTGATCGATTTCCCTCTGAACTGAGTCTACTTCAAATGCTGGCACTGTTGAATTCTCTCTGTTAAGCTGAGGACAATTACGCATAAAATGATCCATTAACCCATATCTATAATACACACCTATGAGTTTCCTACACTCCCTAGTATGTGATCTACCATAAGTATCAGAAAGAGGGTAGGAATTTTCAGATCTTACAGCCGATGGAGCACTAGCTACTGACTGAGCTGGGAAGCTTCATTTGCCTCTGCCTCTGCCTCCTCTTATACAACCTCTATTACCACTGTACCCACCTCGGTTTCCCTCAAGTAAGGATCTAGGTTTCTTATTCTGAGTGCTCCCAGCAGCTGAAAACCCGCTTCTTTGATCCTGAGACCTCTTACCAGCCTCCTTAATTCTCTGCTAAAGATTTTCTAACCTAACAGCACCACTCACAACCTTCTGAAAAACCTCAATTTCAAGAGTAAGTAGAGCATTCTGAAGTTCAAAGTGAAGCCCATTAATAAATTTACGACACTAGTCTCTCTGAGTAGAGGACAGTAGTGACCAAGCTTCATATACTTAACTTTATACTCTATCACCGAATCACCCTTCTGCTTTAAGTGCACGAAATCTATCTTCCTCTGTTCCACAAATACCTCCACAAAATAATTTTTATGGAACTCCTCAGCAAAGAACTCAAAAGTTAGTTCCTCTTTTGGAACAGTAAGAGTAACTAATTCCCACCAACAGACAACATCACTACAAAGGAGAGCTGTAACGTCCGCAAATTGGGCTTAGAAGTTAGGGTCAATTTGAAATTCTTACATGTTTGATTTTCGATACATTCCACTTCGGAATAAGTTTAAATACTATAAAGGGCAATGATGAGATTAGAAAAATTATTTTGAAGAGAAAATACTAGGATAAAAAAAACCTTTATTTAATTTGAAATTAAATATTCAAAAACGGACTTTGAAATCAGAATTGGGCTTTTAGATTAAAACTTGATTCAATTGGAAGCATGGAGTCAAAATTATTTTTGGACTTGGAAAAATATGAATTTTGAATCTAAACGTCAAATTTTGGCAAAATTACAATTTTGCCCCTCTTAGCGGAAAAATTCGAATTTTTGAAATCGGTGGTGATTTTTAATTCAAAACTTGAAAATAAATTTTTGGAGAAGTATAGAAAAGTCGGAATTGAGTTTTGGTGGAAAACGGGCTCGGAATTGGATTGGGCCCAAACTTGGCCCAATCTAAAACTAAAGCCCACATGTGTGTATAAGAACACACACCCACCACCGCACTCACTCATTCTCCCCTATTCTTCTTCTTCCCCCTTCTCATATGTATCCTTCTATTCTCCATGGCCAAAACCCTAACTTTTATTTCTCTCATTTAATCACTCCAACCACCATCAATTTTCCCATTAGTTTCATCAACAACATTCAAGGAGGTCATTGAATGCTATTTGGAAGTTTTGAAAGCTATATTTTTCATGGGTAAAAATCTCTTCTCTCTCTACACTTGATGGTTTTTGAATTAATGATATGGGTTTTTTTTCATGATGCTTATAAATTGTTTTTGAGTTGATTTTAAGTGAAACATATGCCCTAGCTTCCATTAGAGTTTAGATGTTAAAAGCCCTAATTTTCACTATTGTTGTTTTGTTATTGCTTGAGGAGAAATGATTTTTTTTGGATAAATATTGTTAAATAATGATCCTAGGATGTTAATAAATGATTTTGGATTATTTCCAACCCATTTGTAGAACCCTAATCTCATCTATTTGTGTTAATGCCCTTAATAGCTATGTTATGTGATGATTGAATTGTGTTGGAGTCTTGTGATTATGATTGTGATGATATTATGGTTGAAGTGTGATAGTTGTATATTGGTGATGGCTTAGAACAAGTGGAAACCCTCACGGGAGCGGCTTTCTAACTTGTGGATCGACGGATGGGAGGTTCGTATTTCCGTTTTTAGCCCTACACACTTTTTTGTTATTGGTTGATGCATTGAATATTTGTTTACTTGTAATTATGCCATGAAATTGGTTAAATAAGATAACCAACCAAAAGTTGATATGATGAGCATACTTGCATGTTAAGACGCTAGAGCATGTATGTAATGCATGTAGAATCATGCTAGGCGCTGCTTTGGGAATTGAAGTTTTGGGTGGACCGAGTCCACATTGTTTGCGGATATTGAAGGGCATAGGTTAGAGACTTATATTTCTGCTCTTGATTGTGGATGCTTGAAATGGTGTTGACATGTGTTTGGTAAGACATGTTTGTTGTATACATGACTTGATAATTATGAACATATTGCATTTATGACTATGTGAAAGTGCATGTATTTGCCTTGTGGCTAAACGATTTCAAATGACAATGTTGTCTTGGTACCTCTAAGAGGTCAAATGTGCAAACAAAAGTTATAAAAGAAAGGATAAATGTGTGATTGTGGTTGAATCACTAAAACGGATAATTGCCCTTATTATAGCTAGTTAGCGAATGTAGTGGCATGCCATAGGGAAAAATGAGAATTCTCAACATGTGTATACATGAACGATAAATTGGCATTGGGGCCAAAAACGAACGAATTGAGTGACGACTCCTAACGGGTGTGACGGCACCACAGCCTTTTGGCTCTAAAACGAATTATTGGTCTTCGGACCCCAACGAGAGCTTGGCTCTAAAACGATGGCTTCGGCCCTAACGTTCCGTTTTCACTAATCAAGCTAGAATTAAGGGCGATTACTTAAAAATGGAGTAATGTGTGTATATTGACACCTTGATTGTTGAGTATTTGAAATTGGTTGGTCATATATTATGGAAACTTAACTTGTCAAATATTTTTGAACTAGAAATATTTCGACTTGGATTGTTTGAACTTGAATGTTGAACTTCAAATTTTTCGGAACTTGAATTGTTTAGAACTTGCAATATTTTAAACTTGCTTCATATTGAACTTGAAATGTCGTTGATGATGATCTTGATGATGTATTGATATTGTCTTGCTAATGAACTTGAAAAGGTTCTTAAACTTGAACTTGAACTTGATGATAACTTGATGAGGAAATTGGTTAGGTTGTAGGAAAGACTTCCTAATGAACTTCATAACAAAATGATATTGTTATGGATATTGGAAATTTGGAATTGATATGAACATGCTTGGTAATCAAGATGACTAATGAACTTGACTAAGAGATCATGACATGTCTTGTGCATAATCTTGATGCTTTGGAATGTTTGTTTAGTGAGCCAACCCTTAGTCCAATACTCTTGTCTAGTGGTGTGATCCTAATATGTTTTTGTCAAGTTTAAATGGGTCTTTGTTAGCTTAATTGGCTAAATTATGAATTGGGGAATCATATTGAATGTCTAATAATCAACTTGTTGTTAACTTAGTTGGTAAATGTTGGTTTTACTTGAATTGGTATTGAAATGGTGGAATAAGTAGGAACTTGAAAATTGGAAATTGTTGTCTTGTGTTGCTGCTGCAACAAGTTGACCAAATAGGCAACTTGTTCAGTTTCGTTCGCCCAAATGGTTAGGTCTCTTGACCAATGGATTGTTTGTATGTATTGTTTGATATTCATAGATGATGTGTTTAAAATTTGGTTGCATTCCGATGTCGTTTGGTCGGGTTTTGAAACTGAGCAAATCACTCAGATGGTGACTTGAGAAGTGTCACTATTCTGCCCAAGACAGGGCACGTCCGCTGCCAAGTTTTCCTTGTCCGCTGCCAGCGGATGGTGGCAGCCAATGAGGACAGCAAGCGCCGTGTCATTCGCTGCCAATTTTCCTTCGTCCGCTGCCAGCCAACGCTGCCCGCGGATGGACTCCTGGAGCGCCACAATATTACCTTTCCAACTTGTCGGTCTTCGTTCTCCCTCATCCAAACTCCGATTTAGGTTCCGTTTGCGGCTATGAATTCGTATTTAAGTCTATTTTCCAACTATGTCTTCAGAATTTGAAAATACGATCATATTTATATCCAGATTTTAAATCTCCTCCAAGTGTTCGTAAATTTCAGCTTTTTGAAAAATACGTGTAACTAGTATAATTTTTGTATCCGAACTCCAAATTGAGTCCCGTTTGTTGCTGTGAATTTGTGATGATGTCCTTTAATTACTATATGTTTTAAATTTATAGAAATAAATCAATGATATTGCAAGGATTTTAATCTTCTTTAAATGTACGAAACATCCTATATTTAGGAATCGAAATTCTTGAATTAAAAACCTCTTGATTGAATCGTTTCCAAAACTTTTTTAATCTTTCACGAGTATATTTAACTGCTAGTTAACTCACCTACTTGTGACCATTTTTGAAAAGTTATTTTGTTATCAAATATCTTGTCGACGAAGTATCTTTAAAGGTATTTAAAAACCATAAAGTCTTGTAACATGAGAACTTGCAATGTGGTCAATTTGTTGATTGCTTCTTGTTCAAGAAATGACCTTGTATCTTTTAATTGTTATTTGATACTGAACTGTAATTCGGTATCGAGTTCGGTCAGAGAGCATATTTTTCATCTTCACGGGTTACCGAATTATAATTTGGTAGGGAGCTCGGTATGTAGCTCGGTCAGAGGGTTTGTCTTTCAATTGTGTGTTACCTAATTGTAATTCGGTATACAATTCGGTAGTGAGCTCGGACAGAGGCGTTTTGAGTCATGCATTGGAGTCACTGAACTGTAATTCGGCATATAGTTCGATATTGAATTCGGTCAGGGACGTGCTATTGCATTTCATGTGTTACCGAATTGTAATTCAATATATAAATCGGTAGGCAATTTGACATAGTTTGGTAATGTGTTTAAAACCTGAAAAATTGAATATAATCGTGGCTTGATTAAACCCCATTGATTAAAGATTGAAATCTTCGATTGTTGAATTGATTGGTGATCTCCTTGAGTTGAGTTGTTTGGACTAAGCGGACTTTGGCTCACAAGTCTATTGTAATGATTGGTCGTCATGAGATAATTGTATTGATTCACATAATCGAATTGATCGTCTTGATTGACTTAATTGAAATGATTGTCTCGATTGACTCAATTGAAATTGGTTGTCTTGATTGACTCGATTGTATTGATTATCGTATTGATCGCATTATTGATTGATGGATACATATGGTTAACGTTAATGAGAAATGAGATTAATCTCAAAGATTGGTAAACCATAGAATGAGCATGAATGTGTGACATAGCATGCCTCGAATGATACACTAGTATGACTGATTGCTAGGAATTGGTTGTGTTTGACTTCTATGAGTTAAGGTGAGCTTAGAGATGCTCACATTAGAATTGCATTGTGTGTTAAAGCATTGCATATCGACAGAAAGGTAAGAGCATTTGTGTGTGCTTGTTTGGGATATAGGATGCAAACCAGGCGTGTGCCTGACCCTTTCTTCTTTTTCTTTTTCCCCGTAAATTGTGTTTCAGGTTCGATCGAGTAAGGCATGTGGTATTTGAGCTCTCATGAAGAAGTTCACTAATGTTGTAATCACCCATACATGTATTTTAGAATTTTATCATATTTGTAAATGAGCTTATAATATATTTGAAGTATAGTTGTAAAAGGTGTTTTATTATTATTTGGAATTTCTAAATATCACCTATGTATGATTTTAACCAAGTATCATATGTTCAAGAAAGTAACATCTTTATCCATTTTCTGCACAAATATCATATAAACAAATCGACTTTTGAAATCTTCCTAAATGGTAAATTGAACTGCATCGTTAATGTGGCGGTTCGGGCACCCGCTACGGTCTCAACCGGGGCGGGGGTTCGACGCTACAAGAGCAATCAGGTATTTTAACTTTTCCTTATAGTTGTAGTGGATTTTGTCATACACTCAGATCATGTCATCCAACCAGTTTTCAGCCACCTCAGAAATTTCTTCAGTAGTCCCCTTAAACTGTTCGATCTTTTTCTTTGGTAACATTTCAATAGTCGCCCTCTCCTGTCTGGGTGCTCCACAAATCTCACCTCTCTTAACGCCTTCCATATAGTGAGCAATGTTAGCAAAACCATAGCTTGAATAGCCACCGGATCCATATGAGGTCCTTCCCCTCGATTAGTACGACCATTCGCTATAAGAACACGTCTATGTTTCCTACCTCTTCCTACCGGACTTCCATGTTCATCTCCTCCTTTAGGGTTAACACCCCTACCGACACTATTACTAGAATGTAGTTGACGATGAGTACCAACCATTGTACTATGTCTATATTTGAAATGTAGTAGGTAATCGATCGTTAGGCTATGTATCACATTAAAGGTTTGATTTTTTTAAGCGAAAAAGTAACTTACAACATACAAATTGCATGTCCACCATAGTATTACCACTTCAATCATCAATAACAGTTTTAGTAGCCTTTACAAATATCCTATTAACACCATAGCTATCACAGAATTACAAGCAGCAAAACATATTCCAGTTTAGTCAATTAATGATTAATGTCCCAGTAGCTATATACAGAAAACGGGAAATAATCAAATATTACATATACGGCCGAAGACCTATATGGTTGAAGTCCTTGTATGGCCGAAGCCCTTGTATGGCCGAAGACGATCACATATAAATATTGGCACTTCAAGCCAATTAAGTAAGTTATTTCGAGGTACCTCTATCCCTAAGAATGCCATGGATTTGGTTAAAGACTAACCTAAAGGCATTTATCCATTAATACTGTTCAAATTATTTTAGAGTTCTGCTCACATCATCATCGATTTAAAACAGCCTGTCATATTAATATCATTTTTATTTTAAGTTAAATTTCATTGCAGCATATTACAGAATACAATTTACAGGCTATCGATACAAGGGTCATCTAGATAGCAATACTAGGGTTCCAAAACAGATTCCGCAATGACACACAAAAGTCATATGCACAACAAACAACATCCAGCAAAAAATCTGTATGACACAAAACTAGGTACTAACCTATCCTCCGATGAAAAAGCAATCGACAGAGTCGTTACTCCCCGTCCTGGTTCGCGACTTTTGCTGCACCTTCTGCTACAATTAGAATAGCCAAAACGTGAGTTAGTGTAGATTCTAAAACCCTAACAGAACAGTGACAATCAAAGACAACTTGGAAAACCCCAAAACCTGAATCCAACAATCAAACTGCCTTACCTTCACGGATACGAAGATAGAACCGATTCTACTACTCTTCTACGAATGACCACCAGTTCAACTCGCTCAAACTGACTACTTTGCTCTCAAAACCCTCTCTCTCAGAATTCCTCTCTAATTCATAAAAAGACACAAATCTGATTGCCTAAGGTTACAACTTAGTTTATATAGTCACGAATAATTCCAAATACCTCCCTATAGTATTAAGAAATTCCAATAACTAATATAAGAAGGTAAAATGACGTAAAACCCCTCATAGTTCAATTGACTGGGACGCTGATAGCCCTAATCCCAGGGAATGGTAAGGCCAAAACACAAATTGAGAGAAAGATATAATATTATTGCTTGACAAGGTTTTGAAAAACGTAAGACAATTCTATAGTTCGAAGGAAACCAAAATAAAATAGAAATCCTACTGGAATCAGGGACCCAAAACTGGCAAAAACAGAAAAAGTTAGAATTGACCCTAAAAAATTTGATCTAGGCCATTTAATTGTGCAACACAGTCTTTAGCATCCTATTGCAAACTGAAAATTGTCTATCTCGCAATTCCTTTTCCAGAAAGCTATTGCATGCCCCAAACGGACAAAAAATGAATTCTTTAGGCCTTTCACAAGTTACCTCAGAACGATTCGCATCCTAACATTTGTCAAATTATCCCCTAAACTAACTAGACCCTAATTCCATTCGTGACATGTATACATTTAATTTCTACAGCATGTTGGTCTTACCGTATTAACCTAGGACAGGACTTATTTAGATTTATACAATTTATATTCTCATACTATTAATTGGTTTACTATCTATCTCCAAGTTGGGAATTCACAAATTAAATATATCATTCAGATAGAATCACAAATATAATTCATAGAGTCAAATCAGACATATAATACCTAATGCAGCTTAACATATAATTCAATTTCAGTTTTTCAGATATGCAAAATACATAAATTTTATCATATAATCTAAGAGAACAAACAGAAACAAACAGTTGTGCAGGCTTAAACATGGCTACTAACTTGTCAATGCTAATCCAAAGCCGAATCACTCCGGCTAATTGTCACATTCGTAATCTGGGCTATTCCTCTACTTATTTTGAAATTATATTTAATTTTTGGTCTATTTATCTTCAAGGGTAAAATGGGAATCTTTAAAAAATGTTGACTTTTTCGGTTTGACCAAATGATTTGACTAAGTTGACTTTTGGGTTGGTTTTGAAAACAATAGAAAATTTGATGCATTTTGTAAATATTTGCAAATATGGGTTATTTTGAAATAAAAGGGCTAGTTGTGGGTTTATGGGAACTTTTGTCATCCATATATATATATATAGAAAAATAAAAGCTCTTTTAATCACTTTTCACAAAAACCTGAAAATTGGATTTCACATATTCATCTTTTTCCTCTCAAATCAAAAATCAAGTCACAGATTACTAATCCGGATTTTCAAGGTTTGATTAGGGGATTTGTGCTGGACACGAATTCTTCTTGTTTTAGGTAAATATTCCAACATCTCTTTTGTTTTAAATCACATTTATTTGATTTGGGGATTTTAGTTTAAATTAGGGTTTGGCGATTTGGGGTTGTATTACAATTGATTTTGGATTTTGAAACCCTACGTTTGTGATATAGATGATTTGGGTCTTTTGAGGTTTTAATTGAAATTTTGATTTTTGATTATTGTAATCCCTAATTTGTTCAATTTGGGAATTGATGGGTTCTATTCTTGATTTGGTGTGGACCAAGTTGGGAATCGTCAACCGGAGTAATTTAAGTGGACTTGGATTTAGCGAGAAAGGTTAGTAGCCGTGTTTACGCCCACACGTTCGTCTGTTTTTGTTTGTTGCTTGTATGTAAATTGATAACAATTATATAAGATGAATTCTGGTTGAAATCGTTGAGATTGCTGCAATTGCGAATATTAACTGTTTGGGTATATTGCTGCCATATTATCTGTTCATGATCGGACATGTGAATTAGTGTCCATATTTGTCTGCTATTTGTCTGAAAATTTGGAATCCGAATTCTCAAATCTGTTAAAGTCTTATCCTAAGGTTAATACGGTAAAACCAACATGTTGTTAGGGAAAACTATATGTATACGTCGATGTGCGAAAATGTATATGGCCTTGATTGCCAACCACTTTCATGATGCAACGACATCACTTCTGGAGCTTTGCTCATTTCTAGATGCGACAGCATCATTTCGGGGATCTTTGATCCATCTCTGAGGGTTTAACCCTATCTGTCTGTTTCTGTTCCCGATTTTGTTATTAAACTAAGGACAGGCCTGGTAAGTTAAACACCTAAATAAATTGGTAATCTGAAATTTGTGATAATGGATTCGTTCTGCTTCTGATTATGTATGTTTGCCACGTTTGGTTTGATTCTTTTGATGCTAGTTATTGTCTTTGGGATTTAACTTGGGTAGTGTTAATTGTGACTCCTAACCAGCTATAAGTGCTAGGAATAGACCCGATTGGATAGCTTGACTTTGATTGGCAAAAGACATAATATGAATTAAGCTAAAAATGTGCCCTGTGTCCGTAACTGGACTGTATACCGGATAAGGTACCGGATTGTCACTTAAAGACTAGAAATTAGACGTAGGATGGTCTCTGGTCGAGCTCTTTACCGAGATTGTTACCGAAATACAATTCGGTCAGCTTTGAGATCATTAGATTCACTCTCTGACCGAACTTCTTACCAAATTAGTTATCGAACTATAGTTCGGTATGAATCTCCAAAGACTGTTCAACCTCTCTGACCGAGCTTTTCACCGAACTATGTACCGAATTACAATTCGGTGTCTGAGAGACTAGAAACTCTCAAACCAAACTTCATACCGGAATTGGAACCAAATTGTCACTTAGATTTCCGTTGGATTTTCATGATTGATCTCTGATCGAGCTATCTATTGGATTATTTACCGAAATGCTATTCGGTAACTCTGGTGATACTCTCTGAGCGAGCTACCTACCGGACTGTCTACTGAATTACAATTTAGTAAGTCAGGTAGTGCTCTTTGACCAAATTACGTGCCAGACTGCTTACCGAACTGCTATTCGGTTTCGGTCTTTCCCCTAAAATTTATTTGACAACTGTAAAGCCTTTCCCAGTTTGTAATCGAAGTAAAATATAATCACTTATCCTAGATAACAGAAAAAGGGTTTATTTGGGATAACTTGGTTTGATAATCAACTTGTTTGTGTCTGTTTGTACCCCACTTTGGTTGTTAACTAACCTACATGTGTGTGTTACATGTTAACTGCTTAATAAGATGCATCTGTGTGTGTTTGTTGACATTAGGTTACTAACCAGACATCGATAGTCTGACCCTTCGTTGTTTCTATTTTTATTTTGTATATTTGAATCCTTTTGGGAATTGAAATTGCTGAGTTCAGACAGTCAGGTCGGATAGCAGGATATCACTAGCATCGAGCATCTCATGGCATCCTCCTCAGACTTGGATTGCATTTCTAATTTTATTTAGCTGAATTTTATATCAGACTTTTGTAACCGCTGCATTATGTTTTGGAATTGTTTTCAGAATTTGTATTTCGTATTTGAGTATTTTTTAACTTGATTCTATCTTTACTATGTTTGTATCGAACTATCGGTTTGGAACTACTTTTGATTAATAAATGTCTTTCAGTATTATTCTAGATTTGTATAAATGTATTAGTATATCTGTATGTCGGTATCGGTTTATCTATATGTTTGTATCTGTCTCCGCATGTGACATCCGGTCTCCGCGTCCCTTTTCTATCGGGGTGGGGTTCGGGTGTTACATTTGTAAGTATCAGAGCACCGATTCTCGATTGCTTCTTGTTATGCATTAGAATATGTGTGTTTGTGCATTGTTTTCAACGCATGACATTGCATACATGACATTTCATTCAGGGAATTGAGTCTTTGTGAGTATATCCTTGCTAACACCTGCTCTTGAACTTTTTCAAGACCCGTACTCCTTGGATTTGTTGATTTTCATATTATGGCTGGTAGACGCCGTAATATCCCATTAGAAAAGACAGTAACTCAAGTGAGAATCGTAATCCCGATAATGTCGTAACTCAGACTCAGGCCTTTCAGGATATTGCTGCCATCCTCCATGGGTTACAAGAGGGAGAATCTAGGCATGAGAGGTCGGCTATTTAACGCCTTCCTAAGAAGAAGATTGAGTTATTTTAGGGTAGCAGTGATGAAGGTCCTGAAGTGGCAAATAACTGGTTAAGTGATATGTCTCGTGTTTGTGACGAGATCAGGTGCAATGATGCTGAGAAGCTTGAATGCTTGGTTTTCCTTCTTTGTAATGAAGCAGTATGTTGGTGGGAATGAGTGGTTCGGACTTTGGACCCTAAATTTGTGGTAAATTTGGAGTTCTTTCGCGAGCAGTTCAAGAACAACTATATTGGGCATGCTTGGGCTGAACAGAAGAGGGTTGAGTTCCTCTATGTGAAGCAGAGGGATAGATCAATTCAGAACTACAAGAATGAGTTTATGAAGTTTTGCAGGTATGCACCTGAGATAGTTCCTACTCCAGTTGACCGTTGTAGGAAGTTTCCGATATGGGCTGAATTTTGAAATTCAGAAGTTATTGGCTACCTTTCGGACTGATGACTTCCATGAGATGGTTGGAGCTATTGTGGATATTGAGGTGTTGGTTAAGAAAGACCAAAAGCGTGAAAGGGACACAAAGAGTGCACCTGTTGTGGTTGGTCAACATCACAAGAAAGGCGAGGCTTAAGTACAAAACACTGGAGGTGGTTCAGTTAATCAACCTCGGCCTAACAGAGATACTGGAGGAGGCTCTCAACCGAATCCATTTATTGCTAGTGCTCCTACTTAAGGAAATAGGGGTGTGAGTTATGCGGTGTGCACTTCTTGCAATCGTCGCCATCCGGGAGAGTGTTTTAGGAAGACAGGTGGTTGCTTCAAGTGTGGTTCTACATAGCATTTAATTAGAGATTGTCCTCAGCAGGGTGTTAGTTCTGGTAGAGTGCCCACTTCTAGGGATGCTAGCTCAGTTCAGAGGAATGATAGACTTGTTGCATCTCAGCTGAATGCTAGTAAGGGTGGGGCTCAGTCTGGAGTTGCTCCTAGGAGGGATTTGAGGACTCCTGCTCGTGCCTATGCTCTAAGAGGACATGAGGAGGCTGATACTCGTGATGTGGTGACAGGTACCTTCACTATCCTTGACACTCCTATTTATTCTTTGTTGGATCCGGGTTCTACTTTATCGTATGCCTGCAGTAGTGTCTTAGAGGATAAGGGATGAGAATCTGGTCTGACTGATAAAGATCTTTATGTCACGAATCCGTTGGGTAATTGTGTTGTGGTTAATCGTGAGTACCGTGATGTGCCAATTAAGATTGATGGTATTACTTTTCTGGGTGATTTGGTGAAGTTGAAAAGTAATGAGTTTGATGTCATTCTGGGTATGGATTGGTTGTCTAGACATGAAGCAGTTATGGATTAGAGGGCGAAGAGGATGACTCTTCAATCTCCGCAAGGTTAGGTCACGTTTGTAGGTGATCGTAGGAATCCTTTAGATAGGGTTGTTTCAGCTGCTTTGTGTGATTAGATGCTTCGAAGTGGATGTGAAGCATTCTTAGTTCATGTGGTGGAAGTGGATAAGCCACGTTCTGATGGAAAGTTCATTCCGACTGCTAATGAGTATTTGGATGTCTTTCCTGATGAAATTCTAGGTTTCCTGCCATAGAGAGAAGTGGAGTTTACTGTTGAGCTTATTTCGGGCGCCGCGCCAGTTTCTATGACACCTTATCGGATGGCTCCAGCAAAATTGAAGGAACTGAAAGTGCAGTTGCAGGAACTGTTGGATAAAGGTTATATTCGACCGAGTACTTCGCCTTGGGGTTTTCCACTTCTGTTTGTGAAGAAGAAAGACGGAACTTTTTGGTTGTGTATTGACTACCGGCAGTTGAATAAGCTTACTGTGAAGAACAAGTGCCCTCTTCCTCGTATAGATGATTTGTTTGATCAGTTGAGAGGGGCTGGTGTGTTCTCTAAGATTGATTTGCGATCTGGTTACCATCAGTTGAGGATTCGGGAGTCGGATATTCCTAAGTCAGCATTTCAAACCAAGTATGGTCACTATGAATTTGTGGTGATGCCATCTGGTTTGACTAATGCTCCTGCTGCTTTTATGGATCTGATGAACAGTGTGTTTAAGCAGTTTCTGCACCAGTTTGTTGTGGTGTTCATTGATGACATTTTGGTGTATTCGAAAAAAAAAGGAAGAGCATGCTAAGCATTTTAGAATAGTTCTGCAGATTCTTCGTGAGAAGCAACTTTATGTGGAACTGTCCAAATGTGAATTCTGGATGAAAGAAGTAGCTTTTCTTGGTCATGTTATTTCAAAGGATGGCATTAAGGTGGATCCGAAAAAGATTGAGGCTGTAATGGCTTGGAAACCACCTATGAATGTGACTGAAGTAAGGAGTTTCCTGGGTTTGCCGGGATATTACCGTCGGTGTGTGAAAGGATTCTCCTCTATTGCAAGTCCTTTAACGAAGCTTCTGCATAAGGGAGCTAAGTTTGAACAGACTAGCAAATGTCAGGAACGTTTTGATATGTTGAAGAAGTTGCTTACTGAAGCTCCAATTTTGGTTCAGCCGGTTAAAGGGTTGGACTACATTGTGTACAGTGATGCTTCACTAAACGGTCTTGGTTCTGTGCTTATGCAAAGCCGAAATGTGATTGCTTATGCATCAAGGCAATTGTGGACTCATGAGCGTAATTACCCTACTCAAGATCTGGAGTTGGCTGCCATTATCTTTGCATTAAAAATCTGGAGGCATTATCTGTATAGAGCGAAGTGTTTTGTGTATACTGATCAAGAGTTTGCAGTATCTACCTGTTCAGAGGGATTTGAATTTGAGACAGCGTAGATGAGTTGAGTTTCTGAAGGATTATGATATGGAGATCAATCATCACCCTAGTAAAGCTAACGTGGTAGCGGATGCTCTTAACCGCAAATCCATGCATGTTTTGTATACCATGATGGCCAGATTGAGTCTGAAGGATGATGCTCTAGTAGTGGAACTTGTAGTGAAACCAGATTTGACTGCTAGGATTCTGGAAGCTCAGAAGTCTGATGAGATAGCCTTGGAGTGGGCTAAGAAATCTAGTCAGGGTAAGAGAACTGAAGCATCGCTGAGAGATTATGGTAGTTGGTATTTCGGTGATCGGATTCACGTGCCATTTGATAAGTCTAGAATTAACCTATATTTTAGTATATTTTATGAGTTTAAATGTAAAGAAATTGAGCTTTAAAGATGAGATATTGAATAGATTTCTAGTAATTCTAGACTATTATTGCTGAGACAGGGACTTGGATGAAAAAATGTGGAAAATGAGCTAAAACATGCAAAATCAAAAGAAAGAATGACCAAATTAGAATTTCATCCGAAGTCAACAACAATGGCGAAATGATCATGTTGAAGAAAGGATTCGCCAGAAGATATCACTACAATTTGGAGGAGAAGGCGATGAAGCAGACGATATAAAGAAGATCTCGCATCGAAGATTAGAACACGTAAAGCAAATCAGGAACTCGTTGCCTTCTTTTTTCGTCATCGTGACAAAATTCTTAGGTGTTGAAGGTCAACCTCGCCTATCTTTAGGCGATAACTGAGGCAATAAAGGAAATATGTAGCTAAGTTGAGGGGTGATAAAAGGCGACATTTGATAAAACAACGCCCGAAATGTTTATATTTGGAAGAATGTTTTGGCGAGGAAAGGTCACTCGCCTAGATATTAGGCGACATATTATGGCAATGTTGAGCACATTTCACCTAGGGAGATTGTTAGCTTGGCGATCAAGACAAGTGAAATTTCAAGAAGTCGATTAGGTTCGGGCGATGGAACAGGCGACATAAGTGGAGAAAAATGTTACTTCGCCAATTTGTGTTTCTTTGTTGATTTTATTTCAAAATTGCCACTGAGCCAAAACTCTATAAATAAGGGCTCAGATGAAGCAATAAGGGACTTTTTTGGGAGATCCTTTTAAAACTTTTGACATTCTGTTATTTTGTAAAGAAAATTTCTAGATTCTTCTACACGCTTTATTAAATATTTTTAGAGAAGTTTCTTGAGGAAGTTTTGTACTCTGCTTTCTGTTGATCATGAAGGTTTAGCTTGAAGATTGGGAAGCAACAACTGTGACAGAGTTTAGTTTCAATCTTCCTTGGTAAGATTTCGATCTTGAGCATGTTGATGATGATTTTGTTCTTGACTGAATATTCTAAAGTAGATATGCTAGCTAAAAGCTTTGTTGATTTGCTGAGATTTGAGTATTGATTATCACTTGACTGCATGAATCTTGTTCAAAATTATAGTCCGATTTATTTGAATTTCATGAGCTAATTGATTACAATAATGAGAGTTACGTAATTTTTTTAATATGAAGCTTTATTTAGACCAGAGATGGCGATTAGGTTTCAGAGTTAAGAACAGAAGATTGTAGTTCTAGAGATAGACTACAAATCTAGTTACTACAGATTGTGCTTATCAATTATATAGTTTGTAGTATAGAGATATATGCAACTATATGATTGAGATCTGTTAAATTGAATCGAGAGATCTTTTAAAGAGTAAATCTGTGATTTAGAGTCGAAGCATGCACGAGAATTTAATTGATAATAAAATTTAGCAGATTGGCTTATTAATTGTTGAGATCAATTGCAAAATAGAGTACTAACTCATGTTTTAATTGAATGAATGTCATCAGTGCTTATACATTATATGATTTCTTGGATTGACAATTCATCTTGTACATAGGATTCCTTTAGCAATTAATTTTAGATCTTAACTTCAATCATGCTTCTTAGCTGTCAGTCCCTGTGGAGACGATATCTTAAATAATACATTAGACATTGATGGGATTCTTTTCTGAAATATTGAAACCGATAATTTTAGTTTAGTTTTCGAACGGCCAATTTCTTGGCGCCGTTGCCGGGGATTGCTTTTGAAGATTAAGATTTATATTGAACTGCGCTAACCTATTTTATTAAATTACTTTTCAACTTTAAAAATTGTTTGTTCAAGTGTGTAGCGTATGCAGACAAGAGCTAAAGGGACTCAAGATTTGCAGTTTGATCCTAAACCAGAAAGAATCATTAGACAATCCAAGTCAAAAACAAGATCAACAGTCAGAATTGAGCAAGGAGCTACAATGTCTAGAGAACACTACAATCGCAATAATGAAAATGATGGAAGAATGGATCCTGAAAGGATGACTCTACGTCAACATTCCACACCACCAATTGATGGCATGCCACAAGCCATCAACCTACCAGCAATAACAACGGATAATTTCGAGCTTAGATCAGGACTCATCCAGATGGTTCAACAGAACAAGTTTGGAGGAGGAACTAATGAGGACCCCAATCAACATCTTAACACTTTCTTGCATCTATGCAGTACCTTCAGGCATAATGGAGTTTCAGAGGATGCAGTAAAGCTATGACTATTCCTTTTTCACTATGTAACAGAGCTCACGCCTGGTTATATTCATTGCCACCAGGTTGTATCAATAGTTGGGAAGACTTAGTCAAGAAATTCTTAGCTTGTTATTTTCCTCCCATGAAGATGGTGAAACTGGAAATATGATTTCTTCTTTCCAATATTTGGATGGAGAGTCATTATATGAAAGTTGGGAGAGATTTAAAGAGTTGCTCAGGAGATGTCCACATCATGGAATAGCATCTTGGAGCATTGTAATGACTTTTTACAATGCTATGCCTCCTCAGATCAAAATGCACATTAATTCCTCAGCTGGAGGATCAATCATGGATAAGGAACCTTAAGATGCTCATGATTTCATTGAGTTGCTGACTAATAATGATTTTGGTTGGAATGAAATGGACAAGGCTGTGACTAAAAAGCAGTCAGGGGTCTATGAACTTGAGTCTTTCAATGCATTATCTGCTCAAATAGCATTGTTGAATAAGAAGATGAACAATATGGCAGTGAGTAAAGGCCATCCAAAGAAGACTTCAGTTAATTCTATTGAAAAACAGAAAACAACTCTGGCGGATTACGCACAAGAGGCATCTTTTGCCGATGATAAAGAGGAGCTAGAGGAGCTTGAACAAGTAAATTATATAAACAATAATTATGGAAACCAGCAAAGGCCGTACTATTAGCAGAGGAATCAACCCTATAAAAATCAGGGTTATTACAAAAGGAACCCTCAACCTGGTTACCAACAGCAAGGACAGTTTCAGTATCAGCCAATGGGGCAGAAAAAGCCTAGTATGGAGGATCTTCTTATTAAATACATGGAAAAGACTGATGCTTTTTCTTACTAATGATACCACCTCAATCATGAACTTGGAAACTCAGATAGGGCAGCTTATGCAAGTTCTAAATCAAAGACCTCAAGGGGCACTTCCAAGTGACACTATGCCCAAACCAAAAGTTAAAGATAAATCTAAGAAGGAGGCACAAGTGCTTGCAATTACATTGAGAAGTGGGAAACAACTAGAGAACTCTAAGGAAAAGAAGAGTTATAAACCTGCTGAACAAAATAAGGAAAATGAAGAAGTTAACAATTTTGTTACAAAAGAACAGGAGGCTGTGAAGATTGCCTTACCTATTCCTCAAAGAGAAAATAGGAAGAAGCTGGACAAGCAGCTTGAGAAGTTTCTAGACATGATGAAGCAAATTTATGTCAACATCCCATTTCTTGAGGCATTGAAACAAATGCTTTCCTATGCTAAATTCATGAAGGAGTTGTTGTTAAATAGAAGGAATTTAGCTGATGTGGGGTGCATAAATGTAAATGAGAGTGTCAGTCAGTTGGTCAAGTACCAGATTCCCAGGAAAGAGAAGGATCCTGGCAAGTTCACTATACCACCTACCATAGACGACAGATTCAAGGGGAGAGTTCTCTGTGATTTGGGAGCTAGTATAAACTTGATGCCTCTAGCCATATATGAAAGGTTAGGAATAGGGCATTTCAGACCTGACAATGTCCTATTACAACTTGCCTATAGATATTTCACACATGCTAAGGGAGTTGTGGAAGATGTGATAGTCACAGTGAACAAATTTATGTTTACTGTTGATTTTGTAGTACTTGACATGGAGGTAGATGAAGATGTGCCCTTGCTACTTGGTCGGCCATTTTTGAGAGTAGGAAGGGCCATGATTGACGTTTTAAATGGTGAACTCACACTAAGAGTCAATGGAGAGGAAGCCAAGTTTAGCCTTTTGGAATCATTAAAATTTCCATACGATTTTAATGAGGTCAAGAGTTTACAATTGGCAGCTGATGAAGAATTAATGGATAAAATTCTCACACTGAGAAGTTTTGATCCACTGAATAATGTATTGATCAATGATGTGGATATGGATATTCCAGAGGAAAGTGCCTACAGCGGTGAACAGGAATGCATGACCTCTCATTTTTTTTTTCAAACATCAGTGACATACAACCATCTGCTGAGCCAATGCTCCCCTCAACTGAGAAACCACCACAATAGGAGCTTAAGGCACTTCCAAGTCATCTTAGGTATGCATTTTTAAACCCTGAAGATTCTAGTTTACCTATTGTGGTTTCCAATGATTTAACAGATGAACAAGAGGAAAGTCTTCTCCAAGTGGTGAGGAAATACAAGAAAGCCATTGCATAGACGATATTAGATATTAAAGGTATCAACCCCACTTTCTGTACACACAAGATCATCTTGGAGGACAAATATACACCCAAGATCCAATGGCAGAGAAGATTAAATCCAACTATGAAAGAGGTTGCGAAGAAGGAAGTGTTGAAACTCCTAGATACAGGTATTATTTTTCCAATTTCAGATAGTGAATGGGTTAGTCCAGTGCAGTGTGTGCCAAAGAAGGGGAGGGATTACTGTGATTAAGAATGAAAAGAATGAATTGATCCTTACTAGAACTGTTACAGGATGACGTATGTGTACAGATTATAGAGCTTTAAATGATGCAACTAGAAAGGATCACTTCCCCTTCCCTTCATAGATGAGATGTTAGATAGGCTATCAAGTCACCCTTACTTTTGCTTTCTGGATGGTTATTCTGGTTATAACCAAATACCTATAGCTCCTGGTGATCAACATAAAACAACTTTTACTTGTCATTTTGGAAACTTTGCATATAATAGGATGCCATTTGGATTATGTAATGCACCAGGAACATTTCAAAGGTGTATGCTAGCCATCTTCACTGATTTCATAAGTAAGTTTCTAGAGGTTTTCATGGATGATTTTTCCATTATAGGAGATAGTTTTGATGATTGCTTGAAGAATCTGGAGAAAGTGCTTAGAAGATGTGAGGAAACTGACCTAGTCCTGAATTGGGAAAAATGCCATTTTATGGTGAGAGAAGGTATTGTTTTAGGCCATAAGGTGTCTGCTCAGGAATTAGAAGTAGACAGGGAAAAAATTGATGTGATAGCCAGCTTGCCTCCTCCTGCCAATATAAAAGGCATCAGAAGTTTCTTGGGACATGTTGGGTTCTATAGGCGTTTTATTAAAGATTTTTCAAAGATAGCTAGACCCCTGTGTGTTTTATTAGAAAAAGAAAAGAAGTTTGATTTTACTGATGATTGTTTAAAAGCTTTTGTGCAGCTTAAAGAAAAGCTTGTTTCAGCACCAATCATAATTCCACCAGATTGGAATTCTGAGTTTGAAATAATGTGTGATGCATATGATTTTGCTGTAGGTGCAGTGCTGGGACAGAGAAAAGAAAGGTCTTTCAGGGTCATTTACTATACTAGTAAAATGTTGGTGGAAGTCCAGAGAAATTACACCACCACAGAAAAAGAACTACTAGTAATAGTCTTTGCCTTGGATAAGTTTAGATTATACATTTTAGGGTCTAAAATTGTCATTCATACTGATCATGCAGCATTGAGATACTTATTTGCTAAGAAAGAGTCTAAGCTAAGATTGATGAGATGGGTACTGTTATTGCACGAATTTGACATAGAAATCAAAGACAAAAAGGGCACTGAAAATGTAGTAGTTGATCACCTTTCAAGACTGCACATTAAGGACATGGAGGCTCATGTTGACATCAATGAGAAATTTCCAGATGAGCAACTATTCCTATGTGAGGTAACATTTTATCCATGGTATGTTGACTATGCGAATTATTTGTCATGTAAAGTGTTGCCTGAAGGATTAAATAGTAATCAAAAGAAAAGATTTCTTCATGAGGTTAAGAGGTACATATGGGATGAGCCTTATCTGTTTAGAAGATGTGCTGATCAAGTACTAATACGTTGCATCCCATATGAAGAAACATTAGACATCATCAAGCACTGTCATTCTTCAGAATTTGCTGGAACAAGAACAGCAGCCAGAATTCTGGAATGTGGTTTCTTTTGGCCTTCAATTTTCAAAGATGCAAATGCTTGTGTGGCCAGCTGTGGTAGATGCCAGAGAATGGGTAATATCTCTAAGAGGCAAGAAATGACCCAAAATTATATCTTGGAGGTTGAGTTATTTGATGTTTCGGGTATTGATTTTATGGGAGTATTTCCTCAATCAAAGAAGTATGAGTATATACTTGTAGTTGTTGACTATGTATTTAAGTGGGTAGAAGCGGTTGCTTGTTTTACTAATGATGGGAAGGTTGTGGATAAGTTTCTTCATAAAAATATCTTCACTAGATTAGGCATACCCAGAGTACTGATAAGTGATAGAGGATCTCACTTCTGCAATAAGTTGTTGGAGAAGGTACTTAAGAAGTATAGAGTGATCCACAAGATTACCACAGCTTATCATCCACAAGCAAACGGGCAAGTAAAAGTTTCAAAAGAGAGTTAAAAAGAATCCTGCAAAATACTGTCAATGAATCTAGAAAAAATTGGAGCTTTAAGTTAGATGATGCTCTTTGGGCTTACAGAACAGCTTTTAAAACTCCTATTGGGATGTCACCATTTAGAATGGCGTATGGCAAAGGATGTCATTTACTAGTAGAGTTAGAACACAAGTCATACTAGGTAATAAAGCTTTTGAATATGGACTATGAGAAAGCAGGAAAACAGAGACTTCTACAACTAGATGAGATGGATAAATGGCGCCTGGAGGATTATGAAAATCATGATATTTACAAGCAGAAGATGAAGAATTACCATGATAAAAAGATTGTCAAGCGAGAGTTTAAACCTGGACAATATGTGATGCTTTACAATACCAAACTTAGCTTATTTCCAGGAAAGCTTAAATCTAGATGGTCTAGACCATTCAGAGTAAAGAGTGTTTCCCCTTATAGAGCTGTTGAATTGTTTGATAACAAGTCTACTGATTCTTTTGTTGTGAATGGAAAGAGGCTAAAACATTATTTGGGGGGAGATAACTACAGGACAAGGGATATTCTTTATATCTCAGATCCTGTAGAAATAATGATAAATCAATAGCAAACTGACCATGGTCGATGCTAACGACCTAAAACAAAGCATACTCCTTACACAATTAATTTTTTGTCTTGGATTTATGTTATGATCAGTTAATTGTGTAATTTTTTGATTAACCAAGTTCATGTTTGCAAAAGAATTATTGTTTTCAGATGAACTTGAAGTTTAAAGAAGGAGGCAAGATGTAATTTTTACTGTAAAAAATACTCGCCAAAGCTGTGTATTACTGGGCGAGGAATTACTTCATTTCGCCTATATGAATGTCCTAAAAATGGCGAATTACAAGATATCGTCATGATTGGTCGCTTGAGTAAGGCAAAACAGGGTGGTCACGCCAAAAATTTTGCCTCCCTTACTTGAACAAAGGCGAAAAAGGAAGGATTTCGCCTTGTTATATCACCGAGTGACAAGAAAAATGAGGCGAGAGTTTAACACATTGCCATTTTACCTCGCCAAACAGGTATGTTTCAGGCGCTAAGTTTTAATTTCGCCAATTTTCCTCGCCTGGAAACAAGTCTCAATAGGCAAAGTAGGATTTATAAGCCTAGTAAACCGCCTACTTTGAGAATATATTTGGCGAGATATGTTTTTGTAGCCTCATTATTTCGCCTGAATTTCTTTGTGAAGGCGAAATCATAGATATGTCGCCACACTAATGAGATAAATTTTAAGTGGTGACACATAAGCGTGCACAAATATTACCGTTGAGTGACACGGAGCGAGGTAGGATTTTTCCGCCTTTTGCCTAGTTCTTTCATTATTGCGCCTATTTCATGGTTTCTTTATAAACTCATTTCGATTTTACCATTACTTTTCACTTGCTCTCTGAATTTTCAATTTCTCGTAAACCCTAAATCGCGAATATCTCAATTCGTTCTTGCATTTCGATCTACTTTCATCATAGAACCAGACAAGGTGCGTTTCTTAAGTTTAATGCAAGATGCTAGTCATCTTTGGTTTATCTATGTTATTAATCGAACTGTTGGAGTGCTAATAGAGCAATGTCTAATGGAAATAAGGATCAATTTCTCTGTGGGTTTATTATAAACATTTATGATTTTAGCTGGTCTTCAATTTTTGCAAATAAAATCGATTGTGTTGACAATAATTGTTGGTTTTTAGCTGTAAAACGTGGTTTAAAGCTTTGATTGTTAAATGCGCTTAACAAATGCTCAACCCATGTTGCGATATACAGTCAAATTGTTCGATATTGATAATGCTGCTGTTTTACTGATTTTAAGTTTTGTCAGTTTGAAATTTGGTCATATTTGTTGACATGTTGTTTCAATTTGCAAATAAATGGCCAAAAGGAAGAGTGACAGTACTCCTAGCCTATCTAAGAAGGGCAAGAAGGCAAAGACTTCGGCCAGACCGAAAATCTATGATTAAAAGAATTACCAAGTCAGAGTAATTCTTCCTTTTTCGCCTAAGTCTCAAGATAAGACTCCCAAGACCCCTTCTACCTCAACTTCTGTTAAGGGGAAGGTATCTAAAGAGTTATCTGGAAATCTGTTAAGAGTCATAAGCAAAAAGGAGTACAAATTGGTTCAACCAAGAAGAAGAGTGTTGAAACTACACCTACAACCCCTTCTACATCAAATGCTGAAAAAAGGGAGGTTTCAGTTAAGAAATCTGTTTTGGCCAAGTAGAAAGCAGCAGCCATTTTTCGGGCTAGTAAAAAGAGGGAGAAGGTGATGTCTAGTTTACCTAAGGTCTCGAAGGATCAATCTAAGATCAAGAGCCCATCTCAGAAGGAAAGTTTGCAGTTTTGGCAAGAGAAGGGAATTGTGTTAGAAGAATTCGAAGATATGAGATTTGGGAATTATCTATGGAGCTGGTTCATGCAAAAGTTGGTGGCACAACCCAAGAAAGTTAATGCCACTCTAGTGGAGGAGTTTTACAATGAAGCTCCTGAGGAGTTGGACACTCCTTTTGGCATTCGAGGACAACAAGTGGATATATCAGCTGAGGCCATTTGCAGTTACTATGATTGAATGGAGGCTAATCATCAAGGTGACAGAGGGATGGATGCTTCAGAGCTTACTGTTGAAGACTTGCGAAGTTTAAGAAGATTCCATCATCCAACCTAAGGATCTGATGAGGATGTTTTAGCCAGTGAATTGGATATTCACATAGCAATCTGATTAACCTGGTTGAGAGACAATATTATGCCTAAGAATAAGGGAAGCAGATTTACTACTGATGAGAAGAGGTTCATTAGGGATTTCAACCATGGAAGTTCATTCATCTTGGCCAGTTGATTTTCTCAGAGATTCAAAGGAGATTGTGCAGTTTGAGGAAGGAAAAGTCCAGACAGAGGACTTTGTATTTTCCATCTCTCATCACAAGACTACAGGAGAGATATGGAGTTCAAAGCAGGAAGAAAGATGTATGGCTGGCGGATTCTAAGCCTCACACTGGTGGGTTAGAATTAAGGATTTGGGAGAGTAGAGGTGGTAAGGAAACTACCTGTACTGAAGCACTATAGAGGGTTATAGAACTGAAGGCTTTGAGAGAGGCCAAGAAGTCGAGTATTAAGAAGAATAATTTCTCATCGCCCACTTCAGTTCAAGACCACTGCAGGAGACATTTTCAGTTCCTACTCACAGTACTAGAAGGGAAAATGAAAGGGTAGCTGAACCCTTATCAGGAGAACAGTTAGATGTTGTGGTATCTGAAATGGTTAACAAGAAAGTTGAAGAGAGAATAGTTGAATTCTTCAACAACATCTCAAACCCACTAGAATTTCTGAGAATGTGGGAAGTACAAAGGTCTAAGCAGAGTGCTCCTTCTGTGGGATTATCTAAGTTTGCAAAAGGAATCAGTATACAGGAACCACAGAGCAAGTGAGAAATGAGGAAGAATATCAAGCTCTGCATCTTGAACAAGAAGAGCTCATGAACAACCAGCTTGAGTTGAATGATGCTGTGGTGCTTTCCACCTTTAAAGAAGATCACCTTCGAACAAATTTGGGAGATCAATTTGATCTAACAACTGAAATGGCTGCTAATGAAGTAATGAAGGAGGATGAAAGAAGAATGAACAAAAACAAAGCTGTAGAGACCGAACCTAATTGTGATTCTAACTCTTCAAACTGTGAGGAAATTGACACAGCTAGCCTTGAAAAGCAAGGTCTTCTACTTGCATCTTTTGCTGAGGTAGCTGGTCAACCTGCGGTCATTCAAGAGAAGGGAGAATGATCAAGTTCTGTTCAAGAGGAAAGTGAAAGTCAGTTGTCAGTTTCTGAGGTATCTTTCCAAGAACCTCTGATTTATACATGTCAAGTCCCACCACACTTTGGATTGGCAAAGTGTTCTGCTCAACTTCCACTTTTCACTGCTGAAAAGTTCATCCCAAGACTCCACATTCTCCACCCAAACATTCAGAGATTGATAAATGCAGTAAGGATGGGTCAATTTTAAAATGAGGATACTACTTGTACAGATAGTAATAGAGCTTCTCAGACTTTGGCATTGGTACCTTATCTACAATCAGAGCCTCTAAATCAAGTACCTCTAGTTGAAGAAGAAGTCAGAACTTTACATGAAGAAGAGGTGGTTGCCATGTTAGGAGAATTCTTCAACACTAACAATAGGATGCCATCCTTTGAATTTTTCAGTGGAATGGAGTTCTCCTCTACAAGTTCTTCTAAGGAGGAAATGGACAGCCCAAGGAGAGAAAAAGGCATTCTGAATGAAGAAGATGTTAGTCAAAAGAGTGAGCAAGACAAACTGGTGGAAGAAAAAATCAAAGACAGCCAAAAAGTGCGCAGTGGTCCTGCAGTTACTTTGGCAGATTTGGAAGAGATGCTCATTTTGGATCACAACAGGATGCCTAGCTTATGGGAGCCCAGCGTTGCTTTGGTTGTTCCAGATGGATATTATTCTGTCATTTTTAGACAGATCCGAATGTATAGCAGCTTTTTGAGGAAATTGGCTAACCCAACAAAGTATCCACCCAATAGGGCATTTACTATTGCTCGACTCAGTGAAGATGCGGCTGAAGAAGAAAAGGTTGAGAAGAAAAGGAAGTTTGATAAGGTAGGAACCCAGAAAAAGAATAAGGAAGACAAACATCACACTTCAAGATCTTTTTCCACAATACAAACAGACAATGAGATAAGAAGAATAGTGGCAAGGGTCCTAGATCTCAGACCACCAGCACATTCCAGTTCCAAGCCTAAGAGGAGAAGACTGAATTTAAAATCTCCTTAGAAATCTCAGTTTTCAGACGCTTCTTTAGAAGATTTTTAGCTGTTTTGTTATGTAATGATTTAGAACTTGTCCTTTTGTTTTGTCAATGCAAGAGTAATGTGATTACTTGAGTCTTTATATTTTTTATATAAAAGAGTAATGTGTTTGATTTTGATGTCTTTCTTTTAATTGTTACAAGAGTGATGTGGTTGTTAAGTTTTAATTTGTGTAGAGAGTTTTCAAGTTTTAAGTTGGGGGTTTTTGTTTCCCTCACAATATAATCTATATCTACAGGATGAGTCATTCAATTTGCAATCATTTATCACTGTGGATTTTGGAAGTTTACAGGTATCCTGCAAAGGTTTTGATGAGACATTGTGTAAGGCAAAATAGAGTGCAAGTTGCCAACATTTTTTTGCCTGGATTGCGGCGAGATCTTTGTTTTTCGCTTTATCAGTAAGTTCTTCAAAGTGGTACAGGTGAATGATTAGGGCGATACATCAGTTACTCCGCCTACTTTTTAATTTCATTTATGGCGACGTTTTCTATTTTGCTTAATATTTTGCCTGTAGGATCTGTATTGTACCATGACACATTACTTCAATATCATTCTAATATGGCCACTTCTATATCTCGCCTGGTATTTTACCTAAGGTAGGTGATCATCTTCATTCTCGCCATGCTTATTTCGCCTAATCAGTTTTCCTTTTTCGTTTACTGGGGCGAAATATCATCTTATTAATAGCGACATCCAGGTATTTTCCTACTCTTTGTTTCAATTATTTTTACTCTCTATTCTCCTTATATTCTTTTATGTTCTCTTAAGCATTGAGGACACTGCTTACTTTTTAAGTTGGGGGTGGGGTAGCAACCACATTACTAGTATTATTTGTATATATTTGTTAGGAAAGTTTTTATTTTTAGTTTAAGGATATTATAGGTCTGAGTGCATGATTGAGCTTACATTGCTCATAATTCAAAGTGATTTAGTTTTTCATAAAATGAGATTTCAAACAGAAAAATAAGTGTTCAAAACAAGCAGTTTTGATGAGCAATTTTTGAAAAAATTTCTTTGAACACTAGTGAAAATTCTGGTCAAATTTGAATTCTAAATAAGTTGATGAGTTTTGATAAGGAAAGAGTGGAGAAAACCTTTGGTGGTATGTGAGGTTTGAGCTTCATTTTGTGCCGTTTTATTCATGAGAGGGGTTATTTTTATTCTCTTCCTTAATTAAACACAATTATTTGATCAATTTTTCTTAGAACAAGGACCTTCATAGGTTTGCTTTGAATTTCTCATACATTCCTCAAGTTCTGTCTTAAGTCTGCCAAGGAACATGATCTGATTTGAGAGAGTGAGTGAAACTACTAAAAAGCCTTTTCCTGCTTGATATAACCAGACCTTGATATCTTGTAAGGTAAAGCATTTTGTTTCTAGTCTCATTGAAAACCTTTTCTTTGGTCCCTAATCCAGTCCAAACCATAAAGATAGAGATATAATCTCAATCCTACCCTTTGGACTTACCATTAAATTGGGGATGAAAAGATGGGAAGTGAGGATTTATTAAAAGAGTGTTTCGGAAACTACTAAAAGGAAATTACTTTCGCTTAAAAAAAGTTTAAAAAAAAAAAGCCACCAAAAAGCAAGAGTAGACAAAGTATATGAATAAAGTGATGTTCCGAATAAAGAGTTTTTGAGTGGGGAAACACTAGAGAGTGAAGTATAGAGGGATTGAGAGGAATTCAGTGGTTTGTCCAAAATTTTGAATTCTTTTGAAAAAATCCCCTTTTTTCATAAGCTAACTTGACCCCATTTTCCCTATAAATATACAAATAAGAGATTCTAAGGTAGACAAATAGACAGTGCTGAACTTAGGAACCTCTAAATGCTGTACAGTGTATGAGTGAAGTTCAATGATCACGAGGTTCTTTAAATTTTCTTCATACGTGCTTGTGAAACACTAGAATCACATTTGTTTTGGTGCATAACTCTGATTCTTAAAAGTAACTAGTGTGTTGTCTGAGTAACCTTTAGGATTATAAGAGATCAAACATTATGAGAGACAATAGTGAGGAAGTAGTTTCAAAACTCAAATACTTGGATCTTCTCAGATATTTTGCAACATGAAGAAAATGACAAGTTTTGATTTAGACGATTTGAAATTTTTAAAGAATAGCTGGTCACTATTTGGAAATTTCTTAAAACATATTAGAAGAATTGCTTTGAATTATGATATAAGTTTGCATTGATTATTGTCTCAATAGATTTTTGGTCGGTTTGCATGAGGACAAGCAAAAGGCTGAGTTGGGGGGTAGTTGATAAGTCTAAAATTTACCTATATTTTAGTATATTTATGAGTTTAAATGTAAAGAAATTGAGCTTTAAAGATGAGATATTGAATAGATTTCTAGTAATTCTAGACTATTATTGCTGAGACATGGACTTGGATGAAAAAATGTGCAAAAGGAGCTAAAACATGCAAAATCAAAAGAAAGAAGGACCAAACTAGAATTTCATCCGAAGTCAACAACAATGGCGAAATGATCATGCTGAGGAAAGGATTCGCCTGAAGACATCGCCACAATTTGGAGAAGAAGGCGATGAAGCAGGCGATATAAAGAAGATCTCGCCTCGAAGATTAAAACATGTAAGGCAAATCAGGAACTCGTTGCCTTCTTTTGTCGTCATCTTGACGAAATTCTTAGGCTTTGAAAGGTCAACCTCGCCTATCTTAAGGCGATAACTGAGGAAATATAGGAAATATGTCGCCAAGTTGAGGGGTGATAAAAGGCGACATTTGATAAAACATCGCCCGGAATATTTATATTTGGTGAATGTTTTAGTGAGGAAAGGTCACTCGCCTAGATATTAGGCGACATATTATGGCAATGTTGAGCACATTTCGCCTAGGGAGATTGTTAGCTTGGCGATCAAGACAAGCGAAATTTGAAGAAGTCGTTTAGGTTCGGGCGATGGAACAGGCGACATAAGTGGAGAAAAATGTTACTTCTCCAATTTGTGCTTCTTTGTTGATTTTATTTCAAAATTGCCACTAAGCCAAAACTCTATAAATAAGGGCTCAGATGAAGTAATAAGGGACATTTTTGGGAGATCCTTTTAAAACTTTTGACATTCTGTTATTTTGTAAAGAAAAATTCTAGATTCTTCTACACGCTTTATTAAATATTTTTAGAGAAGTTTCTTGAGGAAGTTTTGTACTCTGTTTTCTGTTGATCATTGAGGTTTAGCTTGAAGATTGTGAAGCAACAACTGTGATAGAGTTTAGTTTCAATCTTCCTTGATATGATTTCAATCTTGAGCATGTTGATGATGATTTTGTTCTAGACTGAATATTCTAAAGTAGATATGCTAGCTAAAAGCTCTATTGATTTGCTGAGATTTGAGTATTGATTATCACTTGACTGCATGAATCTTGTTCAAAATTATAGTTAGATTTACTTGAATTTCATGAGCTAATTGATTACAAGAACGAGAGTTACGTAATTTTGTTAATCTGAAGCTTCATTTAGACTAGAGATAACGATTAGGTTTCAGAGTTAAGAACAGAAGATTGTGATTCTAGACATAGACTACAGATCTAGTTACTACAGATTTTGTTTATCAGTTATGTAGTTGGTAGTATAGAGATATATGAATCTAAATGATTGAGATCTGTTAAATTGAATCGAGAGATCTTTTAATAGATCAAAGATGATGATCTAGAGAGTAAATCTGTGATTTAGAGTCAAAGCATGCACGAGAAGTTAATTGATAATAGAATTTAGCAGATTGGCTTATTAATTATTGACATCAATCGCAAAATAGAGTACTAACTCATGTTTTAATTGAATGAATGTCATCATTACTTATACACTATATGATTTCTTGGATTGACAATTCATCTTGTACATAGGATTCCTTTAGCAATTCAGTTTAGATGTTAACTTTAATGATGCTTCTTAGCTGTCAATCCCTGTGGAGATGATATCTTAAATACTACATTAGACATTGATGAGATTCTTGTTTGAAATATTGAAACCGATAATTTCAGTCTAGTTTTCAAACCACCACCATTATCTGATGATTTGAGAACTGAAATATTGACAGAAGCGCATAGGCAAGTGTCTGCTATGCATCCTGGTGCTACCAAGATGTATCACGATCTGAAGGTGATGTATTGGTGGCTAGGTATAAAGAAGGATATTGTTGATTTTGTTGGGAAGTGTTCCATCTGGTTTATTTCAGCTGATATCAGTTCCGGAATGGAAGTGGGATCGAGTCACTATGGACTTTATTGTTGGGTTGCCATTGACTTGTGAGAAGTTTGATACTATTTGGGTGATTGTGGATCGTTTTACCAAGTCTGCACATTTTCTGCCAATCCGGGTTGATTATTCTCTGGAGAGATTGACAGAATTGTATCATTTCTGATAGAATTATGAGGTTACATAGGGTTCCATCGTCTATCATTTCTTACAGGGATCCTAGGTTTACCTCTAGATTCTGGAAGAAATTTTAGGAGGCTTTGGGAACGAAGTTGAATTTCAGTACCGCCTTTCATTCGCAAACTGACGGGCAGTCCGAAAGGACGATTCAGACCTTGGAGGACAAGCTTCGGTGTTGTGTGATTGAATTTGGTGGTTTTTGGATTAAGTACTTGTGTTTGGTTGAGTTTTCCTACAATAACAGTTTTCTGGCAAGTATCTGTATGGCTTCTTATGAGGCTTTGTATGAACGGAAGTGCTGTACTCCGTTGTGCTGGATTGAGTTGAGTGAGTCTCGGATTGTTAGACCGGATTTGCTTTTGGAAGCTGAGGAGAAAGTCAAATTAATTAAGGAAAAGCTTAAGGAAGCATCGGATAGGCAGAAGTCCTATGCTGACCTTAAGAGGAATGATATTGAATACCAAATTGGCGATAAGGTGTTTGTGAAAGTGTCTCCGTGGAAGAAAGTTCTTCGATTTGGTCGGAAAGGTAAATTGGCACCACGATTCATAGGACCTTACGAAATCCTGGAAAGGATTGGTCCAGTTGCTTATCGACTTGCTTTGCCACCTGAGTTGAAGAAGATCCACAATGTCTTTCATGTATCGATGCTAAGAAAGTATCATTCTGATCCTTCTCATATCCTTACACGTGAGACTATTGAGATTCGACCGGATTTGAGTTATGAGGAATAACCGATTCAGATTCTAGCTAGGGAAGTGAAAGTTTTAAGGAACAAGAGTGTACCCCTAGTAAAGGTCCTTCGGCGTAACCACGCGGTTGACGAAGCATCGTTGATAAGTCTAGAATTTACCTATGTTTTAGCATACTTTATGAGCTTGAATGTTATGAAATTGAGTTTAAATGATGAGATATTGAATACATTTCTACTAATTCTAGGCTATTAATGTTGAGACAGCGACTTGGATGAAAAGTTGTGGAAAAGAGGCTAAAACATGCAAATTCAGAAGAAAGAAGGACCAAATCAGAATTTCATCCAAAGTCAACAAACTTGCGAAATGATGTTGCTAAGAAAAGAATTTGCTTGAAGACTTTGCCGTGATTTGAAGTGAAGGGCGATGCAGCAGGCAACATAAAGAAGATTTCGCCTTGAAGAGTAAAGCATGAAAGGCGAATCAAAAAATCCTCGCCTCTATTTATCGCCATCTTGGTAGAAATTAAGGTGATGAAGATTGAAGTTCGCCTATCTTGAGGCGATGGTTGAGGCGACATTTGATGAGACATCGCCTAGAAGATCTTAACTGGAAGAATGTTTTGGCGAAAAGAAGTCAACTCGCCTGAACATCAGGCGACGAACTGTGGCAACATTGAGGATATTTCGCCTAGAAAGATTGATAGCTTGGCGATCAAGACAAGTGAGATGTGAAGAAGTCGTTTAATTCAGGCGACATAAATGGAGAAAAATGTTACTTCGCCAATTTGTGTTTCTTGGTTGATTTTATTTCGAAATTGCCACTGAGCCAAATTCTATAAATAGGAGCTCAGATGGAGTAATTCGTGTGAAGTTTTTTAGAGAAAAACAGTTTAGACGTTTGATTTTCACTTTTGACATTCTGTTATACTTTAAGAGCAATTCTAGATTCTTCTATACGCATTATTCAACATCTTCAGAGAAGTTTCTTGAAGAAGTTTTGTGCTTTATTTCTATTGATCATTGAGATTTAGCTTGAAGATTGTGAAGCAACAACTGTGACAGAGTCTAGTTCTATCTTCCTCGATAAGATTTAGATCTTGAGCATGTCGATGATTATTTCCTGTACTTGATTGAATATGCTGGAGTAGATGTGCTAGCTAAAAGCTTTGTTGATTTATTGAATCTTGATGTTGATTATCATTTCAATTGCAAAGTTTCTTGTACAATTATAGCCAAATCTACTGGATTTCATGAGCTAATTGAATTACAAGAACGAGAGTTACGTAATATTGTTAATCTGAGATTTGATTTAGACCACAGATAGCGATCAGGTTTCAGATCTGAGAACAGAAGATTGTAGTACTAGAGATAGACTACAGATCTATTTTTCTACAAATTGTGCTTATCAATTGTATAAGTTGTAGTATAGAGATATATGCAACTATATGATTGAGATCTATTAAATTGAATCGAGAGATCTTTTAACTGATCACTGATGATGATCTAGAAGGTAAATCTGTGATTTAAGATGAAACTTACATGAGAAGTTAATTGACAACAGATCTAGCAAATCAGTTTATTTATTGTTAAGATCAATTGCAGAATAGAGTGCTGACTTGAGTTTTCATTTAATGAATGTCATGAGTTACTTTTACTTCACATTAACTCTATGATTCTATGATTCATTTTGTATATAGATTCTTTTAGCAATTCAGTTTAAATCTTAGTCTCAATCATGCTTCTTAGCTTGCAATCCCTATGGAGACGATATCTAAAATACTACATTAGACGTTGATAGGAATTTCGATTGAGTACTGTGAATATAAATATCAGTCTAGTTTCGTCCCATCAATCGTGGGATTCAGAAGAGACTATGCGACGTCAGTATCCGTACATGTTTGATTCGGGTAATTTCGGGGACGAAATTTCTTAAGCGGGGTAGAGCTGTCACGTCCTTAATTTGGGGCTATTCATCAGCTTATTTTGAAATTATATTTAATTTTTGGTCTATTTATCGTTCAAGGGTAAAATGGACATTTTTGAAAAATGTTGACTTTTCCGGTTTGACCAAATGATTTGACTAAGTTGACTTTTGGGTTGATTTTGAAAACAATAGAAAATTTGATGCATTTTGTAAATATTTGCAATTATGGGTCATTTTGAAATAAAAGGGCTAGTTGTGGGTTTATGGGAACTTTTGCCATATATATATATATATATATATATATATATATATATATATATATATATATATATAGAAAAATAAAAGCTATTTGAATCACTTTTCACAAAAACCTAAAAATTGGATTTCACGTGTTCATCTTTTTCCTCTCAAATCAAAAATCAAGTCGCGGAATACTAAGCCTGATTTTCAAGGTTTGATTTGGGGATTTGTGCTTGACACAGATTCTTCTTGTTTTAGGTAACGATTCCAACATCTCTTTTGTTTTAAAACACATTTATTTGATTCGGGGATTTTGGTTTAAATTAGGATTTGGCGATTTGGGGTTGTACTACAATTGATTTTGGGTTTTGAAACCTGAGGTTTGTGATATAGATGATTTAGGTCTTTTGAGGTTTTAATTAAAATTTTGATTTTTGATTGTTGTAATCCCTAATTTGTTCAATTTGGGGATTGATGGGTTCTATTCTTGATTTGGTGTAGACCAAGTTGGGAATCGTCAACCGGAGTAATTTTGGTAGACTTGGATTTAGCGAGAAAGGTTAGTAGTCGTGTTACGCCCTCACGTTTGTCTATTTTTGTTTGTTGCTTGTATGTAAATTGATAACAATTATACAAGATGAATTCTGGTTGAAATCGTTGAGATTGCTGCATTTGCGAATATTAACTGTTTGGGTATATTGCTACCATATTATCTGTTTATGATCGGACATGTGAATTAGTGTCCATATCTTTCTGCTATTTGTCGGCAAATTTGGAATCTGAATTCCGTAATCTGTTAAAGTCCTATCCTAAGGTTAATACGGTAAGACCAGCATGCTGTTAGGGAAAACTAGATGTATACATCGATGCGCGAAAGCGTATATGGCCTTGATTGCCAACCAATTTCTGGATGCGACGGCATCACTTCTAGAGCTTTGCTCATTTGTGGATGCGATGACATCATTTCTGGGATCTTTGATCCATCTCTGAGGGTTTAACCCTATTTGTCTGTTTCTGTTCCCGATTTTGTTATTAAACTAAGGACAGGCCTGGTAAGTTAAACATGTAAATAAATTGGTAATCTGAACTTTGTGATAATGGATTCGTTCTGCTTCTGATTATGTATGTTTGCCACGTTTGGTTTGATTCTTTTGATGCTAGTTATTATCTTTGGGATTTAACTTAGGTAGTGTTAATTGTGACTCCTAACCAGCTGTAAGTGCTAGGAATAGACCCAATTGGATAGCAAGACTTTGATTGGCAAAAGACATAATTTGAATTAGGCTAAAAATGTGCCAATGTCCATAACCGGACTCTATACCGAATTAGGTACCAGATTGTCACTTAAAGACAAGGAATTGGACGTAGCATGGTCTGTGGTCGAGCTCTTTACCGAGCTGGTTACCGAAATACAATTCGGTCAGCTTTGAGATCATTAGATTCACTCTCTGACCGAACATCTTATCGAATTAGTTACCGAACTACAGTTCGGTATGAATCTCAGAAGACTGTTCAACCTCTCTAACCGAGCTTTTCACCGAGCTAAGTACCAAATTACAATTCGGTATGTTTGGGAGACTTGAAACTCTCAGACCAAACTTCATACCGGAATAGGAACCGAATTGTCACTTAGATTTCCCTTGGATTTGCATGATTGATCTCTGACTGAGCTATCTACCAGATTATTTACCGAAATGCTATTCGGTAACTTTGGTCATACTCTCTGACCGAGCTACCTACCAGACTATCTACCGAATTACAATTTGGTAAGTCTAGCAGTGCTCTCTGACAGAATTACATGCCGGACTGCTTACCGAACTGCTATTCGGTTTCGGTCTCTCCCCTGAAAATAATTTCACAACTCTAAAGCGTTTCCCAGTCGGTAATCGAAGTAAAATGTGATCACTTATCCTAGATCACTTAAAAAGGGTTTATTTGGGATAACATGATTTGATAATCAACTTGTTTGCGTCTGTTTGTACCCCTCTTTGGTTGTTAACTAACCTGCATATGTGTGTGACATGTTAACTGCTTAATAAGATGCATCTATGTATGTTTGTTGGGCATTGACTTACTAACCAGACATCAATAGTCTGACCCTTCGTTGTTTCTATTTTTATTTTGTATATTTGAACCCTTTTGGGAATGGAAATTGTTGAGTTCAGACAGTCAGGTGGGATAGCAGGATATCACTAGCATCGAGCATCTCATGGAATCCTCCTCAGACCTGGATTGCATTTCTGATTTTATTTATCTGAATTTTATATCAGACTTTTGTAACCGCTGCATTATGTTTTGGATTTGTTTTCTGAATTTGTATTTGTATTTGAGTATTTTTTAACTTGATTCTATCTTTACAAAGTTTGTATCGAACTATCGGTTTGGAGCTACTTTTGATTAATAAATGTCTTTCAATATTATTCTAGATTTGTATAATTGTATTCGTATATCTGTATGTCGGTATCGGTTTATCTGTATGCTTGTATCTGTCTCCGCATGTGACATCCGGTCTCCGCGTCCCCTTTCCGTCGGGGTGGGGGTTCAGGTGTTACACTAACAATCCCCAATTTGATCTAAATTAAATCAAGAATAACATAAATAAATACATAAATTTGAAATTTAAGGTTTTAAAAATTCAGAAAGTTACGTTTTAATTTAGGCAGTGGAAAGAACCTTAAATCAAACCCGAAAAAGACTCATAAACATATATTAAAAATCAAGGGTTCCAAAACTCAAATCAATTAGAAATTCAAAAACCCCAATTCGAAAAACCTGATTTAAATCTTGAAATTAAACAAGATTAAAATTATTTTAATGAATAAGAGAATCAAGATTAATACTTGGAACTAGAAATAAACCAACGAAAATCAAAGTTGTAAATCATGAATCCTTTAAAGATGAAGTTTAGAAATTTACAGCTAGGGTTTTAGTTGAGAGAGAAAAAGAGAACACAGTTTCATGAGCTTCCTAAATCTGATGAAAGTGATTTCTAAACCTATTGTTTTACTTATATACTTATGGTAAATATCTTCATTAACATATTCCTATTTGATTCTAATTTAAACAAAACTGAAAAAATAATTATAAAATATATTAAAGTGCCTTTTGTTTGTAAAATTGCCTTAAAAGTCAGGTCATATGGTCAAATCAGAAAGTCAATATTTTATAAATACTAATTTTACCCTTGAAACAAAAAATAAAAATAAACATGAAAATAACATAACAAAAATAAATTTTCAAAATATGAAAACGAATAACCCCAACTTACGGACGTGACACATGTATTAATGAGATAATTTGTATTGTTAAATTGTGTGAATATGATCTGTAGAAAAATTTGTAATTGCTATAAATATTTGGTTTAAAGATTATTTGAATTTTTGAATCGGACATAAATCAAGTGAACACCTTAAATTGGGTACTTTTATTGTGGTATAAGTTTTAGAAAGCTAATAAGAGTAAAAAAATTGTAAAATGTTGAGTAAAATTGAAATTAGACTTGTATATTCAGAAATTTAGGGACATTTTACGTAAAGAAGTTTAATGGCGAGACAATGTCAAGACATTATGCTCAAAAACTTTAGAAATAAATTTGAATGAAAATTTTGCGAAGCATAATGATAAAAGGTTATCAAGAGGCTTTAAAATCTTATAAAAAAAATAGATAATGACAAACGAATGACGGGCAAATGGTGATCCTTGTTATTCGTTAGCCTTAAAAATCAACTTCAAAGAGAGGTTAGTGAGACTTAATTAAGAGTAGTTGTCAAAGTGTTTCCATCGTAACACTAAAAATCAATTTGGCAGAATGTAATGGTGAACTCAATGACAAAAACATGGCGAACAAAGTCCCTTGTCAACTCTATAACTTGTATAATAGAAGGTAATGGTGGCACATGGCGAGCCATTGTCAAGGACCCTCCTTTACCATTTTAAAAACCTTTTTGATAGAAAGGTTGGTGAACACTTGGCAAAGCTATATTGAGCTAAGACCTTCTTCATTTGGGAATTTTCGGACTAAATAAAATAAACTTGACAAACCCGAATAAATAGCAGAACTGACAGCTTTGTAGTCATAAGGTGTAACCGATTAGGTAGATTATTAGATAACCTTCTTAATTACCATAATAGGTGTGAATAAAAATTTTAGAAATGATACAAAATGATTTTTTGTTGGCTTAATGAGAAATAAACATCATAAGTTGTTGCTCGCAAAATAGTATTATGGATGTTATTAGAGTCTTAGAACACTAATAAAAGTCGTGTTGTGTGCTTCCATGCAAGAGCCAAGTATAGGATCATATGTATATGTTTGTTGGAATGTGTGGGTATCTACTCTCTAATCCTATGTTTTTATCTTTTTCTTTATTATTTCTATTATGTTGAAAAATCCCGGATGGGTAGGATATCGCGATCGGTTAGGCAATATGGATACTTCATTAGAGCATGAGCATACATCATCGAAGCATGAGCATGCATAATCATCGTCATCCTTTCATTTATATTTTGCAACTATTTACATTTTAAGACCTTCTGTTGTTTTCTTTAGTTTACTATGAATGACCAACTTGAGAAATTGTTTTTATTGGTGGGTTGTAATTTCATTTAACGATTATATTAAGATTTTATTTCCTTCTATTGAGTTATTAATAATGAAATTTTGAATTTCGAATTTATATTTCGTTAATGTTGTACGTGTTATATTTTATATTATGTGTAGCAACTGGCTATACATCCTTATTCCTACCCGGGTGGGGTTTTACGATATAGAAAAAGATAAGGCTCATCCTAAATGTAGTGTTTCACCTTATGTATAATCTTATTTTGTTGATGTCGTGAAAGACCTTTGCGTAATACCTTACAAATAAAATAATTAACAAAATTAGCATAATATGGTAATGTGGTGGCACTAACTAACAAGCTCATCCAGAAAGTTTTCATTTAGGGGGATTTGAGGGTTAGATTCCTGAACAATAATCCGAGACAAATGGTCCGCCACTTGGTTCTCACACCCTTTTCTATCCTTCACAATAAACATATCGAGAGCAAATTTAATAGTAAGCAATTATTTCTCCATTTTTGGGTAGTTCCTTTGAGCTTCATAAAGAGATCTTGTAGCATAATAGATAACATAAAAGATCGTGTCATGTCTTTGCCCTAAAACTGCTCCAATTGCGAAGTCACTTGCATCACACATTAACTCAAATGGAATCTCCCAATGTGGTGGTAAAATGATAAAAGGCTACAATTAATTTTTTTTCTTTCAAACAAGAAAAAGATGTTAGACAATCATCATTGAAATAAAAAATTGCATTCTTCTCAAAGAGTGCACACAATGACCTAGAGATCTTAGAAAAGTCCTTATTAAATCTTCTATAGAATTTGGCAAGTCCTTAAAAGCTTCTCACTCTTTTCACATTAGGTATTTTCTCAATGGCTTGCTGTATCCATTTCTATACCCTTAAAAGATACTTAATGCTTAAGAATTATTCTCTCTTATACCATGAAATGACACTTCTCCTAACTCAAAACAAGGTTGGCCAATTCACATCTCCTAAGTACCTCTCCTAGATGATCTAGACAAATTTTAAATCCTCTCTATAAATGTAAAATTCATCCGTGGAAAACCTTTAAAAATCTACCACAAAGACGAAAAAAGTTGCCATCATACACCTCTGAAAGGTTCCTAGGTACATTATACAGCCTGAATAGCATAAATTTATAAGCAAAAGTACCAAATGGATATGTGATTTTTTTTTGTGTTTGTCACTTAAGGCTATAAGAATTTGATTGTACCCACTATACCCATCCAGAGAGCAAATAAGAGTGACCTGCCAACCTATCTAACAACTCATCTATGTCTGGAAGTGGAAAATGATTTTTTCTAGCGGCTTTGTTCATCAATCTATAATGAATGCATATCCTTCACCTTATGATCACTCAATAGGGTATCAACTCCTTGTTCTCATTCTCTATGACCATCATCCCACCTTTCTTTGATACACATTGTACGTGGAATCACTTATTCATTATCTGAAATTGGATAAATAATATTAGTATCAAGAAGTCCTCTTTCTTAAAGACCTCATTCATTTTAGGATTAAGCCTTATTTGAGGTTGAATGCCTGGTTTCAATCTTCCTCAAGAATGATTTTATGTGTGTAAAATCGGGGTTAACTCCTCTTATGTTTGTATTGTCCCAACCTAAGGCCTCCTTGTATCGCCCTACCACTTCAAGATGCTTTTCCGCTTCTTCCTTATTCAAGTGATTTGAAATAATAATAGGTAAAGTAGAGTCAATGGAGTTTAGAAAAGCATACCTTAGATGAGATGAAGTGTCTTGAGCTCTGGTTGAGGTGGTTGCTCAATGGAAGGAATCAAAGGCTTGTTTGACGCTTCTATGTATGGAATGTTCAACATTTCAAAGAAGATCAAATACAAAATCTTTATACAGTTCATATTGCTTTTCATCATCAATATTGATAAATCTAGAATTTATATATATATTTAAGTATGATTAATGAACTTTATTGTAAAGAAATTAAGCTAAAAAGAAAGACAATTAAGAAAATTTCTATTAATTCTAGACTATTTGTTGAGACAAGGACTTGAACGGAAAATACGAAGAACTTAGGTAAAAAAGGAATAAATCTATACAAGAAGAGGGACTCAGAGAAAATTGTCCAAGATCAATAATTTGATGAAGATCTAAGAATAAAAGAGGTAGCACCACTAGCTTTGGCAAAGAAAAGACTGAAACTGTCGATAGCAGGAAGCAATAGAAGGAGCATCGCCTACAACTAAGGAAGAAGTTGGCAAAGAAAGGGAGTAGCGCCTATTGCCCATCGCCTTAACAAATACAGGCAACACGACCAGATGATGAAATGAAGTATAGTCTGAAGCATCTAGCGATAGGTGAAGGAAAAGGGATTGATATCGCCTGACTACTAATTCTAAGAAGCGGGTGATAGATGATTGATAAGTCTAGAATTGACCTATGTTTTAGCATACTTTATGAGTTTAAATATAATGAAATTGAGCTTAAATGATGAGATATTGAATACGTTTTTATTAATTCTAGACTATTATTGTTGAGACAGGGACTTGGATGAAAAATTGTGGAAAATGAGCTAAAACATGCAAAATTAGAAGAAAGAATGACCAAATCAGAATTTCATCCAAAGTCAGCAAACTGGCGAAATGATTTTGCTGAGAAACGAATTCGCCTGAAGTCATCGCCACAATTTGGAGAAGAAGGCGATGAAGTAGACGATATAAATAAGATCTCGCCTTGAAGGTTAAAGCACACAAAGCGAATCATGAACTTTTTACCTTCATATGTTGCCATCTTAGCAGAACTTAGGCGATGAAGTTTGGACCTCGACTACCGTAAGGTGGTTCTTGAGGCAATAAAGGAGATATGTCGCCAAGTCGAAGGATGATAACAGGCGACATTTGATGGGACATCGCCTAGAATGTTTATAATTGGAAAAGTATTTTGGCGAAAAAGATCAACTCGCCTAAGCATCAGGCGACAGACTATGGCAATATAGAGAACATTTCGCCTAAGGAGATTGTCAGCTTGGCGATCAGGACAAGCGAGATCTGAAGAAGTCGTTTGGTTCAGGCGAAGGAACTGGCGACATAAAATGAAGAAAATTGTTACTTCGCCAATTTGTGTTTCTGTGTTGATTTTATTTCAAAATTGCCACTGAGCCAAACTCTATAAATATGAGCTCAAATGAAGCAAAAGGGAGTTTTTTTTTTTAGTTTTTAGACAATTTTAGACTAAGGATTGATTTCACTTTTGACATTCTGTTATACTTTGAGAGAATTTCTAGATTCTTCTATACGCTTTATTCAACATCTTCAGAGAAGTTTCTTGAAGAACTTTTGTACTCTGTTTTTGTTGATCATAGAGATTAGCTTGAAGATTGTGAAGCAACAACTGTGACAGAGTCTAGCTTCGGTCTTCCTCAGTAAGATTCAGATCTGACACATATTGATGAAGAATTTGTACTGTAATTGCTTATGCTGAACTATGCATGTTATCTTAAGAGCTCTATTGACTTGTTGAGTTTTGATGTTGATTATCACTTTAACTGCAATGTTTCTTGTTCAATTATAGCCAGATCTACTTGATTTTCGTGAGCTTATTGAATTACAAGAACGAGAGTTACGTAATATTTTTAATCTGAGATTTGATTTAGACCAGAGATGGCAATTAGGTTTCAGATCTAAGAACAGAGGATCGTAGTGCTAGAGATAGACTATAGATCTATTTTTCTACAGATTGTGCTTAACAGTTGTATAGATTATAGTATAGAGATATATGCAACTATATAATTGAGATCTGTTAAATTGAATTGAGAGATCTTTTAACAGATCACTGATGATGATCTAGAAGGTAAATCTGTGATTTAAGGTGAAACTTGCATGAGAAGTTAATTGATATCAGATTTAGCAAATAAACTCATTCATTGTTAAGATCAATTGCAGAATAGAGTGCTGACTTGAGTTTTAATTGAATGAATGTCACTAGTATCATTTACTTCACATCAATTCTATGATTCTTATGATTCAATTTGTATATAGGATTCATTTAGCAATTCAGTTTAAATCTTAGTCTCAATCATGCTTCTTAGCTTACAATCCCTGTGGAGACGATATCTAAAATACTACATTAGACATTGATAGGAATTCTGATTGATTACTGTGAAATCTAATATCAGTCGAGTTTTCACCCCATCAATGATGTTTCACATATTGAATTTCGTTATTTTGTGCTTCTTTGGCTTTTTGAATTTACAAAATTACCACTGGGGTAAAACTCTATAAATAGGCGCCCTGTTGAAGTAACTAGGGTCTTTAGGCAGTCTTAGAATATTTCTTGAAAGCTTAATTCGTGAAGTCATAGACTTATCAACAAAAGTTTCAATTCAGTAATATTTCTTTCCAAACCCAGCACTTGTTTAACTTGTTGTGGAGGCAGGAGATTGAGAAGATAAAGCTGTGAGAAAACTAGTGATAAGTCTACAATTTACCTATATTTTAGTATGATTTGTGATTTACTGCATACATCGCTAATAGTTAAAAGGAAAATGCGATGAGAAAAGGCGACGTAATAACAATCTCGCCTTCAAGACTAAAGCTCATGAGGTGAGTTACTTTTATGCGTCGCCACTATTGGCAGAATCCTTAGGCGCTAAAGGAAGAATCTCGCCATGTTTTGAGGCGACATCTGAGGCAACACATGAGTAAGTCGCCAAGATAAAAGTGTTGAAAGGCGACATTTACATTATATCGCCTAGAATTGAAGAATGATATGGCGAGGAAAGCTTAACTCGCCTAAGCATCAGGCAACATATAATGGCTATATTTAGAACATTTCGTCTCTAAAGAGTTATAGCTTGACGAACGAGACAAGCGAGATTTTTGGAAGTCGTTGAGTTCAGGCGATGGAACATGCAACATAAATGAAGAAAGTTGTTACTTCGCCAATTTGTGTTTCTTTGACATTTTTATTTCAAAATTTCCATTGAGCAAAACTCTATAAATAAGAGCTCAGATGAAGCAATAAGAACCTTTTGACATTCTGTTATTTTTAGAGAAAAATTCTAAATTCTTCGATACGCTTTATTCAATATTGTCAGAGAAGTTTCTTGAAGAAGTTTTGTACTATGTTTCTTGTGATCATTGAGATTTAGCTTGAAGGTAGCGAAGTAACAAATGTGATAGAGTCTAGCTTTTATCTTCTTTGGTAATATTTAGATCTTAGTTGTATATTGATGATGATTTGTGCTTTGATTGAATATGTTGAAGTAGATATGCTAAGCTAAAAGCTCTCCTTATTTGTTAACTTCTGTTGATGATCATCATTCTGATTGTACGATTCTTGTTCAAACATAATCAGTTTTACTTCAATTTCATGAGCTTATTGAATTACAAGAACGAGAGTTATGTAATCTTGTTGATTTGAATTTTTTTTTAAACCAGAGATGGCGATCAGATTCCAGATCTAAGAATAGAGGATCATGGATCTAGAGATAGACTATAGATCTAGTTTTCTACAGATTATGCTTAACAATTATATATGTTGTAGTATAGAGATATATGCAACTGTATAATTGAGATCATTTGCAGAATAGAACACCGATTTATGTTCCAACTGAAAGAATGTCATTAATGTCTATAAGTCACATCAATTCTATGATTTCTATTATTCGATTTGCATATAGATTCTTTTAGCAATTCAGTTTAGATTTTAATCTCACTCTTGCTTCTTAGCTGACAATCCCTGTGGAGACGATATCTTAAATACTACATTAGAAGTTGATAGGAGTTCTGTTTAGTTATTGTGATTTTATATGGAAGAAAAATCCTCATCAGCTAGTCTTCCTTTTCCTTTGGTAAGTTCTTTATTGAACAACATAATTATGGTGAATTTGAGCTTAATGGTTAAATCATATTTGATCATGAGTAGCTAATACTCTTGGTGATTTGTTGAGATCAATTATTGATGCTTGATTTGTATGAGTAATTCCAATTCATTCAAGTTTTCAATTCACTCATTTTTCTTGAGTATATTGCATTGTGAGGACGAGAGTCAAACAATTATGTTATGGCATCTTCTCTAGACCAGAGATGGCATTTAGATGTCAGATCTAAAATAGAGGATCAACATATTAATCTAGAGATAGACAATATTAGATTCATTTTTCTTCAGATCGGTCTTCATCAGTAAGCAACTGTGTAGTATAGATATATAAGCAAGTTGTTACCTAGGATCAATCGAATCAAATTGAGAGATCTTTTATTGATAAACAATGAGGATCTAAGATGATGATTTGAATTTTTAAGTTGAATTACACATATGAACATGAAAGTAAGCAATTGAGATCAACATATCAACCTGAACTTCAATTGAGCCAACTCTTTATTAAGTCCTGGTATTCATAGTTCTTATTACTGAACTGTCAACATATTATTAAAATTTCTATGATTCATATCAATTTTTCAACAACTTTGATGATTCTTTTAACAATTCATTTTGAATCTTGGTCAAATTCTTCCTTCCAAAATACACAATCTCTGTAGAGACGATATCTTAAAACTACAATTAGACATTAATTCAAAGGTTGTGTACAAAAATCTTCCGTCAAATATCCCAAGTATTCATCAAAATCTAATAAAATAGAGCATCTGTATCAAGAGTTATTCAAGCACAATCATATTGATATATTTGCATATCCTATGCATTTGGTCTCATGAAAATAAAAACTGTATTACATAGACTTCATAATGTCAAACTTCACTTTCTCATCACTTACTCTCAAAGTGGGCTCTCCCTGTCACGTCCGTAAATTGGGGCTAGTATTTTTCGTATTTTGGGAATTTATTTTCGTTATTTGAATTCTATTTAAATTTTATTTATTTTTCGTTCAAGGGTAAATTGGGTATTTAAAAATGTTCGCCTTCCGGTTTGCCCATATAATTTTGACTAATTGACTTTTGGGATGATTTCGAAAACAAAAGGGAATTTGATGTATTTTGTAAATATAATTTAAATTTGGTCATTTTAAAAACTAAGGGATAATTGTGGGTTTATAGTTATATTTACCATTAATATATAAGTGAAAATAAAGGTTTTTAGATTCACTTTTTACAAAATCTAAAAACTAGACTGTACGTGTTCATCTTTTTCTCTCAACTCTAAACTTCACCGCAGATTTTAAAACTCCATTCTCACGGAATTGGAATTCGGTTTCTTTAGTTTTCTTGTTCGAGGTAATGTTTGCGAACCTTCCTTGATTTAATCGATTTGATTTGATTTAGGGATTTCTACATAAGTCTAGGGTTTTTGAAATTTAGGTTTTTATTTCAATTGATTTGGTTTTTGAAACCCTTGATTGTCTATACATATGATTTAGGACTTTTGGGTTCAATTGTTTTTAACCGCTGCTTTAGCTATAACCCTAACTTTTGATTTGGGTATTTATTAGATTTATTCTTGATTTGATTTAGATCAAATAGGGGATCTTCAGCCAGAGTGATTTCGGTGGATTTTGAATTTAGTGATAAAGGTTAGTAGCCATGTTTATGACCCCACGATTGTATGTTTCGGTTTGCTCTGCTGTGTAGTAAATTAATTAAATATAATAAATTGAAATCTGAAAATCATGAGATTGGTTAGCATGTATTTGCTGCTGCATTTGTGTATAAATTAATTGGGCTATATCTGCAGCCTTTGTATCAGTACATTATATGTTTAATTCTGTAAATTCTGTTTAATTTTGCTACCATAACATGGTTACATCAGGTAGATTCATATATGTTTACTAAACTTAAATTATACATTCTAAAATATGTTAAATGTCCTGTCCTAGATTAATATGATAAGACCAGCATGTTGTAGGGAAAACTAGATGTATATATTGATTCGTGAAAGCGTGTATGGTCATAATTGCCAACCTATTTTTTGGATGCGACGACATCATTCTCGAGCTTTGCTCATGTCAGGATGCGACGACATCACTTCTGGGATCTTTGATCCATCTCTAAGGGTTTACCTTATCTCTGTCTGTTTTCTGTTCCCGATTTCTATTATTAAGCTAAGGACAGGCTTGGTAATTTAAACACCACTTAATAATATGATAATTTGAAATCAAGTTTAGTGAACTCATTTCTGCTTCTGCTTGTGAATGTCTGTTATAAATTGTTTAGATTTCCGTCTATTGCTTGCTACAATGGGTTCTAACCTTTGGATAGCCTGATTTTTTACTACTAACCGGCCATAGGCATCAGGATTAGACCAAGTAGACAATTAGAGCTTAAATAGCGTAAATCATAATCTGAAATAGGGTGAAAACGTGAACAAGGGTTTCAGGCCGAGCTTCTTTCTGAGCTAGTTACCGAACTGCCGATTCGGTGAGCCTCAAGACCATTAGTAATGTCTCTGTTCGAATTAGGTACCAAACTGTCACTTAAATACAATCTTAGGGGTTGGTTGACTCTCTGTCCGAATTTAGTACCGAATTAGTTACCGAACTGCAGTTCGGTATGGCCTTAGAAAACAGATTAAGCTCTTTGTTTGAACTCTTCACTGAGCTTCCTACCGAATTACAATTTGGTGAGACAGTGAGAACTTGAAACTACTTTCTGTCCGAACTAGCTACCAAAATAGCTACCAAATTACAATTCGGTATAACTGTTAGGAACTTCAATAACCTTCTGTCCGAACTAGTGGCTGAAATGCTTACCGAATTACAATTCAGTATCACTATTAACATTCCCTAACCAAATTGCTTACTGAACTGCTTACCGAATTTAAAAATCGGTGACAGTCTTTCTCTTTGAAATAATTTTAAAACTTTAAAGTTATTTTCAGACGGTAATTGCAATAATTTGTAATCACTATCCTAAAGCACTTAAAGGGGATTTTAAATCGAGGTAATTTGGTTATTAAACAACTTGTTTGCTAATGTTTGTAATCCCATGTTTGATGAACTAATCTGTAAATGTGTGTGAGATATTAATATGTTAAATAAGACGCATCCTGTGTGTGATTGTTGGGCATTGGCTTACTAACCAGACATCGATAGTCTGACCCTTCGTGGTTTTCATTTTTGTTTTTTATGTTTTCGAACCCGTTTGAGATGGAAATTGCTGAGTTTAGACAGTCAGGTAGAGTGGCAGGATATTACTCTCATGTTAGCATCAGTCATCATCTAGCATCTTTTGTCAAGACTTATTTTCATATAGTTATTTCAGACTTTGGATTTATTTAAAGACTTTGGAACTGTAGCCGCTGCATATATTTTTGGGATTTGATTTTTAATCCATCAATCTGAATATTTTGCTTTCGATTTCCTTTGTTTGGGACTTGTATTTGAACTATCTATTTTTTATCGCTTTTGAATAATAAGATATTTCAGTATTGATTCTTAATTGTGTTTCTGTTTAGTATGTATATGTATATGTATATCTGTTTCTGTCCGTTCTGCATGTGACATTCGTGCTCCACGTCCCTTCCATCGGGGTAGGGGTTTGGGTGTTACATTCCCCTCTCAACATTAATCAATGCTCTATCGATTTTCAGAAAAATTCTACCAAGAAATAAAGGCACATCTACATCTACCTCCATGTCCATGATCACAAAATCCACTGAAAAAATTAATTTTATCAACCTTGAAAATTACATTCTCAATAATACCTTTAACTTGCGTGAAAGACTAATTCGCTAATTGTAACATCATCGGTATAAGTTTTTACACACCCAATCTAAATTTTTTAAAGATAATTAGAGGAATGAGATTAATACTTTCACTAAGGATGCCAAATTCAAGGGTAAGACCTACCCATATCCCTATCCTTAATATGTCCTTAAAAGATTTAAGGTTATAGATCATATCCTTAACCTAGAAATTAAATTTAGTTCAGGAAAAAATCCTATCCTCAAAATTTGAGATTCTAACTAGAATAGTACAAATATCCTACTAATGTCCTTATGCACAAATATCCTTATATTATCCTTGAGAACATTACTAATATCAATTCATGTACTATATGTGTATCTCGATAAATCACAAGTTAAAATCTACACCAAAAATCCATACTTCACATCTTTCAAGTTTAAATATAATTAATCAATTAATCTATCTATTTAATTTTAATTTTATTTTCTTTTTTCTTAATTAGATTTGTTTTCTTTTAAAATATAACTTTAAATTATATTTAATTTTAATAAAATTATACATTATAAGAGAATAATGAAGTGATTTTGAATTTACAAATACATTATAACAATTTGAACTAAATAAATAAATATATTATATTATATGTCAAAATATAAAATAATAATTAAAAATAAAATAAAAAATAAAAAATATATAATTGACGTAGGTTAAAAAAGTCATAAATTAAATTTAATTGAGTAGAAATAATTATGATATCATATGATAATTTAATTAAAGTAAATATTGAAATCAAATCATATAACATGGGAACTAACTTAACCAATATAATCAATAAAATCTATTCATCAAAAGAAGAAAAAAATAATTTGAAATGATCCTAAATAAAAATCAAATTAATTAAATTCAAATAAATTTTAATTTTGTCTAAATTACCATGAAACAAATATAAATTTTAATTTAACAAATATAATAATAAAGTTAATTTAATTTAATGATTAATTTTTCCTTTTTTATTACTTTATCATATCATTATTGCATAAATAAAAATTTTATATAATTATATATTTTAAAAGGATAATATGATTATAGTTATTACTCTAATTAGCTTAATTTCTAAATTATCATTTAATTACTGTATAAAAAAAAAATTTATTTTAGATTAGAAATAAGAAATATATAACACGTTAAAAATAATAAATGTAAGCACTTAATAAATATTTATTCAAAAGATAAAAATAATATTATTTATTAGTATGCATTTCCAAAGTAATATGGTATTCATATTAATTTCATTTCCCTTCTATTATGCATTCTCTCTCTTTCTTATTTAATAGAGTTTAAAGGATTCATTTTTTTTAGAATTTTTGAAGTATATTTTGTTATTATTATTATTATTATTTATATATATATATATATATATATATATATGAAACAAATCTAAAAAAAATCACTTATTTCAATAATTAGTATATATATATATATAGGGTTATTTCCAAAAACACCCCATTTTTTCAAACGTTTCACTTTGAGCATCCGGTTTTGAAAGTTTTGGAAAATCACCCCAAGATCAAAAGCACTAGTGGTTTTTGGTAATTTTGTGAGTGGTTTTGGTGTTATATGAGTAATTTTGATCTTAGAAAATTTCCGAATCTCTAAATTAAACATATAGAATTTCAAAACCACTCATACAACACCAAAACCACTCACAAAAATACCAAAAACCACTACTGGTTTTGATTTTGGGGTGGTTTTCTGAAATTTTCAAAACCGGATGCTCAAAGTGAAACGTTTGAAAAAATGGGGCGTTTTTGGAAATAACCATATATATATATATATATTCATGATTATTATAATCATCTATATTTTAATAAATTAAAAAATAAATAAATAATTTTTTTTAATTAAAAAAAAAAGATTTTAGCAATTATATGGCTATTATGAAATTGAGCTTAGTTTTTTTTTTTTTTTTCAAAAACAATTATCAAATATAAATAACATTTGTGTAATGAGTTATATATATATATATATATATATATATATATATATTAACAAACATTCCGTATATATAGTTATTGTAACAATACTTAAAATGGTTCTTAAGTATACATTATAATAAATTGAAAACACCACTTATTATTGGATAATTGAGAGGAAAAGAACTATTATTTTTTAATTATTCCAAAAACCAATATATATGTATATAGGATAAATTATGTTGTTCATTTTTAAAAATATTTAATTAATTTTTTTATTTAAAATTAAATTAAATTTTATGGTACTAAAGAAAATAAAAAATGATATTTAAAAATTAAATATTTTTCAAAACTATCTTGAGACTATTTGATAAAATAATCTGTTCCAACCGTACAGTGACCTATTTGAAATAGTAAGCAAATGGGATAGGTTCCTAATATTACTCTCAAATTTATTTATTATTTAATGTAAAATTTGTAAAAATAATTAATGGAGGTGGGGAGGGAGATTGAAAATAGGTTAATAGGGAAGTGGTATGCAATGCAATTTATTGTAAATGAAAAGAGAAATTGCCGGTGGTAAGAACAGGAGGAGGAGGAAGCATGGATTATGATGTGTCATATTCGGAGCAGTTATTGCACTCTCTTTCGTTTTTGTTTGTATCTAAATCAAAAGTAAACAAAGGTGCATGCTTATGAGCTCCGATCCCTATGAAGCATCCAATACCATGAGTCAACTTTCTTCGCCAACACCATGCCATGCCAGGCCTTTTCTTTAACCCAAATATTCTCTTTTTACAGCTCACTGCACCTGTGTTCATCCATAGCCTTTCTGCTCTGCGGTTTTGGATAAGAACGTTGAACGATTCAACTTTTTTGTTAAATTAAAGCTTTTATGCATGCTCAGTAAAACTAAAACTATCTGTGAGCAGAAAGTGAAATATGATGTAATCTAGCGTCAATGATATATAAAACCTGCTGATGGACGACTAGGGCTTTTTTTTTTTTTTTCCCTCAAATTTTTTTGTTGAGAGAGTGAAAAAGATTAATGTCTGGCTCTCTGAACAAGAAGCGACGCTGTCTATGAAATTGGGGACCGGTTATATTTATAAAATTAATGGGGACTGAAGGGTACCCTACCCTCAACAGTGAATTCCATTCACACCATCACCAGCTCACTCAGAAAAAGTGAAATTCAATTCCATTCAGATTATTAATTACAATTCAATTTCAATTTAGTTTGTCTTCCCTTTTATGTTGCCCAAACTACTCTCAATAAAATCACTATTTGATGCCTACCCAGACAGGAGCAATCTATTTTGATAGTTTAACCCTCAATTTATAACAACCATCACCCCCACCCAGATAAATAAATAAATAATATATCCTTTAATCAAGTTTCAACTTATTATTCAAAAATTAGATTTAGAATGCAGTTTATTTTTTAAAATTAATATTATTAATATTAAGAAAATTTTAGGCCATATAAAATTTAAGTACACAATTATAGGTTTGATTTGAAAGGTTTGCAAAACTAAATTTTGGTTTTCACTTAATAGGCTATTCACAGACTGTGAACGTTCACATAATTGGTGAATTATAAAATTTCAAAAGCATTTTGAAAAACTTAGTGTAGTGAAAATCAAACTTTTAAAAGCTTATTTTGTATATTTTTTTAAAAACAGACCCATTGTATTTGAAGTTTATAAAACCCATTTAAAAAGATTTCACTTATTATTATTTTTTTATAATTATAATTATTATAATTAATAGAAATTTTAGGTGAATGTCCTGAACTATCAACAAAATAAAAAGTTAGGCAGTCCCAACCAACAAGAAGACATGTCTCGCGGCTAAAAAATAACCGATCAAATTTTTAAACCCATTAGACTCCTAAGCTCAATGAGCTATTCAACCCAAAAAGACTTTTAGGTTCAAATCCAATCGTCCACATGAACGAATCCACCAACCTCTAAGATACCTAGATCAAATCCTCACTAAATCCCTGATCGTGTGAAGAATCAAGCCGCAAGGATCGTGGGATACTCCCATTACTCATAATTGAAGCTCTCAGGAGTCTGCAAATAGCTTAACAAGAGCAATCAAAAGGAATAAAAAAAATTCTCCCTAAAAGAATCACTTGGAGATTCCGTTATTGCGTATGATTTATCGTCTGAGGGGCCTAATTTAATTCTCAAGTTGTTCATTACTTTCAAGTGGAACCCGGTTTGTAGTTGGAAGTAGCTACAGTTTTAAGTCCACCATGAGCCCTAGGGGTGTAAACGAGTCGAGTCGAGCTCGATATACTCAAGCTCGACTCAACTCGCAAAATATTTTGTCAAGCTCGAACTCAAGCTTGAGCTCGTCGAGTTGCTAAAAATCGAGCTCGTGATGATCGAGCTACTCGATCTCGACTCATTAAAACTCGTTAATATTTTTCATTAATATTTTTTTAATTTTATCTAATTATACTTGACTCGACTTGGATGTATTCGAGCTCGACTCGACTCGTCTATCCCTCTAGATCGTACTATAGTAAAGCTTGTTAACGCTCGCAAGCCTTACGAGTCAAGTAATATAGAGCTCGAGCTCGACTCGTTTCAGAAAAAAAAACTCGACTCGAGCTTGACTCGAACTCGTAAACAATAAGTCGATTTCAAGTATTTCTCGAGTCGATCTCGAATAGCTCGCGAGTAGTTCAGCTCACTTACACCCCTAATGGGCCCACTTGTTGATTCTTGCACTTTTTGTACAGCCCTTTCACCTTGTAACCTGCATTCTAAAAATAAACAATCACATCTATTGATACTCTAAGCATCTTCAATAGTTGCAAGAACAGATGCACTATTTAGAGGAAGAAAACGTATGGATAACAAGTCGAGAATACGCAGCTCAAGGATCGAATCCAGAGCATACATGCCAGAGAAATGAGTACTAATGATAATGGCGACAATGATGAATGTTGGATTTAGAGTCTCAAATAAAAAGCGATATCGGATAAAATAGGACTATTACACTTTAGAAGCATGATAGAATACAAGATTAAGAGCTAAAAGGATCTATATTTTAAAATTTAGTTTCTCATTTTAGATGAAAAAATAATTAGGATGGAATTGAAAATAATTGAACAATTGAAACATAATTTTTGTATAGTAATCAAGATGTTTGAGATAATTTGAGTTAACTTAAAGATTTGTAAAGATAGACTTATATAACAAGAATTTCCTTTTTAAAATAAATTTATTTTTTGATTCCTTATCTAAGAAGGACTTTGTTATCCTAATTCGGTTGATTGGTGCTTTTTATTGGAAAGGAAAAGAAATTAGAAAAATATAATTATCAATAATTATAAATAGAGTTGTCTAAAAAATATAAAACAGAATTTTCCATAATCATAAATAGATTAGGGTATTTTCCACCATATAATTATCATTGAGTGTTTCACTTTATTAAAAGAATGTCACATCAAATTATCTAAGTATTAAGAACATTTTGAACATCAAGATTATTTCACCTTAATTATTTAGATTATCTCACGAGTTTTATACAATATAGCATTAAGGAGATTTCGGATACTGAGGTAGTCATATTTTTAAAGAGTTTTGCATATTGACGATTTTTCACCGATAATTCAAATATGGAATGTTGTCCTGCCTCAGAATAGAGTTTGATTAATTATATGGTCAAATATTTTTACAAATCATCCGGATATCTTAAGGATGTGGCACATGTATACTTAGCGTGGGCCGCACAGAGAATAAGTTATTTTATTTATAATATTTTGAGCAACTAGTTGAAGTTATTGACTCTTAATAAGTGAGATAGAATATTGTTAGTTTGTTTTATTTATCCATAATTATAATTACAAATCTGAGGAATTAAATTTTTGTTATTAATAATTTTTTCCATTTTTTAAAATTTTAAATTATAATTCGAGAGTATCTTTTTTAAAAACCACGATAGTTTTAAGATATGAACTTTTTTTTATTATCAAAATTAATAAAAAAAAATATTAATATCTCAATTTAATGTTGTCACTGAAGCAATAAATTATTAAATTATTTATGTTAGATAATAATTTTTTCAAATTTAATGTATTTAAACTTCATCAATTTTCATGTGAGGTATTTGGATAAAAAGTCTCAAAAATCATATGTTGATTGAAAAAGTTTGTTAGAAGATATAAGGAAAGTTCAAATAATGACTATGAGGAGTAATTTTAAAATATAGAGTAGAATGTTTAAAAATATAATTTTTATTAGAAAATATAGTTTCTATTTATTCAATTTTTTTAAAAAAATTATTTTTAATTAAATTTAAAATAATTTATAATTTTGTGCATAATAGAGAATAATATTTTTTCAAAATTATAATAATTAAATTTTTTAATAAACATAACCTCGTATATTTTTAAAAACTAGAGTGAAATTTCCATACCATCCATACAAATACAAATGTTCAGATAAAAGCATTATTCTATGCATATAAACTTCATAGTTATCTCAGGTGTGTTCCCAAATCATTAATATTATATATATTTCTTATTAAATAATATAATTTTAAATTTTAAATTTTGAATGAATGATATAATACATGTGATACCACCACCCATAGATAGGGATTTTACTTGGTGAACATCTACTTCTAAATTATTAGAAAGAAGCATAGGTAGACAACATATTGATGTTTAGGGTTTTGTAGACCTCCTCCTCATTAATTAGTTTAGGGTTTTCTTTCCTCCAATGAGATAAATAAATAAAAAATAAAAATAAAAAATAAAGAAGGAGTAAGATAAGAGAGTCGGCTTTTGACTAGTACGTTTGCAGCTGCTGCAACTGCACTCCTTCAATTATTTGGGCGAAGATCCCAATATCCTTAATGATGACTCCAACAAAACCCAATTACTACAATTCAATCTTCACCAGTTACACATTTTCTTTCACTACTTTTAGAATCAATTTCATTACCAGATTTAAGTATCTGTATTCGATGCAATCTAACAAGTCATGATTATGCTCTTCATGGAGGAAACATTATTTGTTCAAGTACCAGTAGTAGTTCTGCAGCTTTTTCTTTATTTTACTTTAGATACACTTTGATCATGAACACAAACTGTTGGTTTGTTGCCAAGATAGTTTGCTGAATTTCCAAGTCATGACAGTTGAAGTGTGAGTGAGTGACCACATATGTATGTATGTTTTGTCTCTAGTACAAAACTCCAGTTCCTGATCACAAATCATAATCATGTGCAGCATCAGAAAGCTATCTCTACACATAGAATATGAAGAGAATCAAATTAAGCTCACTGACACTATTCCCAAATTTGTTTATGTTTGATTTACATGATTTTGATATAACATAGGGGTCTTATTAATACAATATCATAAATTTGTTTTAAGACCAGTGTGCAGCTAGTGCAATGAATGACTGAGGGTATTTTAAAGGAAAAAATAAATAAAAAAAGAAAAATCTCAGTGGGTTGGGATTGGAAAGTGGTCCATTGTGTGGATGCTTTAATGAAACAGTTGGTCCATCCTCTATAAGGGTGTGGATGGGTAGCTATCTGTCATCTATTCTTATTGATTGAAACTCTTTCTTGCAGTGCATACACCACATCTTTCAAACCCATAGGACTAGGACTTATCTCTATTTTCTTCTCCTCTTTACTTAGTCAAATATCACTCTCTGCATTATAAAATCTAGTTGAAAAATAGAATATATTTTCTTTACCCTATGCAATTACTATATCAAAATTTTTCTTTTTGTAATTTTGAAATATTTACTTGGTTTATAGAAAATAAAAACTAAATAAATTAATTAAAAATACTATTCATAAAAATAAATTTATTATTTTTCTAAAGTATTTATAATAATAAATTAAAATTTTTTATTTTCATTTATAATTTTTAAAATGAGAGTTTATTTTTAATAATATAAAAATTTAGACCAAACAACTTGGAAAAAAAATTCCACACTTTATTTTTAAGCATTTAAATACTATATTTAACAAGACGCATTCATATTTAACTCGTGCAAACTCGAATAATTGAGATTTTATTTCATTTTAAAAATAGATGATAGCATCGTGTAATTAAAAAATTTAAAAAATTTGATTTTCCTTTTATCCATTTATATTAACTTTTCATTTATACTCAAAATAATAATTTCAATTTTATCTTATAATCTTCTTATTTTATATATATATATAATATATATATATATATATATATATATAGAAATAAATGTATAAAAATACAATTTTCAAATACTAATAAAAACAGAAGAAAAAATGAGTGATTGACTCATTTTTAATGCTACCCATTTGTAAACTAATCATTTAAAATCAATCTTTATTTTAAAAGTTCATATCTTATTATATTTATTTTAATTAATTTTTAATTAAATATTAATGCATTAAAAAGAAAGTTGATGAAAGTCGGATCATTTTTATCATTGTGCAATACCATGGAATATAAGAAATATATATATTAAATTCATTTAAATTTACCATAAAATAACCAATTATTTTAATGTTAAAAGCTTTTTAATTAATAATATAAAATTTGGATGGAAATATAAAATATTTTGAAAAATAAAATTTTGATGCCATTTTACTTAATAATAAAATTTGGATAATTTCTACTATTAAAAAGTAATTTTAATTTAATTATAAATTAATATTGTTTTCAAATGTGAGATTAAATTTTCCTTTTTTAAAAAAATTATATTATTATATATATTCAAATATTTTATATGATTAATTTAGAAGGTAAAGTAATTTGGATGGATTGAATGAGTGAAAAAAGTGTTTTGGTTGGACATTCAATTTCCCATTTAAAAAGTTACAGTAAAATTCTACTCATTTAATTAGATAAATGTGAGATATTTTATTGAGTAGTTTGAAAATAAGGTAAATGTGATGTGATAATTTGAAATTTAAAATAATATTTGAAAAAACGAAAAATCAATTTGGTACGTAAAATTCAATATAAATTAATAATTAATAATACATTAATATGAGAAATTTTATTTATTATAAAATCTTTTATGGTGGGGGTGTTCAAAAATTTAATCTCCCTCCCCTTACAGTTTTATATTATATACCTGTCGGATATAAAATTTAATCATATTTTAAAAATAAAATTAATTATTAATTGGGAGAATTTTAATTACGTTATATAATTTATATTTATATATAATTTAATTTTAAAATTAAAAAAAATAATTTTGGAAAATGAAAATTTTGACCATTTTACATTTTCAAGACTTATTATAAGGAAGTTGAGAAATAAATTTACCAAATTTTATCAATAAGTAATTTTGAAAATTAAATTTTATGTTACTTCAAAATATTAAAAAAGAATTAGTTAAACTTTATTTTGTTCTTTTTATATAGTTTGTTTAATTAAATATAACTAATTTATTTATTATACTATTATATTATAATAAAAAAATAATTAAATTTACTGTAATTTTTAATATTGAAATAGATTTTATAGAAATCAACTTGCACTACTTTTAGAATATTTAGACTGATGAAAAAAAAAATGACAGTAAAAGAGAATAACAAGATTATTAGAAAATCCGAGGTTATTTTTCAGAATAAAGTTAAAATTTTAAAACACAATAAAGTAAGTAGCGTTTGATACCAAACAAAGTTTGACTATTTTGAAATGAATTAACTGACACACATAGATAATAGTGACAATAGCAGAGTTAATACAGTTGTGTAGAGTAGAGAGAGAGAGAGAGAGCAAGCGCTAGGTTAAGCACATTATTATGTTATGTATGTATATGATGATAAATAGAGGCCACATGTTTGTAGGTCTGCCACACCTTTTTCTTTTCTCCATTCCAACAATTCAACATCCTCCTCCTCCTCCTCTTCATTCCCAGCATCTTTTTCTTTCTTTTTTCTCTCTCTAATTGCATGTATGTATAGAGCAAACCCTCAGGACAAATTCAATAAATATTCTTCATCTCATCTCATATGGTCCTGATTCTCCAATAGGTCTACCAGATTGCTCTTGAGCTTTATTTAATGGTTGATGAGATGATAGAGAAAAGCAAACAAGAAGATGAAGATGGAGGTTTGTTTTTCCCGAAGAGCACAACATCGTCGACAAGACAGTGGTCGGGATTCAGGAACCCGAGAATCGTGCGAGTGTCTAGATCCTTCGGCGGAAAAGACAGACACAGCAAGGTGTGTACTATTAGAGGTTTGAGAGACCGCAGAATCCGTCTCTCGGTTCCGACTGCTATTCAGCTTTATGATCTTCAAGACAGGCTTGGCGTTGGCCAACCGAGTAAGGTTATTGATTGGTTGCTTGATGTTACTAAATCCGATATCGATAATCTCCCTCCTCTTCAGATCCCTCCCGGGTTTACCTTTGGTCACCACCATAACTCCAACTTCATGATACCCACACAGACTCAATCTCCGACTCAGCCTCCACAGTCTTGGAAAGGGAAAGAAGTGTTTGAGAATCAAAACACTACAAGCAACATCACTCCTTTCTGTTTTAATCCGTATTTGTCACTTTCTCAATATGGAACAAGCACTGATTTGCTGTTGCAAAATCAACCTCATCACTTGTTTCTGTGTCCTCCACCACAGCCTATGCCCACTCTCTACCCTTATGAGACCGCCGATTCCAGACATTTGCACTTGTTCACTTCGTCAGCTGCTGCTTACTCTTCTCAATCACATAACAAACCCTTGTTCTTCAATGCCAATCAACCCAATAATACGGATTGATGACAAGTAAGGTCTTATTTTTTATTTATTTTTCCCTTGTTTGTTATTAAATATGATTTTATTTATATTTCTCCCGTCTGACTGGAGATATGATTAATAGGTTATGTTGATATATCTTTGTAATTCAGTTGCAATGCGGATATATGGGTATTTTGATCAGATTTTGTGGGATTTGAAGTGTGTTTGCTAAATTGATTTAAATAGTCTTTTCTTTCGACCAAACCTAAAATTTATATTGCAATGGCTATGATATTATACTGCTACTGGTTACATTTTGTATTATTTATGTATGTCTGGGAGAAGAGGCCTAGTTTACAAACTAAATTTTGAAATTTATATCAAGTCAAAAACTAAATAATAATATTTCAATATGTAGTTGAAAGGACTTGAAAGTTTTACATTGAAATTTATTGTTATTTATTTATTTAGGATCCAAATTTAAGTTATTCATAAATTAACAATAATAATGCTATTTTATGAATGACTCAAAAATATGTTTTATCAAGTTATACACCATTAATAGGGGAAAAAAATGTGTTAGTTTTAAATTAAAAAAAATTAGTTATATAATCTTTTTAATGATTTTATTATATTTTTCTAAATTAAAATTTAGTGTATTGTTATTTTTTATTAATTTATTTATAAATATTGTGAAATATATTTCATGTATTCACACAGTAAAACATGATCTGTTTTTCCATCTTATTTTAAAAATAGTGTAAATATAATGAAATTTTAAATATAAATAAGAGAATTTACATTTATTATACATTATATTAGAGTTAGATATAAAAATAGGTGAGTATTTCTATGGAATCTAGTGAAAGGTGTTTGATTAGATTCTATTTTATTTTCAAAAATTTATAAAGATTAGTTTGTGAAGATATTTAATACTTTTTAAAATTTTCAGCTTCATTCAGAAAATGGACAAACACCCCATTGGTTGGAAATAACTATAATGATAATTGTTATTTTAATACAATACATAAGTAACAAAAATTAAATACAAAAGAAAAAATTGTGATAGATTTATATATTGATTTTGTATGTAAACCTGCTATTTTATTTTATTTTATTTGTCCTGATGAGTTGTAGTGGATTTGGGTAACCTACCAGCCAGGTTTGTGGTTAGGTAGTAAAATTTTTTGACCATTGTAATACTAGGGTATGATGTAGATTCCAGAAAACAACTTCTTTAATTGTTCAGATGGTTGAATCAATCCCTTAGTTTTAATACACCTTTCTCAATGCTTCTCAACACTTAGATCCTTCAACATTATTTATTATATATATATTTTTATTTCTATGCTTTCCTTATATTTGCACTTGTTTCAATCGCCAATGCAGGAGAGACAAGTAGTAAAATTCTCTACTATATTGGTTCCTTTGTAAGCTTAAGGTGATCCTTACTACAAAGGAATTTTTGACTTTATTCTTAGTTTTGAAATTATTATGAAATTATTTTTTTTTAATTTTTTTTTTAAAAAACAATTCCAATTTGCTATTCAGTTTTTAATCATAATTTTCATTTTATTGGATAATAATTTTAAATATAATCCTATATGAAAATTATTTTAAAAATAAAGATAAATCAAATTTATATTTAAAAAAATATATTTTATTTATTTATTATCGAAAACCAATACTTGGATATCCATAAATTTTTTTTCATCTTTTGTTGTAGCTTCTAATCTTACAACCCCAGTGTCACCATAAACTGATACTTATAATACAAATGGTGTCTGATTTGGAGTCACGTTTTGTACAAATATATATGTCTTATAGGCTGACATAACCGTCTCTATTCTTACTTCATAGATAAAAGATTAAGGTAAGGAGCAGATTTAGATTTTTTGAAGCAAGTGAAATCAAAATAAGAGAGAAAGTAGTCAATCCATACATATCTAGTATGAGAAACACACGTTATTAAAAAATCATTATCAGAAACCGAAAGAAAAGAAAAATGGTACTAATAATTCAGGGTTGGTAGAGTGAAATTAGGTAGCGATTGTGTTGTGTGGCTATTTATGTGACTGACATAAATAGTCAAATAGTCTAAAAGCAAAACTATATAAGTCTGAGAGTAAAAGCTAGGTTTCCATTATAGTGTATGCATAGACATGAAATGAGAGAGCTCGAATAATGGAGGAAGAATAAGCCAGGTTGACATGCCACTGGACTAAGTGAGGAGGAGAAGAAAGGAAGCCGACCTAGGCTAGGTACATAAAAGATGGGATGAATAATTAATGGAGGGTAAAAAGTAAAGGTTCAAAAGAAGGCAGGCAGAAGAAAGAAAGAATTGGAAGAGGCAGAATGTGTATGATGAAAAGGATTAAGGAAAGAGACTTGTCAAATGGAGAGCTCTGCACAACTTGCTTGCTTCAAACCTCCCATAAAAGCTTCTTCGTGGTCCACCTACAAACTAACTTCTTCTCTACTTGTTCATTCGTAACCATATAAAATTATAAAATATTCACTTGATTAATGCAAGATTTCTTCCCTATCATGAACAAAATAACCATCTCCTTTCATATTTCAACTTAACCAATGTTTATTTTTACCCCTAATTTTTTAAAAGGGTCACTTTTTGTTTTTTCAATTGTCAGAGATTTTAAACTTTTATCCTTTCCCTTCCTAACCACTGATTCTTGATATACCATCACATTTGGTATCGTCTTTGGTGGTTCAACAAAAATATTTGTAGTGGTAAATGAAAGAGAAAAAAAAAAAAAAAAGAAGAAATTTGAAAATGGAACTAAGCGTAAGATAGGGTAAAATCCTACTGGTCTTAGACCATTCGAACCCAAAGCTCCTCTCGATGTCTGATTCGCTCCTGATCACTTCCTTCTAAGATGATCAATTACCGACAGAAAATTATTGCTTATTCCTCCATTATTTTATTTATTTCATTGTTAAAGCTAAAAGTTAGTTTCACTGTAGCAGACACGACACCAGCGTCACAATGTCGACTCGAATCTTTCGTTGTTATTTATTTTCAGAATTCCTTTGGATCGGATTGAACCGTAAGGTCTGAACTACTACAAATATTGTGAAATAATTATTTGTTTTAATAATTGTTTAATATATTAATATAAATAATTGAAATAATTATTTAAATTATATGTAAATATAAGTAATATTTTTATATTATAATCTAATACACTTGTTTTAAAATTTATAATAAAATAAACAAATAAAATGTCAAGAAATTTTATTTGCAAACATATCTCGCATTCCTAATCAATAATTACTCAGGATCTTGGCTAAAAACATCTTGAGCTTGTTCTCTAACCGTGCTGTCATCTAAGTTTGGTTGATAGGATTCATTTTCAGCCACCTTGAATGTAGAGTTTGACACTTTCTTTTTTCTAATATAGTTTTGTAATGCAATTGTAGCAATTACAAGCATCATCGACATCGATAGTTTTTCTTGTGGTATCCCATCCTGGCCCGGTTTCACCTCATATAAGAGCCTTATAAAGTGTCCACTCATGCTTCATTACATCTCAATGGTTTTTTAATTGCTTTCGATTATATAATAATTCAGTTTTTTCATAAAAGCACCTTTTTTATTATTGCATCCACTCCTATTAAAATGTGAATTTGGTCTATTTCCTTTTCCAACTTCTTCCTCACGTAAATCAATGAACACATTTTCATTCCACTTCGCAAACATCTATTATATTAATATAAATCATAAGTAATAAGAAAACACATATTCACATTTTTTCCATAATAAACAGATACTTGGTAGAATAGGGAATAACATAAAACAAGCATATTAAGCATATAACAATATCAAAATCCTCAAAGCCCACATTGATTTGCCATAAATTCTAAACAAATTGGAAACCTAGAACTCATAAAATTATAAAGCATGAAAAATTTAAAATAAAAAAAAAAAAAGAAAGGGAAGAACATCTACCTTAACTATTCGCAGCTTCAACCTAGAAACGAGCAAGCAATTGATGAGGCAAAAGAATCCTGCCAAGAGATAATGAAGGGAAGAGAGAAAAGAAGTCGTTGTTCAATTGGGAGTTCTCACAATGAAAATTAGGTTATTAAGTTTTAAAATATTTTAGGAATATTAAAACTACATGAGGTTATATGGGTAAATATGTTGGTCAACTCAAAACTGCTTATAAGTCGTATAAAAAAAGTTAAGATTTGTAACTTATAAAATAACTCCTTATAAAGAAAAAAATAAGTTAAAGGAAACAGATATTCTCACAGCTTATAAGCTAAAAACTACTTATAAGGAGGTTTGACCAACTTATACATTTAGGTAAACACCTTCTAAATACTCTTTACAAGTCAATTCCTATGTTGTTTACTTTCTTTAATAACAAGACATCATATTTCATTAATTTATTTTAAAAAATAAAAAACATCGCCAAAATTGAAAGTGATATATATATATATATATATAAAGAAGTAGAGTGCATAAACTAGCATAAAACTTATTAGTGAAATAAACTGACATCAATTCAATGGAATCCAAAATCTCACTATTTAATTTTAATAAGAAAAAGAACAACAAAGTAATGGAAAGTAGAAAGAGATATAAAATATTTAACATAATTCAGTGATGTTCTTACTTTATGAAGGAAGAAAATAAAATCTATTATAATAATTAAAAGGATTACAAGATATTACACAAAATAATAAAAGAAAGGTTAACACAACCCAAAGCACTCAAACTATAAATCCTAACTCACATTCTCCTAACTCACAAATATGTTTCCCATACTCACAATGAGTAATTCTTTCCAGGACAAAATGCTTTCTTCTTTTGAGACACCTCTATTTGTAGTGATAACAAATCCTACTTTCTTAATAGTTTTTTTAGTAAGAAAAAACAAATAATAACAATTAGGAAAAACAAATGCTCTCTGTTAAGGAAATTTAATAAATAGGAAATAAATCCAAAACTAAAATAGGAATTCTTTCCAGAAAGGATTCCTCTTGAATCAAGTAATTTAGGATTCCTTTTAATTTAAGGCATCCCAACAAATCTCCACCTTGACTTGAATCACCTACACTTTCCTGAATCTTATTTCTTTGATCACTATCAATTATATCCTTACCTGAACCCATAAAATAAACTTTGAATTATCTTCCTCTTTATTTTATCTCATAAGGGAACCTTAATAATCACAAATTCTAATCAAGCTAATTGCATAACCTCCAAGAGTAATTGCATAACCTTTACATCCTCAACCAAATTGCTTCCTTTACATCTTCAACAATAGCCATAAACTCAGCCTCTGTGGTTGACAATGGAATAGCCACTTGTTAGCCTTCAAACTAATTGCATAACCTCCAAGAGTAAAAACATATCTAGTAATCGATATTCTTTTGTCAATATCACAGACATTGTCAAAATAAACATAACAAACCATATTCCTTTTGTCTTTACAAAACTCCAAACAAACATGAGTGGTACCCCTCAAGTATCTCATATCTACTTCACATCTTGCCAATGTTGGTTTCAAGGATTATAGCACCCAAATCCCCACTCGACGGGACCACAAGGTCCCGGATGCTGCAGTACAGAGGCGGAGAACACATTTTGTATCAGGGTTAAGTGAAAATAGAATAATGCATCATACATTCAGGTTCACACAAATGATAATCGGATATCAAATTAGCTTGTAAATAAATAAGTTCATAGGTGCGAAAAACACAAACAAGTTCACATGTCTCAAATTTCAATCTAAATATAATATTAAAATAATAAAATAAATGCATAGGTGAGGAAAACCATAAACTAGGTCACATGTCTGAAATATCCAATTTACATATAATATTACACTAATAAAATAAATACATGGGGTGCGAAAACCATAACTAGTTCACATGTTCCAAAATAACGAAACATATGTATAGTATGAAAATATGATAAGTTAAGTCACTTGTCAATTGCAAATACCAAAATTTTAAAAAAAAATTATACATCTCGAATATCTAAAAATCAAACTCATAACCAAACAGTTCAAAATTTGAGATTCGAGAGACAAAATGAACCATAAAAAAAAAATCTAAGTCCAGATGCCCGTGAATTATGCAACACGCGATTTCCCTGCTGATCGCCTAATTAGTCTGCTCATAAATTTTGTATGTCAACCCAAACGAGAGGACAGTAAAAGAAAACATCAGAAGAAAAACTACGCCAATCCCCGAGACTAGTTAACAAATTAGAGAAATAATAGACCATAGCGGTATAAGTCAGAAATGTTTACCTGCGAACAGATACAAACAAATAGGTATTTAATGCGAAGCTAGACTCGCAGAAGGTACATATTCTGGTTCGGGTAATAATATTATCCTATGGGTGCACTTAATTAATTAATTCATGCAAGCTTCAGATTTCAGATTTTGGAATTCCAGACTTATAGAGGTCTACTAACTTAGGTTGAGATAACTAACTGATATATATGGTTTATTAAATCAAGTTATAACAAGTAGACTTTAAGGCTTAGACTTGAATTGAATTATTTACACCAATATCGAGACATAGTTTCATGCAACACTGGTTCAAATTATTAATGACCTAGTCAAATGATACACTAGGTACCTATTTTAGTGCTTAATTCACTTATCAAATTAAAATCAACACATTAACCGATTATGAAGTCCAAGTTGGATTACCAATTTCTACTAATCAAGTTTGACATCTATGGCTAAGATCATTTTATGAGGTTGTTAAATTAGATCTCTAGAGTAGACCACAACTTCAACTTAGACTCTAAGCAAGCACAACTCAGAGCAACCAGGCCAAATATTCAAGAAATATATATATATATATATATATATATATATAAGATATACATACACTCAGACCAAGATTTCCAATTAAGTGGTTCATTGGAAATCCTACTAACTAACCATTTATTTCAAAGGTACGGGTCAGAACAGATTTTCATATAATAAATAAAATTTGGATTTCAGCTAACAAAAATTGTAACTTTACCAACTTAAGCAATTAATCAGAATTTTGAACTGTTAATATAAATCAAGTACATTTATCCTGAATATTTCATACAGATATCAGAGTTTAGAATATGCAAATTATAGTTTCAATTAAGCACTCCATCCTAGATCAGTTAGTCGGGAGAATAAAGGTGATCTGAAGATCCAAAACAGAATAGAGGTGCTGTCGTTGCATCCAGAGATGACCAAAGTCTCAGAATATAATTAAGGGTAGAACTAGGCCCGCACGCGTTAGCGTGTAGAAGTACTTCTAATTTTTCCCTACGACATGCTGGTCTTATGTAACTTATCTATGGAAAGGGCTTATTTATCTTACTTAACATTTTATTAGAAAATTCAGAATTGAACAGAATAAATAATTCAGGCCACAACCAAGCCTATACTATCCAATGGATTATTCAGCAACAACATTAAAGCAGCAACAAATTAAAATCACATGATACCTAAGTGTCTTATTTTAAGATATGCACTTAGTTGTGGATTTCTGAACAAATTTATTTATCCAAAGCAAAGTCACATGACCTATTTATTTTTTCAAGACGTATTAAATGTATAAAAATATTCAAGCAAACATGTGAGTATCATAATTATTATACTAGGTGTTGATAACAACAATTCCTAAGAAAAAAAATAATTGATCAAAGATAACAGAGTTGAAATACTAACCAACAAAGCAATTTCCAACAACTAAGCCTACATGCCCCGTTCCACGGTTCCAATAGCGTCAACACCGTCATCTGATGGTCAGTAAAGTAACCAACATCGTCATCCAGTGTTTTAGGAACGGAGTCTACATCAACATTTGTGAGCTCATCCTCTCTGAGTTGCAGAAGAGGATTTCAAATATGAGAAGTACAATAAGCATGCAACACACTATTTACTTCTGTTGTCTTATTAGTGGTCTACTTGAAAAGTTAGGAGTTAAGAAGAGGAAGAAGGACCAGTTACTCAAGCCTGCAAAGCTCCATGCTAGAGAGCTAGAATTGAAAATCTGGGGAGTAGAGGAGGAAGGAAAACTCCTTCTGCTGAAGTTAGGAATGGGCATTTTCGGGTCCGGGTAGGGTCTAGACCCTACCGGGACCTGGACCCTAATATCAGGGTCGGGTCCAGTCCCGGACCCAAAATTTAAAGGGTTTTTGAACTTCGGTCTGGACCCGGACCTTAAGGTCTAGGTCGGGTCTTGACCCGGACCCGGACCCGGTCTAGGTCGGGTCTAGACCCGAACCCAGACCCTTACCTATTTTAAGAATATATTTTCAATTTTCTGCCCATTTATTAATAAACAAAAACCTAAATTAGGACTAGAAAATACAATATAAACTCGTTTCAATGCAAACCACTAAATTTTAGCTCATACAATCAGTAAATTGTACCAATATAATAATCAAATATAACAGTAAAATAACAATCACATAGAAAAATAGTGTTTACAAAAATAAGCAGAACGAAAGAAAAAAAAAACTAATAAGTAATAGTACTCAATCCTCAGTGTAATTATCCAACTCGTCATCGAGATTCTACAAATATGTATACAAAAAATAAATATCAATTAGTTATTGATCTTACAAACATGTATTAGAAATGGATATATTAAGGATGCAAAAAGAAACATTTCAAATCTATGACATCAATTGGTTCTTGATCGCTTTCCACATCTGAATCTTCGTTAATACCAGAACAACTATGAGAGTTTTCTATTGTACCTTAACAAAAATTCACTAATGATTAATATCTTAATAAATACAATAGTATGTGAATGTAAAAAAAAAGTTTTACCTTTAAGGTCTTCGGTCATCCAATTTTGCAAACACATTAATGCTTCTACAGTATGTGAATGGAGTCGGGATCGATGTGGACTAACAACTCTTCCACTCATACTAAAAGCACTTTCCGAAGCTACAGTCGAAACGGGAATAGCAAGAATATCTCTAGCAATCTTTCTTAAAATTGGATACTTCTCATCCTTTCTCCACCATTTCAGAACATCAAACTCATCATCTTCTGGCATGGTTCACATGCTAAATAATGATCAACTTCACAGCTCGGATCATTTTTTTTTGTGCTAGTCCTTTCACTCTGACTTTGTGCCCATAAATCTCGTCCACTCTTAGAAGATTGTAGAGCTGCCATTTTCTTGCTACTTTGACTAAGCAACTCATACTCTTGATTTCATTTCCCTTGGTACTCACTAACAAGCTTATCAAGAAGCCTTTTAATTCTTCCCATTTCCACCTCAGCCCCACCATCACAAAACAAATCAAAATAGAACTTCACATATTCCAATTTGTTTCTCGGATCTAAAACCGATGCAATAGCCAACTTCCCATTAATATCAACCCAATACTTATAAAATCTTTCTTGCATATTTTCAGCCATACGCTTAATGAATCCAACATCACTATCTAACCATTGCCTCAAAGCAAATTTAATTTCACAAATACTCTGAAAAAACAATTTTATAATGGCAAACTTTTTCCAGAAAATACAATTGTTGTATTATAAAATATTTCCAACTTTTCACATACAAGTGCAGCTAAAGTCCAATCTTGCTCATTCGGAACCGTAAATTTTATTCTTTTATTCAAAAGCTTTAATCTCAAGAACACATGCTTAAAAGGCAAAACTGTTTGAAGCATTAAAAAGGTAGAATCCATCTAGTTTTACAATCAAGAACTAGTCTTTTAGAGGTACTCAAATTCAAAAATCGACAAGCCTCCTCAAATTTCTCAATTCTTTAAGGAGTTGACATCCAAAATGACACACAATCCCTAACTTTCTCAATCCATGAACTAATCACATCTAATCCATCTTTCATAATTAAATTCAAAATATGAGCACTACATCGCATATGTAAAAATTTTCCACCTAATAAAAGTGAACTCTCCTCGAATTTATCCAACAAAATATTCATCATAGCATCATTAGTACTGCAATTATCAACAACCACCGATGAGATTTTATTTTCTAGGGAATATTGAGATAAGCTATCCATCAAAACTTTTTAGCTAAAACTCCCTTGGTATGTGGGCATGGAACATAACAAAACCTATACACATAAAAAATATGATATTAACCAACTAAATTTAGTAAAAAAAGAAGTAAAACAAGTCAACAAAATCAGCAATTATATCTCAATCATTCATATCCAAAAAATTCATTCAATGGTTTGTATTTAATTCATAATGCACACTTCTATTGGAATTCAAAATAATACCTCAAAGTACGATTTCTGAGGACCCATTGCTGATTGATGAAATGGGCTGTAACAACCGTAAAGCCTTTCTTTTGATTTGAAGGTATCCACATAACTGTAGTGACTGCCACCCTACTGTCATTATGCTCTAGCAAAGCGTTAAGAGTTTTTTTTGTCTTCTTCATACATTTTCATAATATCACGCTTCAATGTTCTCCGAGATATCATCTTGAAAGAAGAATTAAGACCATGAACAAATCTTCTAAATCCAAAGTGGTCTACTATTGATAATGGATACTTGTGCATAACAACCATATGAACCAAGTCACTCCTTGAAGCCTCCTGATGGAATTCAATTTGTTTCTCTATACTTGATCCATCATCCTTTGTTTTCAATTGTATTTGGTTGGGAGTGAGTCGTAAGGGTCTTCCAGGACACGTCTTTATTGCATGCTTGTGAAAGTCCATGATTACCACCCGCTTTAAGTTCAGTTTGGCAATGTTTACATTTTGCTGCCTTCACAACATTATTTACTATAACCTTGTCAAAAAACTGCCATACGGAGGATGGTTTTTTCCTATTCAATATTCCACAAGTGTTTGTAGACTTAGCTGCATTTGTGGGATCACCAACATCATCACCAAATTTATCAGCTACTTCTTCATTTACGTTGGAAAATATGTTTTCATCTACCTCTTGGTCATTATAAGATGATTCTAAACCAATTTGAGAATTTAATTCATCCATTTCCAAGTTTCTGTAACAAAAAATACCAACAAAAATAAAAATAAATAAATAAATAATTAGATAAAATAAAATAAATACTTTACACCCCATATTTAAGAATGATAATTAAATAGTAGACAAATACCTCAAAAGCAAAAAATGCACTAGACTTTAACAGCCAGTATTACAGATAACAAGTTGTATGATATTAGTTTATAGTTCCTCATGAGACTCAATTGTAACAACATTTAGCAATTGATGTAGTAAAGCCAATATTATCAAATGTAGAAAAGCCAGCTTCCTTGAAGATCAACACAAGTAGATATTAGTTTATATAGTTCACCAACCACATGCAGTCAAAAGGCAAAGTACTAAGACCTAAACAATTAGAATAGAATAGTAATGAGAATATATGTTGCCAAACTGTTGAACCACATAAATTGTTATAGATACGAGGAGAAAAAATCTGCATGTGGTGTATTATCATCCATGGTGAGGGCCTCTATATAGTCAGATATTGTTATAGATATATACATACATCTTCTATCTGTATCTATATACCTGTTTTCTTATGCTTCACCAGAGTGGATTTGGATTTGACTCTAAAAGAAGCATTAACACAACTAGACAATAACATTCATTTTCATTACATACTTGTGATGACACTTATCACTAGCTATAGTATATTAAATATTTTCTTCATACAAATGATTTCATTAGATTCAAAACTAGTCTACTCTAAACATAACATTTCTTTAAAACAACTATTGTAAAAAGTATTTAAATTTAATTAAAAAAACACAAACACACTCAAAAAAAGATTTACCTGAAGCAAACAAGAAAGTGAGGCCCCTCCACTACTGTAAATCCTACCTATCATTCAAACACAAGCTGTAAATATATAGGAGAGGGGAATCTTAAGTGTTTATCTCTCTCACTTTGTCACAGAACGCAATGACAGTCAGAGAAATACCTCATAGATTTAATTAAATAAAAAACTTTATTATCTTTATAAATATTGTTATAGTTGTCCATATATGCAATGCAATTTCAGGTTTTCTCCTCTGTATGTGTACTAATTTCTGAAAAACTATTCTTGCACTGGAAATTGGTCCAAGACCAGTCCAAGCTCAATACTGTACCAGCACCACCCCCACCACCACTATTATTGTTTATACATATTCCAATGGTATTCAAAATGGGCATGGCACCCACCTACTATGCTCTCTCTATTATCCATGCACATGATAAAATTATACTATTTATATATATCACATAAAATGTTTAGTGTCGTACACACAATGATAGAACGATGTTGTTCTTATCATCAACAACAACAACATCAACATCTTCCTCTCTTGGAAACTTAAGAAGGGTTATTAATGCAAAGTGTTATTGTTTATATACAAATATTTGCCACTAACGTGCAAAGTGTTTTGACTAATATTTATATTATATATGATTAATTAAGTTAGTAGTTGTTTGGCCAGCCAAACTTGTTATTTCAAATCAAGTGTACCATATATGTGACCATAGAAAAAGCTTAATATATAAATAAATAACATATCTGCAGTGATTAGACCAAGCTGAAAAGCTAAGCTGCCAGAACATAGGAACAATTAAATGATTCATTTATAATTTTAATTACATAAACTCTACCACTTGGATCCTAATAGGAAGCCCTCCCAGAAAAACAAACAAAATCACAATTATCATACTACTTCAGCTATTCAAATAATGAACACCAATTATAATTGACAACTATAGTAATATTGATCAATTTTTATATTATAAACAAATCAAATCACTAACCTTGATCCTATAAGTTCTTGGCTTCAACTCCTTGCTAACATTGACAAGCTTTTGTTCCTCTCTAGTCAACCTAGTTGTAATCTGATAAGGATGCAATTATGATATATGAGATTAGAAAAGACACTTCACATGGAAATACACAGACAATTACAGTACCCATCTTTTGTCACCTTCAATCTACCCATTTTATTTTTATATATATTTTTTATTTGAATATCATATATACATAAAAAGACCAAACAATCGATCAATCTTTTCAATGTCTTCTTTTATAGGCAATCTACACAAACACATTTTACCCATTTCTCTCAAATAACAAACAAACACCATAGTTTTCATCGATTTCTCTCAACACATTAATCAGCAACACTGCCACACACAAAATTAATCACGAACAGATTAAAACCCAGAATCACAATAAAAAGAAGATACAACCCACAAAAATCTCAATTCCAAATTCAAAACCAAAACAAAAAAAAAACCCTTGGAAAGAAAAACGAATAGCACTCACTTCTTAATGTCTAGAAACAAAATGCAACAGCAAGCGAACGAGATTAGGCTCCAGAATCTAACGCTAGGGTTTTTCGGTGCAGAAAACGGGTTATTTGTGAACTCGATGATGTGAGCAGAATCTAGTGGGTGTGTTGAAGTTGGTTTCTTTCTTTTATGGCCTCACCACTTGTAAAAGCCAGAACGAAAACAAAAGTCCACAGCTGTAGATGAAAGATGTGATTTTTTCTTTTTTTTTTTTAAAAGGGTCAAAAGGGTTTAGGGTAGGGTTTAAAAATACCCAAACCCATACCCATTAAATTATATATAGACCCTGAGCTAGACCCGGACCCTTAGGGTCTAGAAAATTTGGACCCGAACCCTTAAAATAGGGTCGGGTCTAACCGGGTCCGGGTCGGGTCTGGGATCCATGGCCAGTCCTAGCTGAAGTAGTGGAGAAAATTAAGGAATATACAACTGTCAGGGAGGCCAAAAGGGGAACCCACAAGAAGATAGAGCACAATTGATTTGGTATAGCACTTTGATTCTTTAAAAGTGACTAGTGTATTATGAGAGTAACTAATAGGGATTTGAGAGAATAAACACTTTAGAGAGAGAATACTGGTGAGGAAGTAACTTCAAAGCGCAAGAACTCAGACCTGCTATGATACTTTGCAACTTGAAGAAAATGACCCAGATTTGAATTGGTTGATCTGAAATCTGAAAATAGTTGGTCACTCTTGATTATTTCCTGAGTGTACTCAAATGAATTACCTTAATTTATGCATATGAGTTTGCACAGATTGTTGTCTCAGGTAGTTACATGGTTAGTTTGATTGAGGATAAGCAAAATGCTAAGTTGGGGGTAATTGATAAGTATAGAATTTACCTATATTTTAGTATGATTTATGAGTTTCATTGTAAAGAAATTGAGCTGAAAAGTAAGATAATTAAGAGAATTTCAATTTATTCTAGACTATTTTATTGAGACTGGGACTTGGACGAAAAAAATGAAGAAACTAGGCGAAAAGTAACAAATTATGAAATAAGAGGGACTCAGAAAGAAATTGTCTAAGATCAGCAATAAAGCGATAATTAGAAAGTAAGGAGGCACACCAACAGCCTCGCCGACACAAAGTTCAAACCTGGTGTAAGCAATGAGCGATAACAAACACATGGCCTAGAGCTGAGCAAGAAGCTGGCGAAGAAAGAGAATAGCACCTGCTGCCCATCACCTCAACAAACACAATCTAGCAATATGGTCTGGCAATGGATTGTTGTCACGCCTACAGCACCTGGCGATAGGCACATGCGACAATAGCTTTTCTCGTATCAAGAAAGTTCAAACCAAGCGATTGACTTGGCAAAACAAATCTTGTGCCTCCAAAGTTAAGGCAAAGGAACCGGCAATAACTGATGCTTATATATAAAATTTCGCCATCTTATGTTTCTTTGTCCTATTAAATTTTTAAAATTGCCACTGGGCTCAAACTCTACAAATAGGCGCCCAGTTGATGCAATTAGAGTCTTTAGAAAGTTCTAGAACATTTCTTAAAAGTTGAATTTATAAAGTCTTAGACCTATCAACGACAGTTCCATTTTAGTAATATTTCTTTCCAAATCAAGTAATCTTTTTGAGTTGTTGCGAAAAATTAGAGGAAGATTGAGAAAATCAAGTTGTAACAGAGCTAGTTTTTCTTTCTCTTTGGTAAGTTATTCATTGAACAACATGATTATGATGAATACGAGGTTGATTGTTAAATCAGATCGGATCATGAGTGGCTAATAGTTTTTATGATATGTAAGGATCAATTTTTAACGCTTGATTTATATGTGTAATTCCAGTTCATTCAAGTTTCAATTCTATGATATTTCTTAAGCATATTGAATTGTAAGGATGAGAGTCAAGCAATTATGTTAAGACATCTTTTCTAGACCCGAGATGGCATTTAAATGCCGAATCTAGAACCGATGATCAACATATTGATTTAGAAATAGACAATATTGGATTCATTTTTCAATAGATTGGTCTTCATCAATTAGCAAATGTGTAGTATAGAGATTCATACAATTTGTTAGCTAGGATCATTTGAATCAAATAGAGATCTTCAATCGATCATTTATGATGATCTAGGATGATGATTTGAAATCTTTTGTTAAATTGCACTTATGAGCATGAAAGTAAGCAATTAAGATCAATATATCAACCTGAACTTCAATTGAGTCAACTTTTACTAATAATAGTATTCATACTTTCTATTACTAAACTTTCAAAATATTATCTGAATTTCTTTGATTCATTTCAATTCTTCAATAACTTTAATGATTCTTTCAGCAATTCATTTTAAATCTTAATCAAATTATTTCTTCCAAAATACGCAATCCATGTGCAGATGATATCTTAAAACTATAATTAGACGTTGATTCGAAGAGTGTCATAAATTCTTCCATTATAAGGAACTTATGATATATATTATATGTCCTCATCATTTTTTGGTGACAAATAAATAGAAAGATTAAAATGAGAAGTTAATGAAGTACTTAACAATTTTGCTTCTTTCATCCCAAAACGCTTTACAACTTTTTCTATAAAATTGTTTTTATTTAAGAATAGTTTATCGATATTTCTATCTCGCTGAATCTTCAAATTTCTTATCTCTTCTCATAAATATTTCATCTTTAACTCACCATTTAACTGATTCTTCAAATTGTTGAATCTCAGACTTATTCTTAGCAACAATTAATATGTCATCAACATATAAGAGCTGATAGATAAATGAATAATCAGATAACCTTTTGAAGTAAATACACCTTTCAGAATGAATCCTTGTGAAACTGTGCATCATAAACGAGTGGAACTTCTTGTACTATTATCAGGGTTACTACTTTAAAACATATAATGACTTCTTGAGTAGAAAAACATGGTCTTCATTTCCTTTAACTTTAAAACCTTATAGTTTAGACATATACATGGTGTCTTCCAATTTACCATGTGAAAACATAGTCTTCACATCTAGTGTCTCTAACTCAAGATCATGAATAGCAACTAAACCAAGAAAAACACTAATAGAACTATGTTTAATAATAGGCAAAAAGTCATAATTGAAATCAATACCTTGCATCTGACTAAATCCCTTTTCAGCTAAGTGTGCCTTGTATATTACTTTCTCGACCCCAGGTATGCCTTCATTCTTCTTGTATACCCATCTACATCTAAAGATCTTCTTTACAATAGTAGACCTTACTAGTTCCACACTTTTATTTTTATGATGAGATTTCACCTCTTCTTACATAACCACTAACCACTTACCATAATCATCACTCAAAATGGCTTCACTATATGTGACAAGTCATCAGATCTACTGATTCTTATGCAGTGACGCAATCGAATCTTGATCCACTTTTACTACATTTGAGCTTACAAGGATGAATTTATACATTTAGTGGCACATGCACTCACCATGTCACTTGTTGGTTACCTGTATAAATAGGTTAAACTCACATGGACAATGTACTAAGATGTTTGATCTCCACTTATGAATTTTTTTAATTTAAATATAAAAAATAAAAACAAATGAATTTATTTTCTGTACATAATGACACAGAAAAAACACATTTAGTGGCACATGCTCTCACCATGTCACTTATGAATTTGATCTCCACTTTTATATATATATATATATATATATATATATAAATTTATTGTCTATACATAATGGAACAAACATATGAATTTTTAAAAATTTAGATTATTATTTTGGATTATATGTCTATAATTCAAATCATAAAAAATAAACAAATTAAAATTTGTCATTTAAATCGAAGGTATTTTTGTACTATATCTATAACCAATCTCACTAACTATCAGAATGAAAATTACATAACAAAAGACTTCATTGCCAAACTATAATTTATAATAGATGTTTGGTAAAGTTTATTTTTGACTTTATCTCCCCCTTTTAAAATGAAATATGATGTACAATACTAGGTCAGGAAGCACATGTGCTTCCATATTAGTAGGACTTTCCATAATAAACTTGTATTTAGTTTTCAATATTATTATTCACATAAATTTTTATATTAGGTATATCTAATGTATTAGTAGTATCAATATTGTTAATATCAATTAATATTATCATAACAACATCACAACATATACGGTAAAGGTCACTAGTCAGTAGAAGCACCAAATTCCCATCTTAATTTTGATTATATGCAGTCTTTTTTAATCCTACTATAATATTACTAACACATCTACTATTAAACCTATTATAATTTGAAGTGTTCACAAAATACTATTTTACAAAATTTTATACGACAAATTTTGGAAGCAATATACAAAGAACACAATTATGATGTGATGATTAAACTACACTTATGAACAAATATTTCACTAAAATGTTAAAAGCTTACAAAAACTTATACAGATTACAGGCATCATTACATAGCAAAAACCTGTACATATTACAAGCATTATTTACATAACAAAAAGTAGAGATGCTATTGTAAGCATTATTCACATAGCAAAAAAACTTATACATCAATAAGACTAAGGTGTAATATCAAACAGAAATGCAATTGATTTTATTTATTCTGATATTTCTATATTTTCGTTAGAAGAAGTTACCTTTTCGAATTTTATAATATTGAATTTCATCTTTTGATTTGTCGTTGCTCTGGTATCGATGAGATATTTTTTTAGATTACAGATGGTTGCTATACTTCTAATATCAATATCTCCATCCTGTAATATAAAGAAATAGTATTTAATATAAGTGGGATAGTTAGTTTCAAATAACTATGAAGTAGTACAAGTAGAAGATAGAACTTGATTTGTAATTTCCATGAGTTTTTTCGGAAGAGCATGAGAGGATCATTTATACTTCTTGTTCATGTAAAGTTGCTGCAATGTATCTCGATTTGTCCCATATTTCAACTTCAATATGCATCATGAGGAAAGAGAATAAGATTTATGGATCAGTAACTAATATCTATTGAAACTATTAAATGTTGAAAAAAAAATGAATACTGTGGTATGGTATGGACGTTCTCGTGTTTGCAATAAAGACACTTAAAAGTTTTATTATATTCAGCTTGATGGATTTGGTGCAGTGGCTTCAACACATGAACCAATATTGTTGACTGAAATTCTTCAGCGCTATGGGGCCCTAAATCCAAAATTGATTCTTCTGTATATGAAAATTGGCATTAATGTGTTAGTAACAAGAAAATGAGTTGTGTTGGATGAAGTATTAAATTAATATTGAATGTAAAAATCATGGTAGCAGCTAGAATGAAGGATTACCTCAAAAATCACGTTGTGAATATTGTTGATTTCTGTGGTATCTTTTGTAAGTGGCTGTATTGAATGACACGTGGAGTCCATGTATAGTTTTTTGGTCGATGATATTTTGTAGCACATATTTGTTTAAGAGTGCCTTACAAATAGAAGGTTATATAAAATGTAAACTATAGCAAAAACTATCTTTACTGATCAAAAAGAGGAAACCAATTAAAGTAAAATCCCAAGCAGTACCATATCATATGAAGAAGCATCTGAAAACATGAAAGACAATCAGTTAATAAAAATAGATCAGTTACTCGCACCCTTTAAAACAACCATCAAATTCATGTTTTAACATTATTCAAGATAAGATTTAAATGCTCAAATTAAATTTTAGTTTTAGTGATATGAAATTATAAACAAACTCATCCATGCAATCAACTTAGAAAGCATTAACCTTTTTTTACCAAAACAGAAATAATGCAGAGTTTTAAATCTAATTTGAAGAATCTGAAATCCATAAACAAAAATATTCAAATACTAAAATTCAAAATACAATAATCGGTAAAAACTATTGATACAATGATGACTTCCGTGTCAACAAACTAATGGAAATTAATCAAATATACTGGTTAAAAACCTGTGCAATTAATCAATCTTAATTAAAATCTATCACTTTCATTTCTATGTAACAAAAATAGTAGATACTTGATTTTACAAACTTAAAACGTAAATTACAAAGTGACATTTTTTACTTACCTACACTTTAATATTTTTGTTTATGTTATATCTGCATTAATAACGAACAAGCTTTTTTTGACCGTGTTGCTAGGGATGTACCTTCGATATAATAAAATAAAATAAATAGTTAATAGTATATATGGAGTGGTAAATTGATTAATTTACTATAAAATAGCAATAAAGATTATATAGGTCAGACCGTTGAATGAGACGACTTTGATCCTTCTTGCAATGAGTACAAGTTTTGTGGTAATGATCTTATCGATTTTTATTATTTCATTTGTCACAAATTAATTCCATGTCGTCAAAACAGTTGGTTTTAACCAGAAATAAAGATAATAGTTATGCAAAATAATAAATTGTAAGCATAGATGATAGTAAAAATGAATGAGAACAAATACTCTTGATTGATGAGGACTATTTCTTGAATATCCGACATTCCAAATGTTATTTTGACTTTTCTGGGGGGTATCAATTACTATTCCGATTACGTCTGTAATTATAGGAATAATATTAATCATGTACAGTTGTGAGTCAATGCATAATATATTTAGTATATGAAAGAAGTAAAAATAGTAAATGACTAAGAAGTTTAGAAGTTACCTATTAGAACATCAGGTGATTTATATTTGTCAAAATATTTAAACCTGGCGAAGTTGATTAACGAACTAATTAATGATGTGTTGTCTTCCACCTCTTTTACTAAAGTGCTATCATCGATGGACCACTGGTAATTGTTGACATCTGCGGATACATGTAACTCCAATGGCAATGGCCTAATAATAGCATTTGATATGGAATATGTATGATACAAAAGTAAACCATCCTTGAAGAGGTTGATGTTTTCATTGAAAATAATTGCTTGAACTTTGTTTCCCTATTACAAATGAAGAGAAAAAACATTGATGCTTTAACCATGGTTATGAGAAGTAAATATGTTATTAATAATAGTCATACCTTAGAATCAATCAAGAGAAGTTTTGGTATCGGTCACCATTTTTTGTTGATATTCAGGGCATTCATTTTCGTGACACGATTACTTTGGCTGTCCAAGATTTGGTTGTTGGAATAATGTCTTTGATGAATCAGAATTGTTTGGATTTCATTTGTTGGATGGAGATTAAAACTGCAGGATATAGACAAGTATGTTAGATGAAAAAGGTTTGAGAATGGGGAAGAAAGATTAACGCACAATAGCATAAAAGTGAGCAAAAATGTTAGAAGGAAACTATCTGAGATGTAGTTAATTTGTTTATTTATCTTTTACATATATTTTGTTCTACATTCAAGTGGTTTTGAAACGATAAAGATTAAGAAAGAATATTGGAAATGTGTATGATGTTATAAAATGACATGTGTTCTTTTTTCTTTTTTTTTTATATACTAAGTGACATGCTAGGGGACAAGTATATTAACACTACTATTAAAAATACATCAATGAATTATGTTAATTTAATAATTAATGATATAATAACAAAGTAATATAGAACAATAAAAAGTGAAGAGGCCAAGCCCAAGCCAAAATTAGATAATAATACCATGTAAAAAAAATAAGGTAAGCAGCATAATGTGTTTATAGATATGTTTTTTAGAATCCAAATTTGACAATTATAAGCAAATTGGTCAAGTTAAGAGTTCACATTAAGCAAAATCACAATGTATGTGAATGCCTTCAAAACTATTTCTGGACAGCATTAAGTTTACCAAATGATCTAGTGAATAGCAATGTTCAATCAGGTTGTGATTGTAGTGTACCTGATAAATTAGTATTGAATTAGTGGAAACAAATAAAAGGAACTTACATTCATGATGCTCTTTAGACATGTAGAACTCATGTAACTGACGGTTTTCAGGACTAGAAGTAGAAGTATTTTAGTTCGATTTTAATAAGGGTGTCTGGATGATATTTTGAGAATCTAGAATTAAAATTGTAAATTCTAGAGTTTAGAGGGGGTGTTCTATTATTATCCACCATATAAAGTGTTATAGAAAACCCTAGACATCATTCTCTATTGTCATTCACATTTGGGAGCATTCGAGAGAAGAATTAAGAGCGAGAGAGATAGAACGGTCGTCGTTGATTATTTTTCCATTTCGATAAGTCTTGTTCTTCTCAGACTTAGTCTCGATTATGATTTCTAGTTCGTATCTTGATAGCTACATTCTGAACTCCATTTAGGTGTGATTCCCTATCAAAGTTCCGATTCGATTTTGGGATTGCGACGTACGACCGTGTTGTTGTTTGAGTTATTATGGTAAGTGTCGTTGTTCTATAGAAGTTTGGTCTTTAATCTAGGGATATCCGGTACAGTTAGGAGTAAAATAGTCCGGGTTAGGATTCGATAGTGAATCTCGAGTCCCGTGATTAATTCTATTCTTGTTTGCATTCTACAGAAGGTGAAGAGGAATGGACTTCTCGGACTGAGGAGTAGCCAATCTTCTAACTGTTGTTATCTGTTGTTCTTGGTTAGCAGCTCGTTTTTTATCAGATATATGCATGATGTATTGTTACTATATGTTGCATGTGTCATGTCTATTGTTCTGTTAACCCTACCCAAATTATGCCTTTGATTGCTTAAACCGAATGTGTATGTGTCTCTTGGTATGACCCTAGTTGGTAAATTATTGGTAAACCAGACCAAACTTTGTAAACTAGACAGTTAATTTTTAATTAAATTTGGAATACTTGCTCGTAGGACAGCTTCTGGTAAAATCCATGGCATGCCAAGGAATGAAGGATCCTTACACTGAACTTAACAGCTTGAAGTGCTAATACTGACATTGAACTGTTCGGTTTCCACTATACTGAATTACTATTATTGGGCTTTGGCCAACACTATTACTGTACTGATATATATATATATATATTCCATTTTCTGCTACTATCTACTTAGGCATTATTCTCTTACAGTGGAATTTAATTCTTTTGTGATGAGTCTAGACTATGTGTTCTATTTGTGTTGCCAGTTGGTTTGTTACGGACTGATTTAAGGCCTGAGAGTTAGAGCTGTAATTTTCTTTTTGTTAAGGGGGTGTCTATAGAATAATTAGGAAATCTGGGGGATTAGATTATAATTGCCTAGTTTTAGAAGGGGTTATCTGGGTATTTCTCATGTTATAAATACGTGATTAATTTAGGGTTTCATCATATTTCAAAATGACGTAAGTTGAGAGCAAGAGATAATCCTTCGTGTGAGGCTTTGACTGGTGTTCAGCGTTAGGGTTTTCGCGAGTAACTGGTAAGTCTTCCGTACATTTCAATTTCAGTTTAGACAGTCATAACCCTATGTCCAATTTTGATTTTTGGTTAACGTTTAGGTTCAGTTCGCTATCTGGTTTAGAGGGTTAGAACTCTCTATTCGTAACCAATTGATTCTCGGTAAGTTTTCTTCGTTCCATTTCAGGTTCTCTGAATGGAATCCATTTTATTCTAATCATAAGGGGATTTTATCAACCAGGTTCGAGTGGTCTAGGGTTCTGAGCATTTCGGATTCAGAAATTAGGAGGACAGTCGGAATCGGTTGTGAAATCTCGATAAGATATTTAGGATTCTTCTTGGGATATAGTGGGTTTTTTTGGATTTGGTTATAGGCTTATCGAATCGGTGTTTGAGACCGACTTTAGTTTTGTTGCTATTGTATTTATTTATTTTTATGCCGATCTGCAGGAGCATTGGATGGTGAGGCTGATCAGGCAGCAGCTTAGGTCGGATTCTATTCGGGTTGTCGTATTTTGTGTGATAGGTCACCAGCTCTGTTTGAGTCCCATATTACTGCTTGATGTGTGTTGTATGATTTTCTGCATGTCGTGATTGATGTGTTGTGAAACTGTTTCCCAAGCCTACCCTGTTTTTCTTATAATAACTAAATACATAAGACTGCCCTGTTTAACGAGAATAATCTGAACATATACAAGACTGTTAACGTTATGGATTTAGGTTGCTGATTTAGTAATGCTATTATATACTGGAACTGCTATGTTGGTAAATATTTAATTTGGAAAAATATTAAATAAAATTTGTGCAATGAATTCTGCCCTTATCAATGTGTTAGTAGAATGTATGACATGTCTAGGGATAGAGGATCCTCATTACTGAAATAATGGGCTTGAAGTGCCTATTCTGATTGTAGTTTGAACTACTATATTGATACTGTTTACTGGGCTTTGGCCATACTGTTTACTGCTATTGTTAATCCCGTTTTCCAATGATAGCTGCTTTGGGCATAATTCAGGTAATTAACTGGATAAACTGTTAACTAATAAAAATTATGTTTCTAGTTGCTCGACTGTGTTAACGGACTGTTAGCGGATGGTAAATAACTGTGATTGATGTTTGAACCGGACTTTATTAAGTGGTCACAAACTGTTTGATTTTTCTGTCATTTGTAACTAAAATTCTAAAAGCTAAATAACCGGACTTAAACTGTTAGGAACAAAACTTTAATGACGAAACCTCCACATAAAATATTAATTAAAAGCGAAACCCCCGAAGATGTAATCCTAGTGCCCTATAGACTGGTAGGGCCTTTAATCATGAGCTTTAGGAGCCTATTTTAGTATGAAAATGGAACGTGTAAGGATATAAATTAATTGGATTATTGAATTCTGACTAAAGGAAGATAATTAATAAATTATTGATTGATAGGTTGATTGGTGTGTTGTCTGATATAGCGGACTCTAGGGAGTCTGTAGAACCTTGCATTGTTTGCTCCCATAAGTAGAGCCAAGTCTAGGATATTCTATGTGTGACTGTTAAAACCTAAGAGGTTAACTTAGACTAATTTCATAGTCTAACACTATTTTTCTCCCTATTTTCTTGCTATTTGTTAACCAGGGATTAAAACCTCAGGTTTAGTACAGGTACTTCAATTGGTCAACTCTGTCTCAACATTCTTGCATGGATCACGGCATACTCATGAGCATTCTTCATTGTTATGTTTGGGAATGTATTTCGGTTTTTGCTGAACTTTAGGACTTTCGTTTATTTTGGAACTATATTTGCTTTTGCTTAACTATTGTAATCGCTGGGACATTATTTTTTTAAATTTTTTTTTATGGTGCTTGGATGTTACTTCTGAATTTTGGTACTGCTGCCAGTTTATTCCAAGAATGATATTTTCATAGTTTTAATGAATCTATTTTTGAAAGGTTTTAGAGTATGTGTTTAAATTATTTCTGTGTATTGACAAGCTCCTCCCTATGATTATTTTAAGGCGGGGGTTTGTTGTTACATAGTTAGTGTGGTGATGAATTTGACTTTTAATAGACTGGTAATATACTGCTGGTGTGTATGTTGAATTGAATCTAATGATGTGGACACATAATTGGATGAGTTAAGATGCTATTTATGTAAATTTTAAAGGTTGAAACCGAAACAGGGTAAAGGAGTAAAATTCAACTGAACAAGAATTCGCGACATACATTTCGAGACGTAAAGAATTCACAACATAAAGAATTCGCGATGTAAACCATTTGCGACATACATTTCTCGGCGTAAAAAATTCACGACATAAACCCCTTGCGACATACAACTCGCGACATGAATTGAATTAATGCCGAACCGATTGGCAGAATCGCCGTGTGCGCGTTGCTTATATTTTGCTGTCCAGTACTATGTCGCTTAGCTTAAAATCTATAAATAATAATATCAAAGGCAAGGAATAAGTCATGAAATGGTTTAATGTTTGTGGATTAATGAAAATAATCGATAATTTGGCAGTTTGATAGCCTTGTTTGGACTGTTCTGTGTTGTAACGGATTCTAAGGAATCTGTAGAGACTTGCATTTTGTGCTCTCATATCTAGAGCCGAGTTTAGGACATTTAATATATGTATCTTTAGAACGTGAATGTTAACTTAGACTAGTACATAGTCTAATGCTATCCTTTTTCCCATTTCTTTCTATTCTATAATTTGGGGATAAAATTCCAGGTTAAGTGCAGGTATATTCCGATTGGATAGATGCTGTTTCATACTTGGATCATGGCATTTCATCAGTACATTTACTTATTTGCTCATTTCGTTGAGTGATCAATGTTGTTAGGTTATTTGGGATGCTTAAACTATTTGATTTCTTTTCTGCAATTTAGATATAGAGATGTTGAGACCTCGAGTACTGAATTTTGCTGAATTGGGTTTTGAGATATTTTAATTTTTATCGGTCTTTAATAAAGAAGTGATTTAGGATATTTTTAGTGTAGTGGGATTTTGTATTATAAACTGTTATAGGTTTTAGTTACTGCATAGGGTGTAGCTTATGCTCACATTATATGATTCTACTAGGGTGGGGGATTGTCGTTACATTTGTTTGTATCAGAGCACTGATTCTCAACTGGTTCTGTCTGTGTTGTTTACACTAGAATAGGATTAGTTGCTGCATTTGTTTTCATGACATACATGCATACATAAATCATAACATTAAAAGGGACATAGCCTAACGATCGATTATGTGTTACAATTCAAATTTAGATATTATAAAATGGCTAGTTCCCGTTGTCAAACCCTTTCTAGCAATAGCGTCGATAGAGGGCATGGTTGCGTTCCTACAGCTAATGAGTGTACTAACAGATGAGAGGGACCCAATTGGATCCCGCTGCCATTCAAGCTATGGATTTCCCGGCATTTCTCAATTCATGGAGGGTGTTCGTAGGGGTGACATTGGTGAGCCACCAGACATGAGAGGGCAGCCATTGAAAGGTTGTGTAAGAAGAATACCAAATTGTTTAAGGGATCTACTGAGGTTTTGAGGTTGTTGAAAACTGGCTAGATGACATGAATCAGGTGTGTGGTGAAATTCACGCACTAAGGAAGATAAGTTAAAGTGTTTGGTATCCCTCTTTCGAAGTGATGTCATTGGCTAGTGGGAATCGATTGCTCTCACTATAACAGAGGAGGAGGAGACTCTGGAATTTTTTACTAAGTAGAATCACATTACAGTCTTCTAAGGGTAGGGTCACTTTTACGGGTAATAGGATGAAACTAGTGGATAAGGTTGTATCAGCAGCTTTGATAGAGAGGATGATCAGGCAAGGGGGTGATGCATTTCTTGCACACATAGTAGACATTGGGAAACAGATATCTGATGGGAAGTTTGTACAAATGATCTGTGAATTCTTGGATGTGTTTCCGGAGGAATTACTCGGATTACCTCTAAAACGTGAAGTTGAATTCGTGATTGATCTTGTTGCTGGGGCTACACCTGTTTCGATGGCTCCATACCAAATGGCTCTAGCAGAATTGAAAGAGCTAAAGGTGCAGTTACAGGAATTGTTAGACAATGTTTATATTTGGCCTAGTGTGTGTCCATAAGGAGCACTGGTGTTGTTTGTGAAGAAGAAGGATGATTCTTTCAGAATGTGTATTGATTACCAAAAGCTATATAAGCTGATTGTAAATAATAAATACCCATTTCCCAGAATCGATGACCTGTTTGATCAATTAAAGGGTGCTGGTGTATTTTCAAGGTATGAGGCGTTATATTGTTGAATATGTGGGGAAGTGTTTGATATGCCAACAGGTGAAAGCAGAGCATCATGTTCCTTCGGGATTGTTACAATCAATTTCCATACCGAAGTGGAAATGGGATGAAGTAACCATGGATTTCATGGTAGTTCTTCCGTTAACCCGTACTAAGCATGATGCAGCTTGGGTGGTGGGTATATAGACTTACTAAATTGGCACACTTCATTCCCATCTGTGTGGATTACTCCATGGAAAGACAAGCCGAAATCTATATCAGAGAACTGGTTAGACTGCATGGTGTGCTAACATAAATTATATCGGATAGAGACCCTCGTTTTACTTCTAAATTTTGTTTTAAGTTTCAGGATGCGTAGGAAAAAAGTGAAAGCTTAGTGCTGCTTTCCATCCATCAACTGATGGGCAATCTAAAAGGGTTATACATATTCTAAAAGATTTGCTCGGATGTTGTGTTTTAGAGTTTCTGTTCAGTTGGGAGAAATATTTGCCACTGATGGAATTTGCTTACAATAATTCCTACCAGTTGAGCATTTAGATGGCTTCGTACGAAGCCTTATATGGGCGGAAATTTAGGACTCCTTTATGTCGGACAGAATTGGGTGAAGGTAGAATTGTTAGTTTGGAGATTATTGAAGAGGCAGAAAAGAAGGTGAGATACATAAAGGGAAAACTAAAGAATCTGCAAATCTGCAAAAATCATATGATTATCTCAAGCAGAAAGAAATTGAGTTCGAAGTTGGGCAGAAGGTTTTCCTTATGGTGTCTCCTTGGAAGAAATTTATGCAGTTTGGAAGAAGGGGTAAGTTAGCACATCATTTTATTGGGCCGTATTAAGTTTTAGAGAAGGTTGGACCTGCGCCACGTCGTTCACAATTGGTTTTTAAGGCTGACCACTAGCCCCCCGGATGAACCCGAAGCGCATCATTTTATTGGGCCGTATTAAGTTTTAGAGAAGGTTGGACCTGCGCCACGTCGTTCACAATTTATTTTTAAGGCTGACCACTAGCCCCCCCGGATGAACCCGAAGCACAGTGGCAGGGCGCCACGTCGTTCACAATTGGTTTTTAAGGCTGACCACTAGCCCCTCGGATGAACCCGAAGCGCATCATTTTATTGGGCCGTATTAAGTTTTAGAGAAGGTTGGACCTGCGCCACGTCGTTCACAATTTGTTTTTAAGGCTGACCACTAGCGCCCCCGGATGAACCCGAAGCACAGTGGCAGGGCGCCACGTCATTCACAATCGGTTTTTAAGGCTGACCACTAGCCCTACGGACCACCATTACGCTTTCTAGCATGCTTTGTCCTCACTCGCATGCTTTCCGGGAAAACTTCCCAGAAGGTCACCCATCCCAAGATTTCTCCAAGCCAAGCACGCTTAACTTTGGAGTTCTTAAATTCTGGGCTCCCGAAAAACAATGTGCAGATTGGTGATATGGGTAGCAATTCAATTTCTTTTAACCCTGTCTCAATATGGGGTGTTACAATCCACCCCCCTTAGAACACAACGTCCTCGTTGTGGTTGACCCACATCATTCCCAAAATCTTTACCCCCGCTAGACGAATGCCCAGGGCTCTTATGTCCACAGGCGCACTCGCGGTCGCTGGGATGCTCTGGTACCATTTGTAACATCCGGCCCCGCCCCCGGATGAACCCGAAGCGTAGTGGCAGGGCGCCTTCTCGTTCACAATCGGGTTTTAAGGCTGACCATTAGCCCCACAGACCACCATTACGCTTTCCAGCATGCTTTGTCCTCACTCGCATGCTTTCCGGGAAAACTTCCCAGAAGGTCACCCATCCCAAGATTTCTCCAAGCCAAGCACGCTTAACTTTGGAGTTCTCAAATTCTGGGTTCCCAAAAAATAATGTGCACATTGGTGATATGGGTAACAATTCAATTTCTTTTAACCGTATCTCAATATGGGGTGTTAAAAGCATTATTGCCTGAATTAGCAAAAATACATAATGTTTTTCACGTGTTGATGTTGAGACAGTATCGGTTTGATCCTTCCCATGTAATTTTAGCCCCAAAAACTGAGTTGCAACCAGAGTTGACATATGATAAAGTACCTGTCAAGATCTTGGTTAGTGATGTGAAAGAACTGAGAAGGAAATCAGTGTCAATGGTTAACATACTGTGTAAGAATCAAGCAGTGCGTGAAGAACTTGGGAGTTTGAAGAGTCCATGGGGATACGATATCCTCATCTATTTAATCTAGATAAATTTCGAGGACGAAATTTCTTAAGGGTGATGGAGTTGCAATAGACCAATTTCGGGACTGGAAGTAAGGACATTTTAATTCGATTTTAGTAAGGGTGTCAGGGTGATATTTTGAGAATCTAGAATTAAAATTGTAAATTCTTGAGTCTAGAGGTGGGTGTTCTATTATTAGCCACCATATAAAGTCTTATAGAAAACCCTCGACGATATTCTCTATTGTCATTCACATTTGGGAACATTCAAGAGAGGAAATAGAGAGAGAGAGACAGAATAATCATCATTGATTATTTTTCTGTTTTGGTTAGTCTCGTTTTTCTATGTCTTAATCTTAGTCGTGATTTCTGGTTCGTGTCTTGATGGCTACATTCTGAACTCCGTTTTGGTTTGATTCCTGTCAAAGTTCTAGTTCGATTTTGGATTGCGGTGTACGACCGTGTTGTTATTTTAGTTATTGCGGTAAGCATTGTTGTTCTGTAGAAATTTGGTCTTTAATTTAGGGTTATCCAATACAGTTAGGAGTAAAATATTTTGAGTTAAGATTCGGTTATGAATCTCGAGTCCCGTGATTAATATTATTCTAGTTTGCATTCTGCAGAAGGTGAAGAGGAATGGACTACTTGGGCTGAGGAGTACCCAATCTATTAACTGCTATGTGCTGGTTTGCATTAGCAGCTCATCTTTTGTCTAATATATGTATGATGTATTGTTACTGTATGTTGCATGTGTCATGTTTACTATTCAGTTAGCCCTATCCGAATTATGACTTTGATTGCCTAAACTGAATGTGTATGTCTCACTTTGTTTGACCAGAATTGTTAAATAATTGGTAAACTTCTCCGGACTTAGTAGTAAACTTGACTGTTAATTGTTAATTAAATCTGGAATAATTGCCCGTACGACAGCTTCCGGTAGAATTTATGGCATGTCTAGGAATGGAGAATCCTAACACTAAACAACTTGAAGAACCAATACAAATACTAAACTTTTCGGCTTGGCCATACTGAATTAGCTTACTAGGATTCGGCCAATATTGTTACTATACTGATATATATATATATATATATTCCATTTTCTACATCTAACTACTTGAGCATTATTCTGTTAAACTGGAATTTAATCATTTTGTGATGAGTTTAGACTGTGTGTTCGGTTTCTGCGGCTGGTTGGTTACTATGGTGTTGAATTGGAATGTTAATAGAGTAGTAATATACTCTTTGTGTGTGTTTGAATTTAATCTAGTGAAGTGGACACATAATTGTACAAGTTTGGGCGTTGTTTACGTAATAAAGGCTGAAAGCGAAACTTGGTAAAGTAGTAAAATTCAACTTAACAAGAATTTGTAGCATACATTTCGCAACGTAAAGAATTTACTACTTAAACCCTTTGCAGCATAAATTTCGCGACGTAAAGAATTCACGATATAAACCCCTTGCGACATACAACTCGTGACATAAACTAAATTAATGCTGAACCATCTCGTGGAACCGCCGTGTGCGTGCTGATTATTTTTCGCTGTTTAGTACTGTGTCGCTTAGCTTAGAAGCTATAAATAGTAATATCAAAGGCAAAGAGTATGTAATGAAATGGTTTATTGATTGTGGATTAATGAAAATAATCGAATTTTTGGTTGTTTGATAGGCTTGTATGGACTATTTTCTGTTGTAGCGGATTCTAGAGAATTCGTAAAGACTTGCATTGTGTGCTCCCATATCTAGAGCTGAGTTTAGGACATTTTGTATGTGTATGTTTCGAACGTGAATGCTAACTTAGACTAGTCCAGAGTCTAACACTATCCTTCTTCCTATTTCTTTCTATTATGTAATCTGGGGATAAAATTCTAGGTTGAGTGTAGGTATATTCTGATTGGATAGCGTTGTATCATACTTAGATCACGAAATTTCATCAGCACGTTTACTTATTTGCTTATATCATTTAGTAAACAATGTTGTTAGGTTATTTGGGATGCATAATTTATTTGATTTCTTTTCTGTCATTTAGATATTGAGATGTGAGACCTTGAGTACTGAATTTTGTTGAATTGGATTTTGAGATATTGGAATTTTTATTGGTTTTTAATAAAGAAATGATTCAGGATATTTTAACTGAACTGAAATTTTGTATTATAATCTATTACTAAATTTAGTTATTGTATTTGGTGTAGCATCTGGCCCCCATCCTATAGTTCTACTAGGGTGAGGGTTTGTCATTACAACTCAAGACCCGAAACAGCAGAGAACATTATACAAAAGTAGTAGAAACATATTATTCTATCACGTAATCAAAACAAACCAATAATTCTAATGAGAAATAGTAAACAATATAAGTTAGCAGTTTAATACTGAAAATAGTAGGAGTAAGCAGTCCATCTCCAATAACCATACAAGTGCGGAAAAGGACTCAAATAAACAAAGCAACATGCAAAAATGAATACTTCTTACAGTTAGAGCTGCTGTGTAAAATAAACTCTTTTCTACTGTATTAAGAATTTCTTTCTTGATAATATTAAAACACGTCATCACAACTAAGTGTCTTTTCTTGATAAGATACAAGAATTTATCACTAAGTGTCTTAATATTATTTAGAAAAAAAAAACAAGCATTTACAAAATGATGTTTATTCTTACATATGAATTAATCTACTCTTCCTGAGCATATTGCATTGATATGGTATGCAATAAGTGAATATTTGCAACAATAAACGAATCCTAATTTTAAGATGAATGATCTGCTTAACCGAGTCCATATAATGTCTTTTCTTGGAGCTAGAGGAAATGCATCCAAGTACACCAATTAATAGGTATAAGAGGATTAATGTTTGATCCCCAAGGTCAAATGATTGATTTTCCATTCAAAGCAATTTACGTGAATGGTTGTCTTTAACATAATATATCATTTCTTGTTATTGAGTTCGAAAAGGAGTTGTAGGTACCATTGTACGAACATCGGATTTTGGATATCTTACATGCAGACTTGTTGAAGTAGTTTAGCATATTGTTGTACGTTGAACAGATTGAGGCACTATCCGAGGAATTTCTGTAAGCAGTGATAGTTCCTTGTTCACATCAGAATAGTACTAATGGATGGGAGTTACTTTGGAAACAAAACAAAACAAAACAAAACAAAGTAAAATGAAATTGATTTTTGTTATTCCTGTAATTCCTATAAAATGCAACTAGACTTAGTATGTAGGAATTTGTGATCAGAATATACATGGATAGATTTTATAGCAGGATTTTGTAACACAAGTAATTTCTGCGAGGACTTTATCCTTTTTTTAGGCTCATTGGGATTTTTATTGGTTGGAATTTCTAGTTGTTTTGATAATAATTTGATATCTTTAGTTTTGCC